>JASVEL010001655.1:0-28891 GCA_032618575.1 Nicotiana noctiflora
TGCGCGCCGCAACATGAGGAAATAAGGTGTGGGTTGGGGTGATAAGGGTGGCCGAGGTAATAAGGGTGGTCAGGGGTAATAAGGATGGAAAGCGATCGAAATCGCTATTGAAAATTGATACAAAATCATTGATATGAAAATGTGAAAGGAGACAACAGGAGAGTTTGCAACCTGGGGGGCACTGATTGCCCCTATATTTGACTACTTGCAATTTATGTGGTTGATTGGTTGTTTTTCTATTTGTTGACCTTAAACGTGCTTGTGTTGAGGCTTATCTGAAATGAGTAAAAGGTTGGAAACATGGTTATTTAGCTTAATTGATTTCTTGATGTAATCTATCGGCTGTCTTGACATTGTGACTCTTGTTTAACGGCTTGAGTTTACTTGGGACAAAGTTTGTCCATACATACCAGTACAATTCAAGTGTACTCACGTCCCTTTTGCCGGGGACGCTACATTCGTGTTATGATTGTAGGTGGATCAGTAGCAGGCACTTCAGCTCATCAGCAGTAGTATCCTTCTCCTTCCACTGCCAGTTTTGGTGAGCCCCTTTCTTCCTCGGGGCCCTGTGTGGTTCACTCCATTTTTGTTTAGATTTCATTTTGGTTTGTAAGGTATAGCCGGAGCCTTGTTGCCGGCAAGTATTGTATTCCCCTTTTTGTATCCTAGAGGCTTTGTAGACATGTAAACTGTGGGATTCCAGTCTTATGTATATATTGTGTTATGTCGGGCGTTGTAAAAATTGAAATCTTGTTAATGAATCACTCGTATCGTTTTATTTGTTTAATGTGAAATCATTCATGGTTAGTAAGATATTTGGTTAATGAGAAACAATCAACACAGGGGTAACGCGTGGGAATGAAAGGCACCCAGGTCCGCTTGACTGGGGCAACCCGGTCAGGCGCCGGTCATGTTCCCCGATTTGGGGCGTGACAAATAGGGCCAACGATAGCCCACCTTTAATACTTATTTTACTTAAATTACAACTTATGGTCCTTTCCGTAGCTAAAACAACCCATCAATATTCTAATAGCCAAAACTCTCGCAAGTAGTTAACCATGCAACCCAATCATAAGCAGTGGCACTCTCCCACTTATAATGAAGCCATTATTTCACAACATTGGAATTCACAAAGGTTCCCCAACTTTCATTAACATAACCTTGCGTGATCAACCGCATAATTCTCGGATTCCTTCCGCAAAGCCCCATTCTTTTATACTCTGGTTCACCCACTTCATTCGCACGACCGATCTCTCTACTACATAAGCGATAAAATTCATCACAGGAGCCTCGCAACCCATGCGACTACTTACCTGTTCACCTGGGTAACCCTCTTATAGAAAGCTTTCCCCATCATCTTCTAACATTGTTGCACAGGTGTACAATCACTTCGACGTCAATGACCTTTCCTAAGTTTGAGCTCACTCTCCAGCTATACAGGTCCATTTACCACTCGTGGACATCATTTAAGTGCGCGACAACATCCGTTCAATTCAAGTCATGCAACATCCTTTTTCATTTTAGCGTCTCTTGTCCTTTATATTAAATCTCCTGTCGCACAAGAATCCCTACTTCAAATTAGATTTGTAGACCCAAATAACCAAACACCAATATTCTCAAATCGTTCTAGACTCCCTTAAGGTGCATAGTCATCTCATTACCATGCCCCTACGCAGCTCCGCTGCTCTCCCACTTTGGGCAAACTCACTTCTTTAATCAACTGCTCGACTTGTGCTCCCTATGCCTGTCCCTTTAGATGTTTAAAACTCCATTTATGCTATTGTGGTTTGCCGGGAGAGTCGGTTCTGAAATTTGGAGTATTTTGGGACACTTAGTCCCTAAATGAGAGCTTTAAAGTTAGAAAATGGCCCGTAGCCGGAACGGTGTTAAGACGACCTCGGAACGGAAATCCGATGGTTCCATTAGCTCCGTTAGGTGATTTTGGGGTTGGGAGCGCGTTCGGAAAGTATTTTGGAGGTTCGTAGCTCAATTAGGCTTGAAATGCCGAAGTTTGAAATTTTGGCGAATCCGAACGATAGGTGAGATTTTGATCCGGGGGTCGGAATGGAATTCCGACAATTTCCGTAGCTTCGTTATGTGATTTTGGATATGTCCGCAAATTTTCAGGTCATTCGGACGTCGTTTGGTCGGGTTTTAGATCGAATGTGCAATTCGGAAAGTTTTAAGAAATTTAGGCTCGAATCCGTTGTAAATTGATAATTTTTGTGTTTATGGACGTGTTTGGATGATTGGAACAAGTTTGAATAAGGTTATAGGAAGTGTTGGTGTTTTTGGTTGAGGTCCCGGGGGCCTCGGGTGAGTTTCGGGGTGGTTTCGGACCATTTCTAGGCCATTTTTCACTGCTGGTTTTTGGCTACAGCAGTGTTCTACGCGATCGCGGGGTATTGGTCGCGATCGCGGTGAGTAAAATCTGAGAAATGAACTAATGAATCGCGATCGCGTAGATGGCTTCGCGATCGCGAAGAAGAGATTTCTGTCGCGCAGGCCCTACTTTGGAAGATCATATCTTTTTATCTAAAAGGAATTTTGAGGTGATTCAAAAACGAAAGTTGTAGCTCATCGTGTCTAGTTTTCAGAAAGCTAAAGAACTCCTCATTTGGAAATATATAGAAAAAGTTATGTACGTTACACTCTATGCTGTCCGAGAAGTATATCTAAAACCCATAAATGGATTTGGAAGCTTGTATCTAGAAATGTATAAGGATTCAGGAAATGATCAAAACATGAAAGTTATAGCCCTATGTGTCTAGTTTCCAGAACATCAAACCATTCGTCATTTGGAGTTGTGTGTAAAGAGTTATGACCATTTTACTGAAGCCTGTCCGGAGGAACTGGAAGCTGTTCACCGCGATCGCGAGGCATTTTCCGCGATCGCGAAGGGTAATTTTTGGCCAAGAATTTGTTCTCCGCGATCGCGAAGCATTTCCCGCGATCGCAGTGAACAAAATACCTGGGCAGAATGTTTAAAAACATTTCATCCGCGAACCAAACCCATTTTTCCACCATTTTTGGTCATTCTTGAGAGCTTTTGGACGAGAATTGAAGGGGTTTTGACAGAAAGTGATTAGAGGTAAGTCCTATGAACTAAATACATGATTTTATTGAAGAATCATCCTTGAAATTTATGAAAACATAGCAAAATTTTAAGAAATTAGGACTTGGAGCAAAAACTTTAAATTTGGGATTTGAAGGGCCATTTGTGGTCCGATTTGGGAGATTTTTATATGGTTAGACTCGTGAGAGTACGAGGGTTCTGAAAACGTAAAAATATTTCAATTCCGAGCCGATGGATTCAGGGGTATTTTGGTCATTTCACCCACTTTCGCGTCGTAGCTGTAATTTATCATTGTAATTAGTTATTTGCGATGTTATTTATACTGTGTAATTGGTTTGACTAGATTCGGGCCACTCGGAGTCGAATATTCGCGGCAAGAGGGTTGTCTCTTAGCGATTTTGTACCGGAATCGAGGTAAGTGGCTTGTCTAACCTCGTGTGGGGGAACCTTTACCCCTAGGATATTATGTGATAGTTTAAATGCCTTGTACGCGAGGTGACGGGCGTGTACATGCGCTGGTTGTTGTAACTCACTTTACTTGAATTGTTCAATTCGTGATATTCCTGTTCTTAATTTATTAAATTGTGACATTTACCTGGTATTCGTTAGGGAAGCATGATTAGGTAGGATTTATCTGTCTAATTGCCTAATTATCCTACTTGAACTTCTTGATAATTGTTGGCACTAGTCCTCGGTGTAGTTGTAGTTAAGCATATTATATTTTCCATGTGCGTTTTCTTTATTTGTTGTGTTGGTGGACTGCGGGTTCAATTCCCGGAGATCCCAGGGCTGTGGGTTCGATTCCCAGAGACCCGGATTTGCTATTTGTTTGTGGACTGCGGGTTCAATTCCCGGAGATCCCAGGGCTGTGGGTTCGATTCCCAGAGACCCGGAGTGATATTGTTGTGGACTGCGGGTTCGATTCCCGGAGATCCTGAGTTAATGAGATATGGACTGCGGGTTCGATTCCCGGAGATCCTGAGATTTATTGAGATGTGGACTGCGGGTTCGATTCCCGGAGATCCTGAGATTTATTGAGATGTGGACTGCGGGTTCGATTCCCGGAGATCCTGAGATTTATTGAGATGTGGACTGCGGGTTCGATTCCCGGAGACCCGAGGTACTGTCAATGGGACTGTGGGTTCGATTCCCACAGGTCCTGGACTTGCCGATTGAGTTTTTATTTAGTTATTTACTTGTTGCTAGCTTACATTGTAGACGGTTGCAGAAATCACTTTACTGTCGTCATTCAGATTCATAATTACTTATTCTTGCTTATTACTATTTTGATCATTATGTTATTGTTCTCTCGGTAGGGCCCCGACCTTCCTCGTCACTACTCCATCGAGGTTAGGCTTGGCACTTGCCGAGTACCGCCGTGGTGTACTCATGCTACTCTTCTGCACACTTTTGTTGTGCAGATCCAGGTACATCAGGACAGGCACATACTAGGTGATATCAGCAGCACACTTGGAGACCTCGAGGTATGATCTGCTACGTCCGCGGATCCGGAGGCCCTCCTTCTATTCCTGATAGTTCTAGTAGATGTTTTCCTTCATTTCGTTGTTTTAGATACTCTTTACACATAGAGCCACAGTTGTATTTCTTTTAGTCTGTGTTACCCGTGGGATTCCGGGTCTTGGTGGTATTTTTATGCAGTGTGTTGATGAGTGTATGTGCCAAGTGGCACGGATTACATTCCTATTTATATCTTTTTCCGCTATTTCTTGTTTAAAGTTCATAAACTTGTACATTCCGCAAAGTGTTAGGCTTATCTAGTCGTGGGGACTAGGTGCCATCACGACATGTTCACGATTGGTGAACTAGGGTCGTGACAAGTTGGTATCAGAGCTCTAGGTTCGTAGGAGTCACGGGACACAGACCGGTTACTTAGAGTCTCGCTGATCGATACGGAGACGTCCGTATTTATCTACGAGAGGCTATGTAACTGTTTAGGAAACTCTTCAATTCTTTGAATTCCTTATCGTGCGCCATTTATTCAGTTGGAGCCTATGTCATATGTTCTTTTGCATCTACTCGTGTATTGAAATTGTGCACTCGGTATCAAGTATGCGCCGACGGTTCGTGACGCTGCAGAGGGATTTCAAGGGAGTCAAGAATTTACTCAACCATTGCTACAACGTGACATCCATATCGATAATGCAAGAGAATTGAGAGATCTTCAATTGTGCACATGGGGGTACACTAGGTTCTAGCATTCGGTTGATAGTACGGTCGTGAGAAGGTTTACTTAACTGCCAAATCGTCACAACAACGGTAGAATCACAAGGTGGATGTAGATCTAAAGATAGTTGGTGGTAATAAAGACTATATGGTTCATATGAGATATCTATTTAGCGAAGGATTCAGCCAGCAGAGATAAAAAAAAAAAAAAAAAAAATGAGTTTAACTGTCTTAAGAAGGACATGTACCAAACGAATGCCTTTGGCTTGTTTTATGATGAAGACGTACGAATGTTAAGGGCTAGTATCATGGATTAGCAAGATGTATCTTAAGGCTTCGTGTCAAGTGAAAGGATTTCACTATCAACGATGTAATTATGGGTCACGTGTCATATCAGATTTGGCCTGCGATGTATTTAGGTGCTATTCAAAAGTTCTGGAAAACTTGCGGATGGGCAAGAGTTGAGGCTCGTATGGTATAATGTTGGGACTTTAGATGTTCATGTGTCCCTAATAAACCCTGCATTTTATTATCAGCAGGGAAATATTTGACAAAGGCTACATGGTGCTTCGTAGGCGTGTGTGAATCATAGTATGTTTTAAGATGTTGTTGGTAGAGAATGATCGGTGCATGGAGCGAGAAGATGTTTGGTTGTATTGGGATGAGGTCATACCCTATGATGTTAGAGTGCTAATAGAGCACATGTGGTTATATTCGTTGGATCAAGTCAGTTGCAGTTGAATAATAGTAAATGACTCGAGAGAATGGTTCTAATGTGTTCGAGAGTCGTGTAATAGTGGCATTGGGCTAAGTGAGAGAGTCCCACCACTTAAGATTGGGTTGCATGGTTAATTACCTGTGTGAATTCTGGATGTTAGCGTATATGAATTGTTGAATGCATGTTATGGTTAGCCTTACTGGCTCATGTTCAAACTTGAGGGAAAATTCATGATTTATGCCTCGTATAGGTGCAGGCTTCGCGGGAAGTGATTCCGCTGGGTGCTTTATCGAGAGGGTACTCATATGTTATAAAGAAATTCAGTAGAGTTGGTTGCGTACTGGGGCAAGTTAGAACCGGATGGTTCTCGATAGCGGTCCTAGTGAATTCAAGAGGTAAAGTGTGGTGCCTGATAATTCTGAGTCTATAAGTACAGTTGAGGCTCAAGCTTTGAAAGCAACTTATGAAGAAAGGCACAAAACGATCTATGATGTTTTGACTTGTGGTGTAGTATTTGAGAGACATGAAATGGTCGTCGTTCTTGAGATACCTCATGATTTAAGGTCACTCGGGGTAAGTGCGGTTGGAATAAGTTAGGTATTGAAGGAAGATATTAACATTTCTAAGGCAATCAAGGATAACCTGGAAGGAAGTAGATTGATCGGCCATAGTTGAGTTGGCGTATTGGTGTCAATGATCGATTCATGCAACGTGATCGAATTATGCATGTGATTTGTGGCGGTGCATTTAAGACTTGTCGGTCGCAGTGATTGATGTAATTCTGAAGTATTCTTCTGTTAAGGGCCTGTTATGAGTAGGCAGATCTCGGGAAGGGTTATGTTGGCTTGGACCACTACTTAGAGATTGGCATATTCGATGGTTATGAGAATTCACCGTATGTTGTTATAGTTCTCCTGCAGTGAGCTAAATGGAAAGTCTTATGTGATGTAATATTAGCCTATCGTCAGTTCTAGAGCTATGATGGAAATTGTGTCTATCATATATCGGCACGTGATATGCAGTGAGTAGTATGAAATTTGAAGTAAGGACCCAGGGTCACAGTTTGGTCAATGAATGTGATATAAAGAGCTCGGATGAGCAGGAAAGGAGTTTCAGTGTTTTGAGTAAGATGGGTATTAGCATCGGTATCATTTGAGGTCGGTGTTCTATGAGAAAGGCTTTGCATCCCGGTTAGGGACTCCTGATCGCTTTTCAGTGTTAGTGCAGCCGGTGGGCTGAATGTGCGGGTCCGTTTAATTATTCGGAAGATGGTGGGAGCTTGACCCACAAGAAGATTGTATAGGTGTGACTTGTAGTCACTTGATTGGTTAGAAATTTAAACCAAGTATGAGGATTTTGGTGATATCATCCATTTGAGAACTTATGCCTGGAGGGCACTCTGCTTAGTGGGTTATAGACCTGTGAAATATTATTGACTTAGCTTGGCACGACCGGGATAGACTTAAGGTCGGTGGATAGATTTAAATGTGGAAGTGAGCCTTGCGTCAGGCCAGTTATATTTCTTCCAGCAATGCGCCCTTTATGGAGGGATAGTCGCGGTCTTATTTCGCGGTTAGTTAATTCAAGTAAAGATATATTGCGCCGTATGAGTGTGCGACGGCTTGGTAAGTTCCTTATGTGTTGAGGTTCCGCTCGGCGGTGATGTTATATGAGCATGATGGCTCTTGAGGCTCATATCTTATGTCGCACCTCAATTGTGCTTGAGTTCATAGCCTATAGCGCTATATGTTTTCATTGAGTCTGATATCATGCACCTTAGTGTGCTTATGATCGATATTCAGTATTTTGATGTGATGAGCTATTCAGCTCGACATATGACTCTTTGTGTGAGTCTATATTGTTGGGATCGGGTGGCACGCCGCCATGGTTATATTGTTGGGATCGGGTGGCACGCCGCCATGGTCATATTGTTGGGATCGGGTTGCACGCCGCAACAGTGTGATGTTTATTTCAGTGTCTATAATTGCTTTTATGTGTTCCGTTTCCTATTTTCTGAGGAGGTACATGTTAGTGTGAGAGTTGAATAGTTCTCTCTAGTGTTCGCCTTCCTTTTGTAACACGTACGAATTAGTAGCCTACTGGCACATTGTGTCATCTTGTGGAACTTTTGATTATGTCTGATGTGGCTTATCGCCTGAGCAGTTCGTACTGGGTGAGATGAGATTATGTGATTTGGGGTCAGTGCAAACCGATTATATGAAGTATATTATAGAGGAAAGGATCATCCTCTAGTTTAGGACAAGGTAATGGATCCTGTCAGGAGTATATATCCAATGAATTGTTGATTCAGTAGTTGGTTATGGATATCGGCACATCTCTTCTGTCGTGTCAGTATTGTAAAAGTTGGAACGAGACCTATGTAGATCGTGAGGTGCAATGGGAGCATCTGATTCGTTGAATTTTTGGCTAATTAAATATATATATTTTCGTGGTCCTATGGATTTTGTGTTGCAAGGTAAGAATCCAGCAAGGTTATGCAATCATGTTTGAGGACGGCGTTTGAGGAATATTGAGTGATCTCTTGATGAAAACAAGCCTGACACAGAATTCCGGATGTTGGAATTAGGTTCTAAGACTTAATTGTTGCACAAGAGGGAATATCTTCAGATTATATCAGGCTAATGTGCCCAGCTGAGTCCTAGATCTATTGGCCCTTTTGAGATTTTGAGGCATGTTGGGGAGGTTGCTTATGAGTTGGCCTTACCTCCCAGCCTAGCCGGAGTCCATCCCGTATTTCATGTCTCCATGCTCCGGAGATACCATGATGACCTGTCGCATGTGTTAGATTTCACTTCTGTTCGGCTAGACAAGGATCTGTCTTATGTTGAGGAGCCAGTAGCCATTCTAGACAGGCAGGTCAGAAAGCTAAGGTCAAAGAACATCGCTTCGGTAAAGGTTCAGTGGCGGGGCCAGCCGGTCGAGGAGGCGACTTGGGAGACTGAGCAGGATATGCGTAGCCAGTACCCTCATCTTTTCACTACTCCGGGTATGTTTTCTATGCCCGTTCGAGGACGAACGAATCTTTTAAGTGTGGGAAGATGTAACGACCCGGCCGGTCGTTTTAGAAAATTACGCCCCAATCCCCAATTTAACTGTTCCCCTAACTTCATTTATGCTATTGTGGTTTGCCGGGAGAGTCGGTTCTGAAATTTGGAGTATTTTGGGACACTTAGTCCCTAAATGAGAGCTTTAAAGTTAGAAAATGGCCCGTAGCCGGAACAGTGTTAAGACGACCTCGGAACGGAAATCCGATGGTTCCATTAGCTCCGTTAGGTGATTTTGGGGTTGGGAGCGCGTTCGGAAAGTATTTTGGAGGTTCGTAGCTCAATTAGGCTTGAAATGCCGAAGTTTGAAATTTTGGCGAATCCGAACGATAGGTGAGATTTTGATCCGGGGGTCGGAATGGAATTCCGACAATTTTCTGTAGCTTCGTTATGTGATTTTGGATATGTCCGCAAATTTTCAGGTCATTCGGACGTCGTTTGGTCGGGTTTTAGATCGAATGTGCAATTCGGAAAGTTTTAAGAAATTTAGGCTCGAATCCGTTGTAAATTGATAATTTTTGTGTTTATGGACGTGTTTGGATGATTGGAACAAGTTTGAATAAGGTTATAGGAAGTGTTGGTGTTTTTGGTTGAGGTCCCGGGGGCCTCGGGTGAGTTTCGGGGTGGTTTCGGACCATTTCTAGGCCATTTTTCACTGCTGGTTTTTGGCTACAGCAGTGTTCTACGCGATCGCGGGGTATTGGTCGCGATCGCGGTGAGTAAAATCTGAGAAATGAACTAATGAATCGCGATCGCGTAGATGGCTTCGCGATCGCGAAGAAGAGATTTCTGTCGCGCAGGCCCTACTTTGGAAGATCATATCTTTTTATCTAAAAGGAATTTTGAGGTGATTCAAAAACGAAAGTTGTAGCTCATCGTGTCTAGTTTTCAGAAAGCTAAAGAACTCCTCATTTGGAAATATATAGAAAAAGTTATGTACGTTACACTCTATGCTGTCCGAGAAGTATATCTAAAACCCATAAATGGATTTGGAAGCTTGTATCTAGAAATGTATAAGGATTCAGGAAATGATCAAAACATGAAAGTTATAGCCCTATGTGTCTAGTTTCCAGAACATCAAACCATTCGTCATTTGGAGTTGTGTGTAAAGAGTTATGACCATTTTACTGAAGCCTGTCCGGAGGAACTGGAAGCTGTTCACCGCGATCGCGAGGCATTTTCCGCGATCGCGAAGGGTAATTTTTGGCCAAGAATTTGTTCTCCGCGATCGCGAAGCATTTCCCGCGATCGCGGTGAACAAAATACCTGGGCAGAATGTTTAAAAACATTTCATCCGCGAACCAAACCCATTTTTCCACCATTTTTGGTCATTCTTGAGAGCTTTTGGACGAGAATTGAAGGGGTTTTGACAGAAAGTGATTAGAGGTAAGTCCTATGAACTAAATACATGATTTTATTGAAGAATCATCCTTGAAATTTATGAAAACATAGCAAAATTTTAAGAAATTAGGACTTGGAGCAAAAACTTTAAATTTGGGATTTGAAGGGCCATTTGTGGTCCGATTTGGGAGATTTTTATATGGTTAGACTCGTGAGAGTACGAGGGTTCTGAAAACGTAAAAATATTTCAATTCCGAGCCGATGGATTCAGGGGTATTTTGGTCATTTCACCCACTTTCGCGTCGTAGCTGTAATTTATCATTGTAATTAGTTATTTGCGATGTTATTTATACTGTGTAATTGGTTTGACTAGATTCGGGCCACTCGGAGTCGGATATTCGCGGCAAGAGGGTTGTCTCTTAGCGGTTTTGTACTGGAATCGAGGTAAGTGGCTTGTCTAACCTCGTGTGGGGGAACCTTTACCCCTAGGATATTATGTGATAGTTTAAATGCCTTGTACGCGAGGTGACGGGCGTGTACATGCGCTGGTTGTTGTAACTCACTTTACTTGAATTGTTCAATTCGTGATATTCTTGTTCTTAATTTATTAAATTGTGACATTTACCTGGTATTCGTTAGGGAAGCATGATTAGGTAGGATTTATCTGTCTAATTGCCTAATTATCCTACTTGAACTTCTTGATAATTGTTGGCACTAGTCCTCGGTGTAGTTGTAGTTAAGCATATTATATTTTCCATGTGCGTTTTCTTTATTTGTTGTGTTGGTGGACTGCGGGTTCAATTCCCGGAGATCCCAGGGCTGTGGGTTCGATTCCCAGAGACCCGGATTTGCTATTTGTTTGTGGACTGCGGGTTCAATTCCCGGAGATCCCAGGGCTGTGGGTTCGATTCCCAGAGACCCGGAGTGATATTGTTGTGGACTGCGGGTTCGATTCCCGGAGATCCTGAGTTAATGAGATATGGACTGCGGGTTCGATTCCCGGAGATCCTGAGATTTATTGAGATGTGGACTGCGGGTTCGATTCCCGGAGATCCCGAGATTTATTGAGATGTGGACTGCGGGTTCGATTCCCGGAGATCCTGAGATTTACTGAGACATGGGCTGCGGGTTCGATTCCCGGAGACCCAGAGGTACTGTCAATGGGACTGTGGGTTCGATTCCCACAGGTCCTGGACTTGCCGATTGAGTTTTTATTTAGTTATTTACTTGCTGCTAGCTTACATTGTAGACGGTTGCAGAAATCACTTTACTGTCGTCATTCAGATTCATAATTATTTAAACTGCTTATTATTGTTATCATCATTATGTTATTGTTTTCTCTCAGTAGGGCCCTGACCTTCCTCGTCACTACTCCATCGAGGTTAGGCTTGGCACTTATTGAGTACTGCCGTGGTGTACTCATGCTACTCTTCTGCACACTTTTGTTGTGCAGATCCAGGTACATCAGGAGAGGCCCATACTAGGTGATATCAGCAACACACTTGGAGACCTCGAGGTATGATCTGCTACTTCCGCGGATCCGGAGGCCCTCCTTCTATTCTGATAGTATTAGTAGATGTTTCCCTTCATTTCGTTGTTTTAGATACTCTTTGCACATAGAGCCACAGTTGTATTTCTTTTAGTCTGTGTTACCCGTGGGATTCCGGGTCTTGGTGGTATTTTTATAGAGTGTGTTGATGAGTGTATGTGCCAAGTGGCACGGATTACATTCCTATTTATATCTTTTTCCGCTATTTCTTGTTTAAAGTTCATAAACTTGTACATTCCGCAAAGTGTTAGGCTTATCTAGTCGTGGGGACTAGGTGCCATCACGACATGTTCACGATTGGTGAACTAGGGTCGTGACAAGTTGGTATCAGAGCTCTAGGTTCATAGGAGTCACGGGACACAGACCGGTTACTTAGAGTCTCGCTGATCAATACGGAGACGTCTGTATTTATCTACGAGAGGCTATGTAACTGTTTAGGAAACTCTTCAATTCTTTGAATTCCTTATCGTGCGTCATTTATTCAGTTGGAGCCTATGTCATATGTTCTTTTGCATCTACTCGTGTATTGAAATTGTGCACTCGGTATCAAGTATGCGCCGACGGTTCGTGACGCTGCAGAGGGATTTCAAGGGAGTCAAGAATTTACTCAACCATTGCTACAACGTGACATCCATATCGATAATGCAAGAGAATTGAGAGATCTTCAATTGTGCACATGGGGGTACACTAGGTTCTAGCATTCGGTTGATAGTACGGTCGTGAGAAGGTTTACTTAACTGCCAAATCGTCACAACAACGGTAGAATCACAAGGTGGATGTAGATCTAAAGATAGTTGGTGGTAATAAAGACTATATGGTTCATATGAGATATCTATTTAGCGAAGGATTCAGCCAGCAGAGATACTGAAAAAAAAAATGAGTTTAATTGTCTTAAGAAGGACATGTACCAAACGAATGCCTTTGGCTTGTTTTATGATGAAGACGTACGAATGTTAAGGGCTAGTATCATGGATTAGCAAGATGTATCTTAAGGCTTCGTGTCAAGTGAAAGGATTTCACTATCAACGATGTAATTATGGGTCACGTGTCATATCAGATTTGGCCTGCGATGTATTTAGGTGCTATTCAAAAGTTCTGGAAAACTTGCGGATGGGCAAGAGTTGAGGCTCGTATGGTATAATGTTGGGACTTTAGATGTTCATGTGTCCCTAATAAACCCTGCATTTTATTATCAGCAGGGAAATATTTGACAAAGGCTACATGGTGCTTCGTAGGCGTGTGTGAATCATAGTATGTTTTAAGATGTTGTTGGTAGAGAATGATCGGTGCATGGAGCGAGAAGATGTTTGGTTGTATTGGGATGAGGTCATACCCTATGATGTTAGAGTGCTAATAGAGCACATGTGGTTATATTCGTTGGATCAAGTCAGTTGCAGTTGAATAATAGTAAATGACTCGAGAGAATGGTTCTAATGTGTTCGAGAGTCGTGTAATAGTGGCATTGGGCTAAGTGAGAGAGTCCCACCACTTAAGATTGGGTTGCATGGTTAATTACCTGTGTGAATTCTGGATGTTAGCGTATATGAATTGTTGAATGCATGTTATGGTTAGCCTTACTGGCTCATGTTCAAACTTGAGGGAAAATTTATGATTTATGCCTCGTATAGGTGCAGGCTTCGCGGGAAGTGATTCCGCTGGGTGCTTTATCGAGAGGGTATTCATATGTTATAAAGAAATTCAGTAGAGTTGGTTGCATACTGGGGCAAGTTAGAACCGGATGGTTCTCAATAGCGGTCCTAGTGAATTCAAGAGGTAAAGTGTGGTGCCTGATAATTCTGAGTCTATAAGTACAGTTGAGGCTCAAGCTTTGAAAGCAACTTATGAAGAAAGGCACAAAACGATCTATGATGTTTTGACTTGTGGTGTAGTATTTGAGAGACATGAAATGGTCGTCGTTCTTGAGATACCTCATGATTTAAGGTCACTCGGGGTAAGTGCGGTTGGAATAAGTTAGGTATTGAAGGAAGATATTAACATTTCTAAGGCAATCAAGGATAACCTGGAAGGAAGTAGATTGATCAGCCATAGTTGAGTTGGCGTATTGGTGTCAATGGTCGATTCATGCAACGTGATCGAATTATGCATGTGATTTGTGGCGGTGCATTTAAGACTTGTCGGTCGCAGTGATTGATGTAATTCTGAAGTATTCTTCTGTTAAGGGCCTGTTATGAGTAGGCAGATCTCGGGAAGGGTTATGTTGGCTTGGACCACTACTTAGAGATTGGCATATTCGATGGTTATGAGAATTCGCCGTATGTTGTTATAGTTCTCCTGCAGTGAGCTAAATGGAAAGTCTTATGTGATGTAATATTAGCCTATCGTCAGTTCTAGAGCTATGATGGAAATTGTGTCTATCATATATCGGCACGTGATATGCAATGAGTAGTATGAAATTTGAAGTAAGGACCCAGGGTCACAGTTTGGTCAATGAATGTGATATAAAGAGCTCGGATGAGCAGGAAAGGAGTTTCAGTGTTTTGAGTAAGATGGGTATTAACATCAGTATCATTTGAGATCGGTGTTCTGTGAGAAAGGCTTTGCATCCCGGTTAGGGACTCCTGATCGCTTTCAGTGTCAGTGCAGCCGGTGGGTTGAATGTGCAAGCCCGTTTAATTATTCGGAGGATGGTGGGAGCTTGACCCACAAGAAGATTGTATAGGTGTGACTTGTAGTCACTTGATTGGTTAGAAATTTAAACCAAGTATGAGGATTTTGGTGATATCATCCATTTGAGAACTTATGCCTGGAGGGCACTCTGCTTAGTGGGTTATAGACCTGTGAAATATTATGGACTTAGCTTGGCACGACCAGGATAGACTTAAGGTCGGTGGTTAGATTTAAATGTGGAAGTGAGCCTTGCGTCAGGCCAGTTATGTTTCTTCCAGCAATGCGCCCTTTATGGAGGGATAGTCGCGGTCTTATTTCGCGGTTAGTTAATTCAAGTAAAGATATATTGCGCCGTATGAGTGTGCGACGGCTTGGTAAGTTCCTTATGTGTTGAGGTTCCGCTCAGCGGTGATGTTATATGAGCATGATGGCTCTTGAGGCTCATATCTTATGTCGCACCTCGGTTGTGCTTGAGTTCATAGCCTATAGCGCTATATGTTTTCATTGAGTCTGATATCATGCACCTTAGTGTGCTTATGATCGATATTCAGTATTTTGATGTGATGAGCTATTCAGCTCGACATATGACTCTTTGTGTGAGTCTATATTGTTGGGATCGGGTGGCACGCCGCCATGGTTATATTGTTGGGATCGGGTGGCACGCCGCCATGGTCATATTGTTGGGATCGGGTTGCACGCCGCAACAGTGTGATGTTTATTTTAGTGTCTATAATTGCTTTTATGTGTTCCGTTTCCTATTTTCTGAGGAGGTACATGTTAGTGTGAGAGTTGAATAGTTCTCTCTAGTGTTCGCCTTCCTTTTGTAACACGTACGAATTAGTAGCCTACTGGCACATTGTGTCATCTTGTGGAACTTTTGACTATGTCTGATGTGGCTTATCGCCTGAGCAGTTCGTACTGGGTGAGATGAGATTATGTGATTTGGGGTCAGTGCAAACCGATTATATGAAGTATATTATAGAGGAAAGGATCATCCTCTAGTTTAGGACAAGGTAATGGATCCTGTCAGGAGTATATATCCAATGAATTGTTGATTCAGTAGTTGGTTATGGATATCGGCACACCTCTTCCGTCGTGTCAGTATTGTAAAAGTTGGAACGAGACCTATGTAGATCGTGAGGTGCAATGGGAGCATCCGATTCGTTGAATTTTTTTGGCTAATTTGATCATGAAATATTATCGTGGTCCTGTGGATTTTGTGAGTTGCAAGGTAAGAATCCAGCAAGGTTATGCAATCATGTTTGAGGACGGCGTTTGAGGAATATTGAGTGATCTCTTGATGAAAACAAGCCCGACATAGAATTCCGGATGTTGGAATTAGGCTCTAAGACTTAATTGCTTAAACAAGAGGGAATATCTTCAGATATATCAGGCTAATGTGCTCAGCTGAGTCTTAGATTTATTGCCCCTTTTGAGATTTTGAGGCATGTTGGGGAGGTTGCTTATGAGTTGGCCTTACCTCCCAGCCTAGCCGGAGTCCATCCCGTATTTCATGTCTCCATGCTCCGGAGATACCATGGTGACCCGTCGCATGTGTTGGATTTCACATCTATTCAGCTAGACAAGGATCTGTCTTATGTTGAGGAGCCAGTAGCCATTCTAGACAGGCAGGTCAGAAAGCTAAGGTCAAAGAACATCGCTTCGGTAAAGGTTCAGTGGCGGGGCCGGCCGGTCGAGGAGGCGACTTGGGAGACCGAGCAGGATATGCGCAGCCAGTACCCTCATCTTTTCACTACTCCAGGTATGTTTTCTATGCCCGTTCGAGGACGAACGAATCTTTTAAGTGTGGGAAGATGTAACGACCCGGCCGGTCGTTTTAGAAAATTACGCCCCAATCCCCAATTTAACTGTTCCCCCAACTTCATTTATGCTATTGTGGTTTGCCGGGAGAGTCGGTTCTGAAATTTGGAGTATTTTGGGACACTTAGTCCCTAAATGAGAGCTTTAAAGTTAGAAAATGGCCCGTAGCCGGAACGGTGTTAAGACGACCTCGGAACGGAAATCCGATGGTTCCATTAGCTCCGTTAGGTGATTTTGGGGTTGGGAGCGCGTTCGGAAAGTATTTTGGAGGTTCGTAGCTCAATTAGGCTTGAAATGCCGAAGTTTGAAATTTTGGCGAATCCGAACGATAGGTGAGATTTTGATCCGGGGGTCGGAATGGAATTTCGACAATTTCTGTAGCTTCGTTATGTGATTTTGGATATGTCCGCAAATTTTCAGGTCATTCGGACGTCGTTTGGTCGGGTTTTAGATCGAATGTGCAATTCGGAAAGTTTTAAGAAATTTAGGCTCGAATCCGTTGTAAATTGATAATTTTTGTGTTTATGGACGTGTTTGGATGATTGGAACAAGTTTGAATAAGGTTATAGGAAGTGTTGGTGTTTTTGGTTGAGGTCCCGGGGGCCTCGGGTGAGTTTCGGGGTGGTTTCGGACCATTTCTAGGCCATTTTTCACTGCTGGTTTTTGGCTACAGCAGTGTTCTACGCGATCGCGGGGTATTGGTCGCGATCGCGGTGAGTAAAATCTGAGAAATGAACTAATGAATCGCGATCGCGTAGATGGCTTCGCGATCGCGAAGAAGAGATTTCTGTCGCGCAGGCCCTACTTTGGAAGATCATATCTTTTTATCTAAAAGGAATTTTGAGGTGATTCAAAAACGAAAGTTGTAGCTCATCGTGTCTAGTTTTCAGAAAGCTAAAGAACTCCTCATTTGGAAATATATAGAAAAAGTTATGTACGTTACACTCTATGCTGTCCGAGAAGTATATCTAAAACCCATAAATGGATTTGGAAGCTTGTATCTAGAAATGTATAAGGATTCAGGAAATGATCAAAACATGAAAGTTATAGCCCTATGTGTCTAGTTTCCAGAACATCAAACCATTCGTCATTTGGAGTTGTGTGTAAAGAGTTATGACCATTTTACTGAAGCCTGTCCGGAGGAACTGGAAGCTGTTCACCGCGATCGCGAGGCATTTTCCGCGATCGCGAAGGGTAATTTTTGGCCAAGAATTTGTTCTCCGCGATCGCGAAGCATTTCCCGCGATCGCAGTGAACAAAATACCTAGGCAGAATGTTTAAAAACATTTCATCCGCGAACCAAACCCATTTTTCCACCATTTTTGGTCATTCTTGAGAGCTTTTGGACGAGAATTGAAGGGGTTTTGACAGAAAGTGATTAGAGGTAAGTCCTATGAACTAAATACATGATTTTATTGAAGAATCATCCTTGAAATTTATGAAAACATAGCAAAATTTTAAGAAATTAGGACTTGGAGCAAAAACTTTAAATTTGGGATTTGAAGGGCCATTTGTGGTCCGATTTGGGAGATTTTTATATGGTTAGACTCGTGAGAGTACGAGGGTTCTGAAAACGTAAAAATATTTCAATTCCGAGCCGATGGATTCAGGGGTATTTTGGTCATTTCACCCACTTTCGCGTCGTAGCTGTAATTTATCATTGTAATTAGTTATTTGCGATGTTATTTATACTGTGTAATTGGTTTGACTAGATTCGGGCCACTCGGAGTCGAATATTCGCGGCAAGAGGGTTGTCTCTTAGCGATTTTGTACCGGAATCGAGGTAAGTGGCTTGTCTAACCTCGTGTGGGGGAACCTTTACCCCTAGGATATTATGTGATAGTTTAAATGCCTTGTACGCGAGGTGACGGGCGTGTACATGCGCTGGTTGTTGTAACTCACTTTACTTGAATTGTTCAATTCGTGATATTCCTGTTCTTAATTTATTAAATTGTGACATTTACCTGGTATTCGTTAGGGAAGCATGATTAGGTAGGATTTATCTGTCTAATTGCCTAATTATCCTACTTGAACTTCTTGATAATTGTTGGCACTAGTCCTCGGTGTAGTTGTAGTTAAGCATATTATATTTTCCATGTGCGTTTTCTTTATTTGTTGTGTTGGTGGACTGCGGGTTCAATTCCCGGAGATCCCAGGGCTGTGGGTTCGATTCCCAGAGACCCGGATTTGCTATTTGTTTGTGGACTGCGGGTTCAATTCCCGGAGATCCCAGGGCTGTGGGTTCGATTCCCAGAGACCCGGAGTGATATTGTTGTGGACTGCGGGTTCGATTCCCGGAGATCCTGAGTTAATGAGATATGGACTGCGGGTTCGATTCCCGGAGATCCTGAGATTTATTGAGATGTGGACTGCGGGTTCGATTCCCGGAGATCCTGAGATTTATTGAGATGTGGACTGCGGGTTCGATTCCCGGAGATCCCGAGATTTATTGAGACGTGGATCTGCGGGTTCGATTCCGGAGACCCGGAGTTATCTGTCAATGGGACCGTGGGCTCGATTCCCACAGTCCTGGACTTGCCGATTGAGTTTTTATTTAGTTATTTACTTGTTGCTAGCTTACATTGTAGACGGTTGCAGAAATCACTTTACTGTCGTCATTCAGATTCATAATTATTTAAACTGCTTATTATTGTTATCATCATTATATTATTGTTCTCTCGGTAGGGCCCTGACCTTCCTCGTCACTACTCCATCGAGGTTAGGCTTGGCACTTACTGAGTACCGCCGTGGTGTACTCATGCTACTCTTCTGCACACTTTTGTTGTGCAGATCCAGGTACATCAGGACATGCCCATACTAGGTGATATCAGCAGCACACTTGGAGACCTCGAGGTATGATCTGCTACGTCCGCGGATCCGGAGGCCCTCCTTCTATTCTGATAGTTCTAGTAGATGTTTTCCTTCATTTCGTTGTTTTAGATACTCTTTGCACATAGAGCCACAGTTGTATTTCTTTTAGTCTGTGTTACCCGTGGGATTCCGGGTCTTGGTGGTATTTTTATAGAGTGTGTTGATGAGTGTATGTGCCAAGTGGCACGGATTACATTCCTATTTATATCTTTTTCCGCTATTTCTTGTTTAAAGTTCATAAACTTGTACATTCCGCAAAGTGTTAGGCTTATCTAGTCGTGGGGACTAGGTGCCATCACGACATGTTCACGATTGGTGAACTAGGGTCGTGACACACTTTAATCAACTGCTCGACTTGTGCTCCCTATGCCTGTCCCTTTAGATGTTTAAAACTCCACATGACACTTCTCATATGTCTTTATCATATTTTGTTGCTTAGTCATTGTCTTAATAAAATTTATCTTCATAGTACTTGAATCCATAATTTGCTACTAACTACAAATTTTTCCGAAGGTCATCTTTCTCAAACCTCCACATTTGAAATACCGATTCAACCCAAAACCATCGTACCCTGCGATATCTAATAGTTGCATCTCCGACACTATTTCCCAATGTCCTTCCCCAAAGGCGGATTCTAGAACATCATAACACCGACAAACTTAATATGTCGAATTAGAACAGTTGTACCCCGTCATAGGAGAAAACTCCACCACGTTTGCAATTACCAAGTCTCACTACTTCCATCAGTCCATATATGACCTTCCTTAGTTAGATTGTCTTTCCCTCCCAGGAGTAAAATACTGAATCTCTTGATTATGTACTGAGTAAACTTTCCTTCAAGTCTTTCACTGCCCCGACAAGTAGACAATCATCCTACCATCATATCACTACTGTGCACCATTCGTTCATAAGCATCATGGAAACTTCTGCGTAGCATCAGAGCTCTCAATATCCAAATTTCAACTATCATTCCAGGTATGGTAAGATGAAGCGGGTACATATGCTCTGCAGATGACCTCCTAATATATTGTAGAGCTAATAGAATCTCAATACAGTAGGGATAGTAATGAGGCGGTGGGGGACAAAAATGTGCTTTTGTGGGTGCGGGACTGGCTATGCGAAGCGGGTGCGTAGTGGGTCATACCTTAATGCGATCTATCTCTTCTTGACTTTATCAAAAATATGTCCTAGTTATTCTATGAAATTGTGTATTTGTCTAGATTGATAGTGAATTTTCTTTTTTGAGTCTATACAATTTACTAATTGACAACAAAATTGGTCTTTTTTATCTCCAGACATTCATCTGAACATTATAAGATGTCAACAACGTGGCCTCATTTTCCTACCAGCTCCCACGTTTAGTATTCATCATATCAAATGACTCTTTTGTGTTGTAGTATTAGTTAAAGCGGTCATCACCGAGCAAAAATTAGAAAGTCCATCATATATATGAGCACTGGGGATTTGTATTTACTCGTTTTTTGTGTTACATTTTAACTTATGTTCGCATTGCAAAATAAATTATAAGCGCCCACTTTTTCGCATAACTTCAGCACACGCGGCTGAAGTAACATAGGCAATCACGCAAAATTTCCGCATTCTAATAGCCGGACCTGAAGTTCAGCTCTAGAGCTAATGTTTTTATGTTGCAATTGAGAAACTGCAGCTCTAGAAGTGAAGTTTTTGTGTTGCAACTGAAAATTTAAGTTTATTTTAATTATGGCCAATTACTGTTACATTTTTTAAAGGGTGTGAATGGGAAATGGAAGATGCACCTTTTGGATTGCACCTCTTCATCTCACCCTCATTTGTCTATAAATTTAGAGGCTTGGCCTCATTTTTGAGATATGAAAATAAAATGGAAAAAACTGAAAATTTCTCCCCTCTTTTCTATAATGTTGTATTATTTTCAAATAAACATAAGTGTCAAGTGTGATTTGCTCCGTCTGTTGAGTTCGCTGAAATTCTGTAGTTTCGATTGCCAGTGTTGCAGAATAGTTATTCCGTTCTATCATGGGAGGAATTAATCCAAAACCTTGGCAACAGTGAGGGGATTAAATTCCTTAAGGACACACAAGCAACTTGTGGGCTCGGAATTATTATTTTACCTTTTGTTTATTGAACGAACGTTTATTTGTTTTCTTCTCTAATTTCTGATTTCTGATTTCGAACACAGATTACCAACAATCTTAAGGAATTTAATATTTATTTTCTGTGGTCGTCTTAATATATGTTTGTTGGAGACAAAAAGAAGAAATAGTCAGCACTAACGTCATGATAAAGACAAAGTCGGGAATAGTGTATAGCGTGTTCAAACTAATGCCATGCAAATTTTGGAGAAGAATATTTTGGTATTCAGTGAGTAGCATACAATTAAGTCAGCGCTAACGTCATGTCCGTTCACTTTTAATATGTCATGGTTTTCCAAGTCTTAACTTTGCTTTGTAGATGCATTGATAGTGGAAAATCATGAATCTAGTGGTTGTCTATTGAGACGGTTCACTAGTTGAAGGGTAATGTACTATCTTTTACTCCATCGCTGTATTTTCTTTCTTTTTGTGACTAATTAACGAAAAGAAATGGATGTGTTGTCAACCTATTTTTTTTTTGAAAAGTCGCATTCTTTCACCATGAGAAAGATGATTCAGGAAAATCATCCAAGGCAGACCCACAGTCCCTTCTCCAAGAAGTGCAAAGAGCAATATACCCACAAAGTCATCCAGCTCAATCATCACTATTTGAGAGAGACTTAGACCATTTTTTTTTATTTTTTTTATTTTTTTTTTGTCCAAAGCAAGTTTGGCAATACGATATGGACATGTGAGGAAGAAGAGAAAAAGAAAAAATATTCTGGTAATTTTATTTGCAAAATTACGGATAAGTCAAATTGATTGGCTCCTCTTCTTCACGTCAAAGAAGAGGCAACAGAGAAATTCGGGTTCTACTTTCTTTTCACTATTCATTTTTTATCATTTACCCTTGTGATTTATGAATATTAGGATAGATGTTTATTATGTGATCATCTCATATAACAAATCAGAATTATATGCATGATTAGGAATAACTTGTATTTAAAGATTAATTTTGTTATTCCTTTTAATCGGTTTGTTGATATAGAATTTGACAATATGCATAAAATTGTGAAAGAATATTTTCATGATTTGTAAGATATGAACTAGGCTTACACTAATACTTGAAAATATTCTTGAGATCATGAATATGTGATATGTAAAGAAGAACATATATGTGTTTGATTAGAGAAAGAAATCAAACTGTTTAAAGTGTTATAATGGTTTAGTTGGAAAACCATTTGGAAAGAGAATTAAAAATTCTCGTGATTTTCTACACACGTTATGGAGAATAAAATCTTCGTGATTTTTTACTCCTGCTTCGAGATCAAAATCTGCGTGATTTTTACTCGTTTGTTGAGATTAAAGTCTTTGTGACTTTCTACTCATTTGTCGGAAATTAAAGTCTAAGTGACTTTATACTCGTTTTGGAGATTAAAATCTTAGTGATTTTTCTACTCTAATTTATTATTCGGTTTGAAGATTAAAAACTTCACCGTTTATTAAATTTGATTGTGTCACATATTAATCGGTTTGAAGATTAAAAGCTTCACCGTTTATTAGATCTAGTTGTATCAGATGTTACTCGGTTTGAAGATTAAAAACTTCACCGTTTATTAATTCTGAATATGTCAGATTGGTTTGAAGATTAAAAACTTCACTATTTATTCTGACTATGTTATGGCACAAACAACAATTTTTGTGGCGGGCTCAACAATGTAATATGGGCGTCGAATATGAATCTCATTTTTGATGAAATGTTTGGAATATGGTATTATTCACCAAACGATTGCCCCTTCATTAGCGCAATCTAATGGAATTGCGGAAAGAATGAGTAGAACTTTAAATGAGATGATAAATTGCCTTGTTGTAAGTTCTGGTTTACCCAAATCTTGTGGGAGAAGCTATTCTTACGGAATCCTTTCATACGAAAAATGAATAAAAGGAAGAAAACCCAACTTGAAATATTTTCAAGTGTGGGGGATATTTGGGTAAAGTGCAAGTTCTTAAACCCAAAAGGATAAAAATCGGATCGAAAATTATTGATTCGTTTTCATAAGATATGCAACAAATAGTAAGGCATATCGTTTTCTGATTCATAAATCAGAAAATACCAACATTCATATTAATACGGTAATTGAATCAGATAATGCTGAATTCTTTGAGAATAGTTATCCGTATAAAAGGAATGTGAGTCGTCTAGTGAAAAATCTAAGCGAACACGGAAAGAAGCAAAAGAAAGTACACCTATTGAGGTGAATCTAAGATGTAGTAAACGTCAAAGGATAACTACTTCCTTTCGACATGATTTTCTAACATTCTTGTTGGAAAATGAGCCTCAAACGTTTAAAGAAGCATTGTCTTTTTTGAAAGCACAATATTGAAAAGAGGTTGTCAATAGTAAGATAGAATCCATATTAAATAATCATACTTGGAAAATGGTTGATCTTCCTCCAGAAAATAAACCTTTGGATTCTAAGTGGATTTTCAAAAAGTAAAATGAAAGTTGATGGTGCTATTGACAAATATAAGGCAAGATTAGTTGTCAAAAGAGTTTAGACAACGAGAAGGTCTTGTTTATTTTGATACATACTCACCGGTAACGATGATTACATCTACTCAGGTGTTAATAGCGTTAGCCGCGGTGTATGGCCTTGAAATACATCAGATAAAATTAAAGAAAATCTTCTTAAATGGAGATTTGGAGGAAGAAATTTACATGGAACAACCTGAAGGGTTCATGGTTTCGAAAAAGAAACGAAGGTGTGTCGACTTGTTAAGTCACCCAAACAATGACATGCGAGATTTGACCAAATAATATTGTCATATAGTTTTCAAAATTTATTAGTGTAAATAAAAGTGTTTACATTAAGAATACTTCAAGTCATATAGTCGTTATTTTGATTATATGTTGATGAAATATTTAAAATGTGGGGGCTTTTATCTTATGCATGACAAAAGCAAATGTTAGACGTAATGTCTAAATTGATATTTGAAACTCGTTGATATAGTAGTTGGTAAATTCATCAGTTGTTTAGTTTTAATGAAGACTAGTTGATGAAACTACTAATTCGGAAGTTGGTCACATGTCTTTCTCAAAAGGTCATTTTCTTTAATGAAAATTTATATTGTTTGGTTCTTTTATGAAATGATGTTACTTTGAAGGTTGTGACTTTTCATAAAATAATACGTCTGTACGTTTTAGTATGGAAATGACCGTTCATGAACGGATATATTAATATATTGGTCTATAATGAGGTGAACCAACCAATGAACATGAACAAAATCCATTGCAAGTTGAATTTGTTTCATAAATAAAGGTGCTATAATTTGCATATCATATAGACGTATGAATAAATAGCATACAAATGCTTGGAAATGGTAGAGTGATTGAGAAATGTGTTATATATTAAGAGGTTATGATCACAATTGACGCCAATCATTCCAGTTGTCGTTATAATATACTACATTAAGTGTAGTCAATAATCTGATATGCAATCGAAAGTCGAGACGTATTAGTCTACAACATAAGGAAGTTTGCATTGAATGTTTATACAATGAAATGAGTTTTGAAGTATTTGAGATATACTCCAAATTATGCTTTGCACTACAATAAGTATCCCACGATAATAGGGGGTATAGTGATGCAAATTAAATCACCGGTTCAATCGATTCTAAACAGTCAATGGATGAGCGATATCTTGGAAATTGTCCAAACAAATGTGCATTGACCGCTCTGCAGTGGAGGCTCAGCTTATAGCCTTAGACAAGGCCGGTGAAGAAGCTGAATGGCTCCTGAATTTCTTGAAAGATATTCTATTTTTGCCCAATTTTTAGCACCTATATGTATAGATTGCGATAATCAAGCGACAATAGGAAGGGCTGGGAGCGTTATGTATAACGGAAAGTCTCGTCATATAAGACGCAGACATAGCACCGTTAGACAACTACTTTCTAGTGGAATTATCACAATTGATTATGTAAAATCAAAGGATAATTTGGCGGATCCGCTTACAAAAGGCCTAACTAGAGAGGGAGTTGAGAAATCATCTAAGGGAATGGGACTATGGCCGAGGACAAGTCATCATGGCGGTAACTTTACCTAGAATTTTGGAGGTCCGAGATCTAGGTTCAAGGAGCAAACAAAGTTATGTATGACCGGTTCAACATTGTCAAATATAATATTTTAGTCCATTTTCGTGATGAAGACAATGTTCAGTAACAAGGATAAAATGTTAAGACATTTTTTAATGGTTTCTAAGTTTGATACAGGGTATATCAAATAGTGTATCTACGGGATAACACGTTTAGGAATCACCTATGTAAGTGTGAAGTGTAAGCCGCTTCAAGGAGAATTCTGTAAGGCCGATTCTCTATGCACTTATGAACCAGGTGGTGTTCATGGCCGAAACGAACACAACAATGAGAACCAAAGACGGTTAAGGGTTGATTGTGTGACTTATGGTTGTCTAGGTATACACCAAAGCTCGACGGTTCAAAGATATCAATTCTACCGATTGACCGAGTATATCCGACATAAGTTCACTACGGAAAGTTCAAAGGGAAACCTACTTATCCAGATGCGATTAATCCTACTTGCGAATCACACAGTATTTTCATGCATGTTTTTTTTTTCACCTATGCCCATTCCCCATTCATGTGGGGGATTGTTACATTTTTTAAAGGGTGTGAATGGGAAATGGAAGATGCACCTTTTGGATTGCACCTCTTCATCTCACCCTCATTTGTCTATAAATTTAGAGGCTTGGCCTCATTTTTGAGATATGAAAATAAAATGGAAAAAACTGAAAATTTCTCCCCTCTTTTCTATAATGTTGTATTATTTTCAAATAAACATAAGTGTCAAGTGTGATTTGCTCCGTCTGTTGAGTTTGCTGAAATTCTGTAGTTTCGATTGCCAGTGTTGCAGAATAGTTATTCCGTTCTATCCTGGGAGGAATTAATCCAAAACCTTGGGCAACAGTGAGGGGATTAAATTCCTTAAGGACACACAAGTAACTTGTGGGCTCGGAATTATTATTTCACGTTTTGTTTATTAAACTAACGTTTATTTGTTTTCTTCTCTAATTTCTGATTTCTGATTTCGAACACAGATTACCAACAATTACACCAACCAAGATGGGTTTTGAATCTCTAACATTCCAATGGTTCAAAGTTCAAACTGATTCGACAAATCCAGGGATTTTCCAAGAAACTCTTTGGTTGATAACTCGGGAAGTTGCAGAGTGGCAAAACCAGAAGACACTTTGGCTTTGAACTTGAAATTTGATTCACAGGAACTATAAACAAAGAAACCAGTGTTCAACGAAGCTGCCATTTTTGCTATGAATCTGTCGACTTGTCAAGTTTAATGCATGTAATATATAATTTGTTTTTAAAAAATTTGATAAATATATTTATAGCAATCATCTATGAGCTTAAGTTCCATAGCAGCACCAACAGCAGCAAAGGAAAGATGAAGAAGAAGAAGAAAACAAAAGAGAAGAAGGAGGAAGAGAAAGAAAGCTGAAGGTATTTAAAAGTGGGTACAAATTGCAAAAAAATTAAGAAAATTGGTATAAGTTAAATCAAAGCGACCAAATAAAACGGTCTGTTCAATTTTTAGGATGCGACTGCTTCTAAAAGAGTGACGGGCTTTGACACATAAAAAAGACATACACATGGTTATAAAAAAAGGAATTTTTACACATTTGTGCCACATATGAAACCTTATTACCCTCAATGTGTAAGGTTTGATTTAATTACAAACTCGTACGCCAAATTACCATTCCTATACCATACTTAATTAAGGGTCTAATTAATGGGCAGTTTTTACTTATTAATTAAAGGTATTCATATATGCCATGTTTCTCTATCCCCATAATTCTTAAGATATTCTCAACCGGAAGACATTCAAGCATATCTAATTCATCAGAAGCAAGATTTCAAGATATTCAACCCCACATTTCAAGATGTTCACTCGCCACAACAGAAATCGCTTTGTCCATATATAATTCGTCGGAAACAAGATTTCGTACTCATTTCACATCTAAACACAAGAAATCTTCCAATGGTCGATGTTCACTACATAAATCCTTCTTCTCTTCTTTTTGTTTCTCCATCCTTCTTTTTTGTTTATGTACGTCTTAGTTATTAATAGTTGTATTATGGATTTTGAAACCCTATTTTTTTGGAGGGATTTTTACATTCTTATGCCTTGTAGGAAACCTTTTGTAGTCAATATTTTTTTTCAATATAAATTGTAGTTTAATTGTAGTATAAATATAGTAATTTTGTAGATACTCTTAAAAACAATACAACTTTATACAATATTTAAATTGATTTGTAGTTTTTTGAAGAAATTTTGTAGGTCAAGAGAAAGTTTTGTAGTCAACCTTTTTTTTAAACATAGATCGTAGTTTAATTGTAGTATAAATATAGTAATTTTGTAGATATCCTTAAAAATAATACAGCTTTATACAATACTTAAAACTGATTTGTAGTTTATTTGTAAAAAAATTGTAGAGGAATAGAAAATTTTGTAGTCAACATTTTTTTTCAACATAGATCGTAGTTTAACTGTAGTATAAATGTATTAATTTTATAGATACCCTTAAAAATAATATTGCTTTATACATGATTAAACTAATTTGTAGTTTATTTGTAGATAAATGTAGGAATTTTATAGATATTAATATAAAATTAGACTTCCTCTTCTCTATTCCTTCTTCTTCTCAAAAATATTGAGATGAGACCCATTTTTTATAATCAAAATTTTCTCATTCAATTGTAGCGTGATTGGAATTTTGGACACGATTGAGTGTTGTCGCTGAGGTATTGTTCTATATTTTATTGTTTTTTTTATTTGTGTATTGAGAAAAAAAAAAGATGAACATACTTGATTTCAGTTTGTTGAAGTTTTTAGTCTTTCTTTTTTTTTTTTTGCAATTACGAAATAAATTCGGGAGAGATCAGATAAAGGATTTGCGTTCAAATTTGAACCGAAGATTGCTAAATCAATTAGGATATTCTTTTCCTGATATTTAGCGCGCCATATTAGGAAGATTCGGCTACTATTAATTACTAATTAACGAATGGTATAAAAATTGTAGATAAACAGTGCACAGGGCGAGTAATTTAGATACTATGCACATATATAGTAATAAGGTTTCATAAATTGTATAAATATGAAAAAATCCCTATAAAAAATGAGTCTTTGAATGAATATACAAACTCTTAGAAAGAATAAATGGTTCAAAGCCTAGTCTACCAAATTATTCTGACTAATTTATTATTTTCACTAGGTAATGATTCGGATAAAATGATATCTCTTTTATCTCCAAGCATGAGCTCAACAGATCTTGTGGCCCAAGGCAAAAACTTTTCTACAAATAATAAAATTTGTTTTCTAATTAATAAATTAATTATTTAAGACCAAAAATATCGAACTTGAAAAAAAAGAAGAAGGAAAAAGAGCATAAAAATAAAGTGTGTGGATAATCCGAGGTTGAGTTTCAGAACTCAAAGCAAAGATTTTGAATTAGCTATAATCACAATCAAGAAAGAGAA
>JASVEL010001656.1:0-351414 GCA_032618575.1 Nicotiana noctiflora
CTGCCTCTCCATGAAGAGGTTCAGAATCTTACAATTGGTCTTTTATCTTTCTATGAGATGGATATTTATTGTCTGTTCTCTATCTCTTTCTTTGGAGAATAATTAAGAAGAAGAAGCCCCCTCCCCCCCTTTTCCCTTTTGTGTTTTTCTTTGCATGTGTCTGAATGGGTGATCTGCCTTTGAATTTGAGCTCAGTAGGCAAGTTATTTTTTTATTATTGGCGACTTTTCTTTTTTGACTCGGGGTGACCGAGTCGGTACCGTTGCTTGGTGGTAGTGGCACTTAGCCTTAGTCCTAGTTCGGGCGCGACTGGACTACTGACCGCAATGATACAGAGTGCGGCCTTATAGTCCGTTAGGGGCCGAACTTTATGTGCCTCTAATCTTAGTTCGAGTTAGGTCTACTTACTTGAACGGCGGGGGTATCGACCCCGCGCCATAATTCGTTGGAGATTGAGTTTTGTCGAGTTCAGTGGTGAAGGAGCTCCGTCCGAGTTCTGGTTCAGCTATGGTTGAACTTGATAAATTTGAGGGTGAGAGAACTTGGCTTTATGGTCCGAGCGAGGTTGAACTCGCTGGATTTGATGGCGAAGGTGCGTAACCTGGGTTCGACCATAGTTGAATTTATTGGTGAAGGCGTGTAGCCTGAGTCTCAGTTCAACTGTTGTTGAACTTATTGGTGAAGGTGCATAGCCTGAGTCTTTGTTCCACCGTAGTTGAACTTTGTCAATTTTGGAGGCGAAGGCGTATAGCCTGAGTCCCAGTTTAACTATTATTGAACTTATTGGCGAAGGAGCATAGCCTGAGACTTTGTTCAATCGTAATTGAACTTTGTCAATTTTGGAGGCGAAGGCGTGTAGCATGAGTCCCAGTTTAACCGTTATTGAACTTATTGGCGAAGGCGCATAGCCTGCCTCTTTGTTCAACTGTCGTTGAGCTTATTGGTGAAGGCGCATAGCGTGAATCCCAGTTCAACTGTTGTTGAACTTACTGGCGAAGGCGCATAGCCTGAGTCTTTGTTCAACCGTAGTTGAACTTTGTCAATTTTGGAGGCGAATGCGTGTAGCCTGAGTCCCTGTTCAACCATTTTTGAACTTATTGGCGAAGGTGCATATCATGAGTCTTTGTTCAACTATCGTTGAGCTTATTGGCGAAGGCGCATAACGTGAGTCTTTGTTCAATCGTAGTTGAACTTTGTCAATTTTGAGGGTGAAGGCGCATAGCCTGAGTCTCAGTTCAACCGTTGTTGAACTTACTGGCGAAAGCGCATAGCCTGAGTCTCTGTTCAACTATCGTTGAGCTTATTGGCGAAGACACATAGCTTGAGTCTTCGTTCAATCGTAGTTGAACTTTTGTCAATTTTGGAGGCGAAGGCGCATAATGTGAGTCCCAGTTCAACTGTTGTTGAACTTATTCGTGAAGGCGCATAGCCTGAGTCTTTATTCAACCGTAGATGAACTTATTGGCGAAGGCGCATAGCCTGAATCGTCGTTCAACCGTAGTTGAACTCTGTCAATTTTAGAGGCGAAGGCGCATAGCCTGAGCCAAGTTCAACTGTTGTTGAACTTATTGGCGAATGCGTATAGTCTGAGTCTTTATTCAACCATAGTTGAACTTTGTCAATTTTGGAGGCGATGCCATGTAGACTGAGTCCTAGTTCAACCGTTGTTGAACTTACTGGTGAAAGCACATAGCCTGAGTCTTTGTTCAACCTTAGTTGAAATTTGTCAATTTTGGAGGCGAAGCCGTGTAGCCTGAGTCCCAGTTCAACCGTTGTTGAACTTACTGACGAAGGCGCATAGCCTGAGTCTTTGTTCAACTGTCATTGAGCTTCTTCGCGAAGGCGCATAGCCAGAGTATTTCCGTTGAAACCTTGAGCAGTTTATGCATTGTCCTACTAATCGGGGCATGCAGTTTGTTTTGAGGTGGCTCTCGCCTCGAGATAGTTCTGTGTGTGTTCCTGACCGGGGCCCGAATCGGGAGTGTGGGTGGTGCCTCGTAGGGATCCTCCCTTGGGGGGGGGGGAGACTTTCTTCTTCTCGTTTGCACTATCGAGGATCGGAGAGAGAGAGAGAGAGAGAGAGAGGACTTGGTCTTGATTTGAGATTTTCGAGTTCCCCTTGTCTGAGATGATGCTTTGGCTTGCTCGATCGGGGTTGTTTTTCTCCCTTTTTTTTTTTTGCTTTTTCCTTTTGGTCCTGGGAAAAATTACGCGATTTTGCTAGAAAATCCCCACAGATGGCGCCATATTGTTTGGCTCAAAAGTTATCATACACTTTATGAATACAAAACAATATACTTGAGGTACGGGTCAATCATAGCAAATCGTAATAATCCATAAATCAAGTAAAATAAATAATAATAAATACTCAAGATTAGGATAAGAATTAAGAAGTATGAACAATCTTTATTGATGATATTGATTGGGTCTGCCTCTCCATGAAGAGGTTCAGAACCTTACAATGGTCTTTTATCTTCCCATGAGATGGGTATTTATTGTCTGTTCTCTCTCTCTCTCTTTCTTTGGAGAATAGTTAAGAAGAAGAAGCCCCCCATCCAGAAGAGGTTCATTCATCTAATATTTATAGTTGTGAGCTCCATGAGTAGGAAGTGAGTGGCCGTGATCACGTTGAGATTTCGTCCCCACGGGGAGGCAGGTAGGCCGTACTTTTTTCCACCTTACTGAATGAGAGTAGCCGTGATGTGTCAGGTCGCGGGTTCGAATCAGCCTCTCTGCAAAGCAGGGGGAAGGCTGCCTAGAGTATTCCCTTCCCCAGACACCCACAAAGTGGGTATTGAACTGGGTCGGCCCTTTACTGAATGAGAGTAGAATCACGTTATAATCTAGTGGTCATGCGTCTTATCGATTATGGATTAGTTCATGATACGATTGTCTTCCTTAATTGCCGTGGGGTCAGATTCTAACCCACACACTATTTTATCACTTACTCTTAATGAAAAACTTTAAATGTCGTTAGCAACATAAAACTTTTAACCGATAAATTTTTAGGATCACAAATTTTATTTTTAAAAAATAATAACTTTGTAGTGAGTTAAACTACCTCATATAAATTAAAATGGAAAAAACAATTTCTTTTTTCTTATGCCTAAAAAAATCTTTTCAATTTTAAATGCTCCGAGGCATGTTTGTAATGTATTAGATCCTCATTGGAACTTAAATGTTTTATTGAAGTTATTTTTCAATTCAATATAATTAATAGATTAGTTTTTTAGTTATTTGTGAATAAATACATAGGTAATTGAGTAAGACGGTTATAAAGAGGCAATTTCACTAAAAGTATACATTTTATTGTTATTTGTTCTTGTTATAGATTAAAAGTCGTTACTATAAAAGTAAATACAATATAAAAAATTAGTTCAAAAGAAAATTTATTTTCCATAATGATATATTGTTGCAAAAGGGTGATTATTATAGAGATGTCTCATTGTAGTTTAGGAGGTCACGTGTTCAAGCCATGGAAACAACCTCTGGCAGAATGCAGCGTAAGGTAAGGTATAATAGACTCTTATGGTCTGGCCCTTCTGCGGAACCCGCACATAGCGGGAGCTTAGTCACGGGACTGCCTTTTTATTTTTATTTTATGTCTGATTGTATTTCAATTGCCACGGACCCCTCTTTATTGTCTATATTATATTGCTAATCAACCCAAATTGTTATGCTCGTGGTCTTATGTTTAGATTTGACTATTTTTCCAAAGCATGATTAATGATCTGAAGTTCAAAAGTTGCTCCATAACTTGAAGTTTAAAATTTAAAACTATTATTCAAATCATAGGTCTAATTTGAAAAAGTGGAGAACTTTTTAGGTACATGACCACAAAAGTACCCACCTTTAAAGTTGTTATGTCTCTACTGAAATAACGGGTGAAAGTGAAACTATGAGTTTTTCAAATGAAACATTCTTAAGTTTGACAAGAGATTCAAGAACATTCCTCTAACCTTTAGCTTAAACACAATTTATTCCCTTCTAACTTCAAACCCCGTCGGACATAAAAATTTACTTAAACTTGATGTATGTACTAGGGGAATAATTTAAGCTCGCCATCAATTAATATTCTTGCACCTATGATTATGTCTAAACATATATATAATTTTAATATTACTTTTGCTATAAACTAAATATAGGTAATATCTTTTTGTAGGACTTCCTTTACTTCTTTGGGTGGATAAGTATGTTAGATGTATAGATATGGGCTAGAAGATTTAGATTTATTTACTTTTGTATAGTATAGTCCTAATTGTAATTTCAGGCCCATTAGTTTTGTTAAGTTGTTAGTTGGGCCAAGTATATAAAGAAGTAGCCTAAGCCATGTAAGGGAGCCAGCTCTCATAATTCATTTTCGTATCTAGAAAGTTCTCTCTCTCTTATCTTTCAACCTTAATTTTCTCTTGTTCAGTCTATGCAGAATTATATTCATTAACATGGTATCAGAGCTCGGATCCGTATTCACCTGGTGTTCCGCTTCCGATCGACTCTACCCTTAACAGTTTTCATCGAGTTTTTTGAAGATCGATAGTATTTATCGATTCGTTGATTTTTTCGGTGGATTCTATATTTTCGATGGGGTTTGTGTGTGAGATGGAATTTTCCAACGTCTAATATGAAGATTTCGCATATATTCTCCAAAATTTCACTATTCTCGAGCTAGGGTTTTCTTCCCTATTTTTCTTTATCCTTGAACGCCGTTCTCTTTCCGGTTTCGAAAGAGGCTGGTATAATCCTTCTATATTCTCTACACTTGTGATATATTTGCTTCTATTTCTATTTTACTTGATTGTTATCTTGTTTTTGATATGGCAAATGGTCATACTGATCCTATTGCATCTTCTACTGGTTCGCATATTGTATTTCACGAGGACGATTATACTCATCATTATCATCCTTTATATGTTCACCCCTATGATGTACTTGCGACTTCTCTTGTTTCTACTCCTTTTGATGGAAATTGCTATGGTAGTTGAAGACGTATTGTTCTAGTTGCTTTGTCTATTAGGAATAAAACAAATTTTATAATTGGTACTTGTGCAAGACCTCTTGATGGGTCACCCTTAGCCAGATAGTAGAAAATGTGTAATGATCTTGTGTTATCCTGGTTAATAAACTCTTTGTCTAAAGGCATTGCTAGAAGTGTCCAATATTCTGAGTTTGCTAAGGATATATGGCATGAATTAGAAGAAAGATATGGTAAAGCTAATGGTGCCAGGGTCTTTTAGCTAAAAAAGGAACTGACCCATATTTCTCAAGGTTCACTTGATATAGCGTCTTATTTCAATAAAATAAAATAGTTGTGGAATGAAATTGCCTCCATCTCAGCTGGTAGGCCATGTGGGTGTACTTGTTGAGACGAATCAGCTGAGGATGAGGAACAAAGAGCTTATCAGTTTCTCATGGGTCTAAATGACACTAATGTTCAAACCAGGAGTAACATTTTGATGATGAAACCCCTTCCTTCTGCTTGTACGGTCTATAGTATTCTTTTGTCTGATGAGAATCAGAGGCAGGTATTTGTTGGGACTCAATTTCTATCTAATTATGCTTCCTTCGATGCTGGCGTACTAAATTATCCACCAACTCTTACTGCAGCTGTGTCAAAGCCTAATTTTTCTTCCAAAGTGTCCTTTGAGTCTGATAGGGGCCTTGGGGGTATGCAAATACTACAAAAAAAAGCCTGGTCATAGTATTGACAGGTGCTATAAACTCCATGGGTTTCCCTCCAATTTTAGACCTGCAAAGACTTTGAGACCTAAAAGATCAGCTGCTCATGTTGAGCTTGAATTATGGTATTCCTAATATAGAATGTGGTGATTCTGTCTCTCACCCTCAGAGTCCTACAGTGCGTGGTCTTACCAAGGATCATTATTCCTAACTGATGATGTTACTTTAGCAGCAGTCCCAAATTACTGCTTCCCCTCCTGGTTCTAACCTTATGGGGTCTGCCAACTTTGCTGGTATGTTGTCTACCCAAGAAGGTGTTTCTTATAGAGCCTGTATGATGAGTAGAGTAGATAGGATAGTTTGAACAATAGATTTAGGAGCATCTAACCACAAGACCTCTGTTAAAGTTTACTCTTTAATATACAAACTCTTCTTATTCCTTACCTAGTTTCCCTTCCTAATAGCTATAAAGCGAAAGTTACCAATATTGGTTATGTTGTCTTATTCCCCGACCTTATTCTTCACAATGTGCTTTATATACCAAATTTTAATATAATCTCATTAGCATTCATAAATTGCTTTGCCATAATATTGATATTGTACAACTTACCAAGGGTGCTTGCACTCTAGAGGCCCTTCACTGAAGAAGCCAATGGAGCTTGGTAGGCTGGACAATGGTCTTTACAAACTTTTTCAACAAGCTAGTTGTGCTGACCAACAATGTTCTGTTTCTATTTCTTCAAATTTTGCTACTTTAATGCTTCTAGTTCTGTTTCTGATTCATTTTCTGTACCTAGTGATACACCTTCTGTAAATACCATTGATCTACCTAATAAAATCAGCAATGCTGATGTTGTTTGGCACTACAAACATAGGCATATTCCTTTCTCCAAAATGAAAAACATCAATAATATTGATTAATCTTTTTCTTCTAAATAGTCTTTTACTTGTCTTGTATGTCCATTACCAAGACAAACTAGATTGATTTTCCATGACAGTTCTATACAAACTACTAAACCATTTCAATTAATTCACATAGATACCTGGGGCTCATATTCTACACCTACCTATAGTGGGTCCGGGTACTTTCTAGCCATTGTTGATGACTATACTAGAGTCACTTGGACTCATTTAATGGGTGCCAAATGCAATGCCTTTGGCCTTCTTAAAGGGTTCATTGCCATGGTTAAGACTTAGATTCAATATGTGGTACAAACTGTTACAAGTGATAATGCCCTTGAATTAGGATCCAGTTTGGCCGGATCTCAATATTTCTCCAACAATGGAATTGTTCATCAAACTTCCTGTCCATACACTCCACAACAAAATGGAGTGGTGGAGAGAAAGGGCAGGTATTTGTTTGAAACAGTTATGCCTCTTCTCTTTCAATCTCATCTCCCTATTCAATTATGGGGAGACTCTATTCTCACTTCCACCTACTTAGTCAATAGATTTTCTTCTACTTTACTTCTAGGAAAAAGCCATTATGAGTTGCTATTTGGCACTACTACAAATTATTTTCACCTTAGAGATTTTGGGTGCCTTTGTTACGCTATTGACCCTAAACGCCATAAGAAAACTTTTTATCCTAGATCCACCCCTTGTGTGTTTATTGGATATCCTTTTGCTAAGAAGGGATACAAACTATATTCTCTTTCTAACAAATCATTTTTCATTTCCAGGGATGTGCTTTTCAAAGAACACATATTTCCCTTTCTCAATCTTTCTGATATTTTACCTTCCTTTTCTTTTCCTATTTCTTTAGCAACTTTTGATTCTGATCTTCATTTCTCTATTCATTCTTCTTCATTCTCTTCTCCTCCTCCTCCTTCTCCTCCATCTACTATCATTTCCCCATTTTCTTGTACTTCTCCCACTTCTTCCTCTTCTCATCTACACTTTCTTTGAGAAGATCTTCTAGAGTCCATAATCCCCCTACTTATATCAAAGATTTTGTATGCCATTCTTCCTGCCTTATACCTACATTCAGTTCTAGTTCTGATGCTCCATATATTAATCAAACTCACATTCCAGGGCCTCAGTCCTACTCACAGGCAACAACTATTTCCGAGTGGCAAGATGCCATAAGAAAGGAGTTTGAGGCTTTGGAGGCTCATAAAACTTTAAAAATTATTCAGCTACCCCATGGCAAAAAGCCTATTGACTGCAAATGGGTTTACAAGGTAAAGTATAAAGCTGACGGGAATGTAGAAAGGTATAAGGCCAGATTAGTTGTATAGGGTGATACTCAGGTGGAGGATGTTGATTTTCATGAGACTTTTTTCCCTGTTGTCAAAATGTACATTGTTAGGATCTTAATAGTAGTTGCTGTCATACAAGGTTGGGTCATGTACCAACTTGATGTTAACAATGCATTCTTGCATGATGATCTTGATGAAAATATTTTCATGAAACTCCCTCCTGCTCTTTCTGTTGGGTCTTCTTCTTCTTCTTCCGCTCCTTTAGTTTGTAAGCTTCAAAAGTCTTTATATGGGCTTAGACAGGCTTCTCGGCAATAGTATGCCAAGCTGTCCCAAGCATTACATTCTAGGGGCTATGTTCATTCTCTTAATGATTACTCCTTTTTCACCAAGGGTTCAAGCAGTTCTATAGTCATTCTTATTGTCTGTGTAGATGATATTATCCTAAATGACTCTGAGATTTCTTCTCTCAAGTCCTTTTTGGATCTTCTATTTAAAATCAAGGATCTTGGTTCTCTTAATTACTTTCTAGGGATTTAAGTACTTCATACTTCTTCTAGGTTTATCTTGCATCAAAGAAAGTTTATCCATGAACTTTTAACTGCTTTTCACTCTTCCGACTGCTCTATTGTAACTTGTCATCTTGAGTTGAATGTGAAATTGAAAGCTAATGAAGGGGATCCCCTTCATGCTTATCAAAGTCTCATTGGCAAACTCAAGTTTCTCACTCATACTAGGCCTCATCTTAGTTTTGCTATGAAACGTTTAAATCAATTTATGCAACATCCTCGTCTACCTCATATGAAGGCAGCCTTGCGTCTACTCAGATATCTCGAAGGCACTTCTGACCTTGGCTTATTTTCTCCAACTCTCCTAATATATCACTGCGAGCTTGTTGTTATAGTGACTCGGGCTCCTCCCTAATAGTAGGACATATTTCTTTAGTTTCTGTTTGTTTCTTGGTAGCATCTTTATTGGGTGGAAGTGTAAGAAGCAGGCAATGGTGTCTTTGTCTTCAGATGAGGCTGAGTATCGGTCGATGAGTAAAGCAATGGCCGAAATTACTTGGGTTTGCAGGCTCTTATCTAATCTTGGTATTTCTTCTGTTACTCTTGTTCCCCTCTTTTGTTACAGTGTTTCTGCCATTCATATTGCCCGCAATCCGGTATTTCATAAAAGGAGCAAACACATCGAGCTGCATTGCCATTTTGTTAGAACTAAGCTTGCTGATGGGTTGATCAGTTTGTATCAAACCTCCAGTACTTCTCAGCTCGCGGGTGTCTTTACTAAACACCTTTGCGGGCCTTCTCACCATCTACACATTCACAAGTTAGGAGTTTTTTCCCTCCAACTTGAGGGTGGCTGTTATATGTATAGATATGGGCTAGATGATTCTGATTTATTTATTATTATACAACATAGGCCCAATTGTAATTTCAGGCCCATTAGTTTGTTAAGTTGTTAGTTGGGCCAAGTATATAAAGAAGTAGCCTAGTCCATGTAAGGGAGCTCTCAGAATTCATTTTCATATCTAGAAAGTTCTCTCTCTATTATGTTTCAACCCTAATTTTCTCTTGTTCAATCTATGAAAAATTATGTTCATTAAAAAGTAAGTTTCTCCATCCTCAGCTTTTACGGCAATAAACGAAATAGAAAAGGAGAAGGAGAGAATGAGGAAAAAACATATTTCCTCCATTTCAGTGAATTTATTTCTTTTTTGGTCCGTTCCAAAAGAATGATTAGTTTCTAAATTTGAAAATAATTTAGCTTAAACTTTTAATTCTACCCTTAATGAGAAGCTTTTATAATCACACAAATATTCTGGACCTCCTTTTGACTTGTTTAGGACTACAAATTTTAAATTTTTTTTTCCTTAAATTCGTGCCTAGTCAAAACAGGTTCACATTAATTGGAACGGAAGGTAATATATTAATATGAAAAAAAAAAGGAAAACAAAAAGTGGAAGCTAATGAGGAGGGAATTTCAATGAAATTTCTCATAATATTCGTCTTCACTACGATAAGGATTCGAAATTCTTATGAGTTAATGACAGAGCAATGGAGAATTACAATTTGGTTCAAAACCAAGATATTCCAGGATTACTGGATTATTAGAGATTATAACCGAAATTATTATATGGACAATCAATTCTCACCTTCTATATCTGATAAGATATACCAAGATTTTAGTACGAAAATCATATCAATTTTTGCTAATACCTCCAATGAAACACAGAATAAATTTGATTTCAAAATTTATGCCGTAATAAATTATCTAATCCGTTGAACCAAATGGCCCCTTAAGGTTTTGGATGCCCTATAAGTTATAAGACTAATATAAAGCCAACTAGTGGTGCCATCACTTTCTATGAATGCTTGGCCTCATAGGCCCTTACCCATTTATTGGGTTGTTAATAGGGGTGTGCATTCGATTTATTGATTCGATTTTGACCCTTATCGATAATTATTTATCGATTATCGATTTTTATATATGCTTATCGTTATCGTTTCAATAAGGTTTCGATTTTTTCGATTTCGATTTATCGATTTTTGAGGCTTATCGATTCAGTTATCAATAACACCAATAAGCCAAGAGGGAATGCATGTGCGAGTGCGCACACATAGGACTGACTTTTCTTCCTTTTTTGTAAAATGGAGGCGTTCAAACCAGCTTATGCGCATCTCTACATATTCACTGGTTATTTGCTGCCTCTCACTACTGCAAACGAGGTAATCAGCCCACCGTAAGCAAATGGAAATAACACCGGTAGAATTTGAACCTTGATAAGTAAGATCGTCACTCGTAACTCATTAGATATGAAAATACAGCTATAGAAATGCACCAGAAAAATCACCAAATGGTGCTTGCCGTCAATGAGGTTTCCATGGCGACACAAGAGAAGCAACTTATTAGGCTTTAAAAGAGAACACTATTTTCAAGTTTTATCTAAACATTGCACTTATAAAAGATTTTTTCAATTGCTAAAATGAAAGACAACTAAAGAACCTACCATTCATAAACTTTCCTCTATATGCATTGCATAGGGAATTAGGGATAACATTTCTTCTCAGGAAAATTAGTTTCAAGCCAGTGGGTTTAGGCGAAAGTGAAATGCTAACTTAAAGTGAGAAAAACAGAATATGGACCCATAACATTAGATAAGTATTTAGCTCAGTGGTGAAAACCAAGAGAGTGGAGGCTAACCTTCACAGATAACCATAGGTTCCCAACGGCGATAATCGTCGGCGACAAAACAGAGGAGATTAGGAGAAAGTGAAGATTGCAGAATGAAGAAAAAGCGGCGCTGATAAATGATAATAGGGTTAGCAAATATTGTTAGGGTATTAAGTGAAGGAAATGATAATATTATAGATAATGGTATATTTGTCATTTTACTAGGTCTTATCGGTTTATCGATAAACTGATAACCGAAGAGGACAAAATCGAAATCAAAATCGATAACTCGATAAGGAAAATTTCAAAATCGAAATCGAAATCGATAAATCGATAAACCGATATCGATAAACCGATAAAAAATAATCGATTCGATTTATCGATAAACCGATTCGAATGCACACCCCTAGTTGTTAATGCATTGGGAGACTCAAATTTGTGACGAGCAATTATGTCCAATGACCTTGAACATGAATGGTCATGATATTTTGATCTTCGCATGTTCCATAGGCAAACTTTAAGATCAAAAGTGTTGACCATGGGGCAAGCAAGGGGTAATATTCGTTAAACTTAAATTTCTGCCCATGGAGTAAGCTGGAACAAAAAAATAATAGTAGCGCCTAATACCTTTGTTTGCACTTAATGGAGGTCTAAATCTTAATCATTTAGATCTCAGACATTAAGTATGTTTGTTTTTAAAATCTGAATCTTTATTATTCAGATCTTAATCATTAAATGTATTTGTTTTATTTACTTCACAACTACTTAATTGGTCTGAATAGGTCTGTATGATTTAGGTCTATAACAGAGACTTAATTTCATTAAGATGCTATCATGTATTCATTATTAATTGCCGCCACTACCTACCATTTTCAACTACCACCATGCCACTGCCACTGCCACTGCCACCACTACCACCATACTTAACCAACACCACGATCCCCACCATCACCATGTGTCACGGCCCCAAACCCTGTCATGATGGCGCCCAACACTAATGCTAGGCAAGCCCGACCATTCACTCTCTCAACCCGAGCATGAAGCTCAAAACTAATTAATTAAATACTTAAATCAACATCAATACTCATAGTTGAAATACTCAAATGATAACAATACGAAACTCTAACATAAACTATAACTCCCAAAGACCTGGGGTCATGAGTCTAGACCCTCTAAAACAAACTGGATAACAATATCTAAACGGAAATCCACAAGTCTGGGAATGTATATATAAATAAAACCGAAATAGAAAGAGTAGTCATGTCCTGCGAACATCAAGCAACTACCTTAACAACTCTGATAAGCTCTGGAGACAAAGACTGCTCAGCTAAGCCTTCGGTGCACCTGAATCTGCACATAAGGCGCAGGGAGTAGGGGTGAGTACTACCGACTCAATGAGTAATAAACATATATAATGTCTGAAGATAAGAAATTCACGAAATGTCACAAAGTAAAGCTAAAACTAACAGTCAGATACCTTACTACGAACCAACAACAAAACAACTTCAAATATAACAGTCATGTATAATGCAAGGATGCAATGCAATGCACATGAACGCGGTGCGACGCACAACCCGATCTATTTAACGTCGACGACGCTCACTGGGGGTGTATACAGAATCCGGAGAGGCTCCTTCAGCCTAAGCACAATATAATCATAACATTCACTACGCCGTGCAGCCCGATCCATGCTCAGTCCACAGTATGTATATGAGTCACGTAACAGATTTAATTAACTTCTTTGTTTCCAATTTATTTTGGAAGAGTATACTTTAGATATTTAACTTTAGGAAAAGTGACTTAGCATTTCATAACAGTGATTGAAACACAGGACTGAGATCAATGATTATAGAAAATATGCTATCACAATGATATTCATCCTCTGAGGATGCTACAGATCGGCACAAGGCTCCAAACATGGCAATAAGACCAGATATATTCAATACAGGGTGTGTATCAATCGCCAATATAGAAACATTCTTGTTCAGGATGGACCAAGTCACAATCTCCAATCATAACAAATCTCTCACCTACCATGGGGTGCGAGTCACGCCCTAATATAGCGTCACAATCTGATAAACCGGGATTTCAAACCCTCAGGCCATCATCTACACAAACTACTTATCTCTAACCGGCCGTAGACTGGTCCACAATACCTTTTCCTTTCGTACCGACCTCCTCGCGCGTCGAATCTAGTCAAAACCATAGCAAATACATAAATGTGGATTGAAGAAATATAACCCAATAAAAAATACTCGAAAAGTACTAAAATTCACGAAGTTGGTAAAACCCGAGCCCCCGGGCCCACTTCTAAAAAATTTTCAAAAATCACACCAACAGATTCCTTGCCTTGCCACGGTCCATACATATAAAAAACTCCAAAATCGGAGTCCGTTTGACCTCTCAAATCGACCCCTAAAGGTCATAATTTCAGGCTCAAAAATCCTATTTTTCTACTATTTTTCATGAATTAAAGAATGGGATTATGGTCTATAATCAACCATAAATGAGTTATAATAATCAAATCACTTACCTCTGTGATACCCACTGATTTTTGTCTCTTAAAAATCGCCTCAAAAGCTTCTTCTTGTTCCAAAATTGGAAGAAAACTCGACCTGCTTATTATAGGTATACTGTTCACGCGTTTTACTGCTCCCAATGGGTTCCTTGTGAAATTATAATGAATTTAGGCTTTTGAATCACTCAATTTGACCTTATAATAAAGGAGATCTGTAAGTTTTACAATTTGCAAATAGTGCAGCCGTCAGGGGCAATTTCGTCATTAACCTGAAAATCTGGGAACCTTAGAAAATGGCCATAAAATCTTTATACGATGTAAAAATTCGATGATTCTTTTTTCTAAGGATCCGTAATTACGATACGGATCTAATGTTTCATTCAAAATAGTAATCAGAGCTCATTTGTTCAATATGATATTATTTATGCTTGGAGCAATGATGTCGAAGCATAAGAAAAATAACCACAACGCAACCTAAACCTATTCGAAACTCACCCGAGCTCTCGGGACCGCATACAAACATACTAACATGTCACATATGATCATGAAAACTTATTTCACTCTCAAAATACCAAAACTAACATCAAAACACCAAATTTATATCGGATTCATGCCTAAGTTCTTCTAAAACTTCCAAAACACGCATTTGATAAAAAACCCAACCAAATCACCTATGAATAACCTGGAATTTTTCACACATATCTCAAATCAACGAAGCTACAACGAATCTCGAAATTCCTTTCTGACCCTCGGATAAAAAATCTCACGTCCAACCGGAATTCGCCAAAATTCAACCTTAGCCAATTCAAGCCTAATTCTACACCGGACCTCCAAATTAAATTCTGACTTCACTCCTAAGTCACAAATCATCCTTCGAAACTAGTCGAATCATCAAAAATCCATTTCGAGCCTTCTAATTCATAAGTAATTATTCGGTTGACTTTTCCAAACTTTCTTATAAAGAGTCTAATTGTCTCATTTCTAACCGGACTCTATTCGAATTACTTCAAATTCTCCAAACACATATAGTGAAAACATATAGAAGCATAAAATAGGGAAAATGGGACGGCAGCTCCCGTGACGATGGGTCGGGTCGTTACATCCTCCCTAATTTAAACAAACACTCGTCCTCGAGCGTATCGAGAGTTGTTCTAGAGCCAACCAATAGCTGCATAACTTTGCCCTGCATATAGCCCGGGGTGATCCCTCATCAACATATCTCGCATAGACCTGATAGCACAATACAGCCGAACTTTCACAGTCCATTTAATCCATAAACCAAACTATAGAACCACGTCGCACTTTCCGAAAATCATACACAATATCATAAATTCCCATCTGTACTCAGAGTAAGCCCAAACCAACTTTAATAACCCATACTTGCACCCTTACGCGAAAATATATGATGTATCGCCTAAACCAAACACTTGGAACCATAACTTCTATTCACAAAAGTTGCCCCCAACAACCAATTACCGGCAGAGAACCTCTTATTAGCTAAAGCCTTATTCCAACACTTTCATATACTGCCAACGATGAATGAAACACGCTATAAATTGAAATCATCTCTCAGATCAACCATTCCTGAAACCACTTCCCTTGACTGATATCATAATAAATTTCTAGGTCAAACCTCGACATTATCTTCCTAACAAGCTGAGATCAAATCTGCATGTATACATTAATGAACCTAATGATCACCTCGAATCCAACACCATTCTAGTGATATGATACCTCAATACAAGTCCAAACTACACCTTTCATAACACACACACACCAGTAAGAAACGATCTGAACATACTCAAATCATAACAAATGACTCAAACGAAAGAGCTGTACCTCAAGCTCATCAATGCAATTACAATACAAGGCAGAGACCCCATCTCACATCATAGAAATAGAATGCCTGAATCTACTCTGAAAGGTCATAACTCCCGTAACCTCGCTACAATGCGCGATCCTATCCCAACACTGTAACACCTGAAGCACCTCAAGCTGCTATACTCAAAATCAACAACCACGCACATTTGATGTCTGAAACCAACGTAATTTATTTCACCCACGGTGAAACAGAGAATATACGACACGCAACCCGGTAGACCATAACCGATGCTCCATACACCGAGCAACACTTAATTACGTTTCGAGTTCCTCTATGAATTCTCATTAGAACCGCACCACATGTGCCCATAACTAACAAATCACAATGTCTCACAACATCGAAAAACAACTCAGGGTCAACCAAACTAACTCAAGCTAAATGCGTAGCCATATCGGCCTGCCAACGAACTCAGTACTAAGAAGCCTAAAACTGTTTCTTCCACTACTATAACTCCTAGTGAAGCCGTATGATACAATGCCCGGCCCAAATCAATACCAAAATCCACAATCTCGCCCGGCGATATGTCCGACCACAAGAAATGCATCCGAGAAGTCCCTCAATAATGGAACAAGATCAATGATAGCAACCTCTACACTGACATCTATCACAAATGCCCAATTAAGAAAGTACTCCTTCCCAGCTGTTAGTTGGTTATTTGAAATATAAATCATTCTGCTAAAACATATTCTAACGCACTTCACCACTTAACTCGTGGCATTTCTGACGTAGCCCCTAATGCAATAGTTTAAAATCACCCAACACTAAGACAATCAGTCTGAATTCCAACATCACATCCAAAATATAACATACCAGCGAATAACGATCCACCACCACAACATAGCCTATACATTAGAAATCCATATAACACACAAATCATCATACCTGATCCCAGTTTCCATCGTTCAAATACATGCACCCATTTGATACCTAATTATTCCACGACAGATACTAAATATTTACCTGTGCTATTACCACTAGTGGACCCAACAAGAACATGCCGCAATAGTACAAAAATATAATCGGTTTAATCACATTAGCTTTTTCTGAAACACATACTCGCGTCAAATCACTTCCACTTAGCAATACCATCTTCCCTAATCATCTGAAGCTCTCTTATCTAATCGCTTAAAAGGAATCACTACACATCCCATGCTCTGCATGACATACACATGCCTTGTGCAAATTCTTACAATACTGACACAACGGACGAGATCTATATACATTCTTAGCCACTGTCGAAACAACAATTCATTAGTTCCATACTCTTGGCAAGAACTATTACCCCATTCTGAGCCAAACAATGGTCTTAGCTCTTTAATTTGCTTCACATACTTAGATTTCACTGATCTCAAATTCAATGATCTTGTCTCACCCAGTACGAACTGCTCGGGCAATAAGCCACTCCAGACATAACTAAAAGTCGCATATGATTCCCCAATGTGCCAATAGGCTACCAATTCGAACATAATATAAAAGAAAATGAGCTCTGGAAGGAATTACCAATCCCACACACTAATACGGTCTTTCTTAGAAAATAAGAAGCAAGTCATACAAAATAGTATATAGAAAACTATACTCAACATCACACTGTTGCGGCGTGCAACCCGATCTGGATAACATACCCATGGCGGCGTGTTACTCGATTCACACATAGATCTCATATAAGGAGATGCACATCGATCCAAATTTGCTCATTACAACTAAATACCGAATATCGATCATAAGCTTGCTAAGTGCATAATAACATATTTAAGGATTATATAGCATTATAACTACAAAACTCAAGCACAACTGAGGCGCGATATACAATCAGAATTTCAACAGCCAAGTTGCTTATATAACACCATTCCTACGCGGATTCTTAACATGTAAGAAATTTCTCAAGCTTTCTTACAACTCACACAACGCAATGCATCACTATGCAAAATATATGACAAAGAAACATCAACCTAACTACTCCTTCACGAGGGCCGCATTACAAAAATGCACACATCTGGACTGATATATTGCCATTATTCACATTAAATCTATCCATCGACTTCAAGCCAATTCTGATCACACTGAACTTGTCTAATAACCTTTCAAAGGTCCATAATAACTTCCATTTTCTTCATAGAACACAAGAATGTCATGACCTCAAAACCCGATCGTGATGATGCCCATCATATTGCTAGGCCAACCTGACCAATCTTACACAATACCGAGCTACCAACTCTCATTTTTCTTTCAAAATCATTAACAATGACAAACGAAGTACAAAATTTAGCATAAGTTACGAAAATATCCCAAATATAGCATAACACCCCCCACAGAATCTTGAGTCACAAGTCAAGAGCCTCTACCAAGAAATATATCAATAACACTGTATACATAGTGTATACACAAACACGGCAAAGTCTAATAATAAAGGAAGACAGGGAAAGTCGGGTCCTGCAGATGCCAAGCAGCTACCTCGACTGTCTGAATATAACTCTGAAACAGCTGGAGAGTCAGCCCTACTATGATGTACCTGAATCTGCACACAAGGTGAATGGAGTAGAATGAGTTCTTCCAACTGAGTGGTAATAAACATGTATTAAGACATTGAAGGTATGAATACCTAATAGACTACACAGTAAAGCTATATAATACCTCTTTTTATCCTTTTTAGCCGTATCAGTATCAGAGAAAACAATAACAGCTAAAGCAGTAAATCATAACAAATGACTCAAACGAAAGAGCTGTACCTCAAGCTCATCAATGCCATTACAATACAAGGCAGAGATCGCATCTCACATCATCGAAATAGAATGACTGAATCTACTCTGAAAGGTCGTAACTCCCGTAACCTCGCTACAATACGCGATCATATCCCAACACTGTTACACCTGAAGCACCTCAAGCTACTATACTCAAAATCAACAACCACGCACATTTGATGTCTGAAACCAACGTAATTTATTACACCCACGGTGAAACAGAGAACATACGACACGCAACCCGGTAGACCATAACCAATGCTCCATACACCGAGCAACACTTAATTATACTTCGACTTACTCTATGAATTCTCATTAGAACCGCACCACATGTGCCCATAACTAACAAATCACAATGTCTCAAAACATCGAAAAATAAATCAGGGTCAACCAAACTAACTCAAGCTAAATGGGTAGCCATATCGGCCTGCCAACGAACTCAGTACTAAGAAGCCTGAAACTGTTTCTTCCACTACTATAACTCCTGCCGAAGCCATATGATACAGTGCCCGGCCCCAAATCAATACCGAAATCCACAATCTTGCCTCACGATATGTCCGTCCACAAGAAATGCATCCAAAAAGTCCCTCAATAATGGAACAAGAACAATGATAGCAACCTCTGCACTGACATCTATCACAAATGCCCAATTAAGAAAGTACTCCTTCCCAGCTGTCAGTTGGTTCTTTGAAATATAAATTATTCTGCTAAAACATATTCTAACGCACTTCACCACTTAACTCGTGGCATTTCTGACGTAGCCCCTAATGTAATAGTTTAAAATCACCCAATACTAAGACAATCAGTCTGAATTCCAACATCACATCCAAAATATAACATACCAGTGAATAAAGATCCACCACCATAACATAGCCTATACATCAAAACTCCATATAACACACAAATCATCATACCTGATCCCAGTTTCCACCTTGCGAATACATGCACCCATTTGAGACCTAATTATTCCACGACAGATACTCAATATTTACCTGTGCTATTACCACTAGTAGACCCAACAAGAACATGCTGCAATGCTACTAAAATATAATCGGTTTAATCACATTAGCTTTTTCTAAAACACATACTCGCGTCAAATCATTTCCACTTAGCAATACCATCTTTCCTAACCATCTGAAGCTCTCTTATCTAATCTCTTAAAAGGAATCACTACACATCCCATGCTCTGCATGACATACACATGCCTTGTGCAAATTCTTACAATACTGACACGACGGACGAGATCTATATACATTTTTAGCCACTGTCGAAACAGCAATTCATTAGTTCTATACTCTTGGCAAGAACTATTACCTTATTCTTGAGCCAAACAATGCTCTTAGCTCTTTAATTTACTTCACATACTCAGATTTCACTGATCTCAAATTCAATGATCTCGTCTCACCCAGTACGAACTGCTCGGGCAATAAGCCACTCCAGACATAACTACCAATTCGAACGCAATATAAAAGAAAATGAGCTCTGGAAGGAATTACCAATCCCACACACTAATACAGACTTCCTTAGAAAATAAAAAGCAAGTCATATAAAATAGTATATAGAAAACTATACTCAACATCACACTGTTGCGGCATGCAACCAGATCTGGATAACATACCCATGGCGGCGTGCCACCCAATTCATACATAGATCTCATGTAAGGAGATGCACATCGATCCAAATTTGCTCATTGTCACACCTCCTTTTTTACTACCCCCTTTTTTAATTAAGGTTCCCAATTAAGGGAATAGTGTATACCTCAATTTTCAAATACCCGGGAAGGATATAATAACGAAGAGGAAGGAGTTTTTCCAAATAAAGGACAATCGGTCAGGGATTTTGTTTAATTTTCAGAGTCGCCACTTGGGAAGATAATGGTGTCCCAAGTCATCGGTTAATCCCGAATCCGAGAAAATTGACTCTGTATTACAGTCCGCGAAACAAGAAACCTGGATAAGGAATTCTGTTAACTCGGGAGAAGGTGTTAGGCACTCCCGGATTCCATGGTTTTAGCACGGTCACTCAACTATCGTTCTCGATTTTATATGACTTATTATATGCCTTTTAACAATGTGTACACATTTCAAGATTTAATATTTTTGTGAATTGCGACGTTCCGAAAACGTATTTCGAGTCACACCACAACCAAAACGCTTGTGACCTTTAATACATTTCGGCTTCGCCGGGATTTATGATTTGAGTCGTACCAAGTGCACACTCGTATTAAGGAAGGTATATTTATTAAATCATGCCTAATAATCGTCTAACGGCTTTTTAATCTTTGGGAAAGGTTGTGGAATTTTCTATCAACCTTCCCGAATCTATTATGTATTGATCATTTGTTTATATGGAAGCTCCGCTATTTTTGTTGCCATGCGAGGCTCATCCCATTCATTTTTACAGTCCAGACATAACGTATAACTATATTTTCTATCACTGTTTTTCCCTTAACCAATTTAATTACCTTACATTTCCACAAAGTGAGTCCAGGCCTTACTATTTTTGTTATTACTGAGCCTAGACTCCCGGGCTTGTATTCAGCAGACTGGTGTGGATATCTGGGTTTCAGGAACCCAAATTATATTGAGGCTTTCGTTCAGAAGCCCAATTAATATTAGAATCCAATTCAAGCCTGCGTTATATGTTAGGCCCAGACCAAACGAGACAAAGAGAGAGAAAAGAAACTGAGAATTCATAATATACACTGGTACTTGAAATCAAAAGAATGAAACTCAAATTATACTTTATTTATTGAGAGAAAACAACTATACAAAACTAACAATATCAATTCTGAATCATAATTATCTAATATGCACAAGACCTAATTAACAAGTTGTTTTTACTTTGTCTTCAATAGCTGATTCAAACTACTGATCCAAGTTATTTACCAGCTAAATGGCAAGATGTTATCTAACTATGTAAAACAGGATTAAACTAAATAGTTCACTTACTTGTAGCTCATTTGCATATGCTAGTTATATTTTATCACTGCGTTTACTATGAGTCTGGTTCATTTGATATTATAAAATCAATCTTAATTAAACTATTGCTTCGTTTTTGTTATTATTGCCGTTTTTTAAACTTGTTTAAATCCAACTAACATGTATCAAATTAAACTATCTACCATGGGTTGATTGAAATCGTTGTTACGAATTTAGTACTATAGGACCTATTTCGAGATTGATTGGACTAGTTTTATGGTTTAGCCTATTTTAACTAAGTGATTTTGGCTACTATCACTACATTATCTCTACTTGCTACTTATTACATTGTTTCGTTCATTCGTACTTCTCATAAGCTACATATACACAATATCTCCTAATGAATTACAAATTTAACTATCTAAATAGATATAAAACAGAAACGTAAAATGACAAGAGATTTTAAGCTCGAATCAAGCTCTTTATTTCATCATAATAACTTCAAATTACATAGCTCGAACAAGGATATGTACCTGATTCAGCAAAGAAATCCAATGAGTTCTAGGGGAAGGAGCAGGTACAGCAGTTAAGATCAACACAAGTAATGCAACAGTACACAGAGATGAATCCCAGCTCACAATTGAATCACAGCAACCAAGCAAATACCCAAAGAACTAAGCAATAGAGACCCAATAGCAAAATAGGAAATCCTCTACAGCCTTAAGTATGAACTTCAATTAGGAAACCCAGGCAGCTATATCTACGATACTATGTATGAAATTTTTTGAAAATTTTGATCTCCAAATCCAGCCCTTAAACAGGCTCCAAATGGGGGTATTTATAGGTGAGAGATGGTGAAAATTTTGGGGGGATAAGCTAGAAAATAATTCTAGTTCCCTCCCCTCCCTTTTTACCAATTCTTACATTTTAGTCCCATTTTCTGTTATGAAATGCCTTCCAGCATGTGCTGGAAGGTTCTATTTGATTCCTTTTTGGGGCTTTTACTAGTGTGCCCCTACTTATTAGAGTTATTTACTAAGTTACCTTTTATTTAGGACCAATGTGCCCTTAATTTTGTGCAATATTGCAGAAATCATAGGCCTAAATATCCTTAATGTCCCTATAGGCTCTACTAAATCCACAACTTTGCCATTTTCTATTCCCTATATGCCCTTAAGGGCATTTACTATTTACCCGACCTGTCCTGGTTAGGTTTTCTATTTTTTTGCTCTTATTTAATTATTGTCCAGTATTTACATTAGTCTTTAAGACCTGGCCAGATTAAACTTTAATTTTATTTCAATTCTAACCTCTTTTGTTTCATTTTATGTAATTAAAGCTAATTTGCAGGACTAGCCTGCTTAATTATTCAGAACTATACTTGTTTAAGATTTGGCCAGTCCAAAGTTTGGACTTAGCCTTGCAGTTTGGGCCAATTAGTGAACACAGGCTGGCTAAGACTTTGCATGTCTAGCCAACTAGTGAACACATGCCAATTGAGACCTTGCAAGTCTAGCCTATTAGACTTAAGTCAATTTTATTACACACTTGGCCTATTTAACACTTAGCCAGTGTATTCAAAATTATCAGAGTTGGTCAGTTACAAGGCTGACCAATCTTTGTGGTTTATTTTACTTGGGACCTCTTTTTGTAGTTTTCAATTTTAGCCAATTTTAAACTTATTTAAAGCATGTTTTCACAATTAGCCACTTTTCAGGTTACTACACTACTGCAGCTATAACCAATTTGACCTAAGCATACTTGGTATTAACAGTAATCAGCTAACACAAAATTATTGCAAACATAGCCATTTTCACACCAAATTGCATACATAGTCATGAAATCAGAGTTACTTATGTTTTAACCAAAACTCAGAGAAAGGATTAAATATTGTTGAATTTCAATCAAAGACTTATAATCCAGATTCCAAAACACAGTATATCAATTAAACATGAAGCAGGCATAGTCAAAACTTTTCTTATGTTTAAAAGGCTACTGAAAACCCTAATCATGCTCACATGTATTTGACTAAGCGTAGACAGGTAGAACTTATAAAAGAAGCTTCAGAAGAAGACATGGTTTAAATAGAAAAATAGAGATTTCTAGAAAATAAAGACTAATCTGATCATGCAACGATTCATGCGACTAAAGAAGAAAATCTGGATAGAAGACATGACAAAAACATGAAGATGAAGGAGAAGTAAACAAAGAAGACATGACTTAATAGAGAAACATGAATAAACATGGATTTTCAGAGAATATAAACCTAATCTAGCATGCAGTGGCTTAAACAACTAATGAAAGAAAATCTAACAGGAAACATACTAGAAACATGAGAAAGATAAAGCAACAAACAAAGAAGGACAGAAAATCATGGAAAACAAAAACAAAAATGGGGAAAGGGACTTAACATGCAGGATATGTCTCCCGAGCTTCCTTTTCTCGTTATTTCTTTCCTTTTTCTTCTTTTTTCTTTTTTAGTTTTTTTTTTATTTTTTTTATTATTCTTTTTTATTTCTGGTTTTCTTCTTTTCAGACCCAAGACTTCAGATTTGAAGTCTTTTTATTTGGGGACGAGTGTTAGAAGGTGAAAAAGGTGAGATCATTTGGTGATGGTTTGTTTGAGTCGCCGGAGTTAGGGTTCCGATGATTTTCTTTCAAAGATTCGAGGAGTTGGGGTGAGATTCGAGGGAAGTGGTTTATGTGGGATGGTAGATCGGGAGACGGTGGCTCTATGGTGTTAATTTGGGAGCTGGTCTCATAATTTATGGTCACCGGAGAAGAACTCCGGTGGCCGGAATTTCAAGAAGTTAAGTTTTTTGAGGTTTCTTGGGGTTTTTTATGGTGGTTTGGGGTGAAGAAGTAGAAGAAAGAAGAGAAGGATATGAGAGGTGGCCGGAGACTGCCGTGGAGAGTGGACAGTCTCCATGGCCGGTGAGCTTCGAGAAGACGAAGAGTGGGAGAAGAAGAAGAGAAATGGGCGGCTAGGGTTTGATGAATTGAGAAATGGCCGGTCGTCTCTAGAGATGGGATTTAAATACCCATCACATTGAGCCTGTCCTTGGCCGTTAGATCAATCAAGATCAACGGTCAGGATTATTTTACCCCAAACGATGTCGTTCAGAGCTAAGTGGGAGATGTACTTTTGTCTGTTGGATTTAAGACACGGACGGCTCAGATTAACTCCAAATCTTAATTAATAGATTAATTTATGATAAATCCTCAACCGTTGGATCCAGTGTTATAAACGGCTGAGATTATTTCAATTTAAATCATTTGGACCGGGTATCTGAGAATGCTTTGGGCCAATGTGTTTGGGCTAGCACTTGGCCCAATTTTCCTTTCTTTGTATTTTTCCTTGTACCTTCTTTGTATTTTTAATTATTTTTTTGTGGTATTTTCTTTGTATTTCTATTTTTCTTTTTATACTATTTCCAATTATTTAATTTCCTAATTCCTCTAATTTTCTGATATTTTTTGACAATTTTCTACTATTTTTCCCTTAATTTCTTTTATTAATGCCCTTTTTTGTTAATTTTCTTTTTTAACTACTTAAATTAAAATACTTGTATTTAACCTATTTTTTTTTGTTTTTCTAATTTTAATCTCTAATTGTTCAATCATACAAATGCATCTTATTTCAATCAAAACATGTAATTACACCCAAAAATACTATTTATTTTAATTTTGGAATTTATTGCTTAGGGCAAAAATCATGTGCTCACAGCTGCTCCTCTTTGCTCGGGAACACGAAGAGTTTTAGTGCAAAGACAAGTGAGAAGTAATGAGATATTTTTGCCTACTGGCATATTCCATGAGAAGCATTTTTTGAAAAACCTTTTGACCGCACCCTGCCTCAGAGGTTGCCTACATATCCTGGGCTAAACATGAATCAGGTCAGTGTACTTCAGGAAGGTCTGGTAGTTTTAAAACTACCAGACTTACTGTTGCATTGACACTGTTATGACTTACTGACCTACTCCTTATTACACCAGGGGGTAAAAATGTAAAATGAAGAAGCTATTCTAAGCTATAATTCTACGAGTTACAATTGTTCCTATCTAACTTCTTGTCTCTTTATTCTTCTTTGTCTCTTTTCCTTGATTTTCTATGCGGCTGTCTTTCTTTATTCTTCTTTGTCTCTTTTCCTTGATTTTGTGTGCGGTGTCACACCTCCTTTTTCCGCACCCGCGAGGGCGCGAAGGAGTTTTTTCCAATTAAAGGACAATCGAGACGGGATCAATTTATTAAATTCAGAGTCGCCACTTGGAAAAATAATGGTGTTCCAAGTCACCGGTTTAATCCCGAACCGAGGAAATTTATGACTCTGTAATATAGTCTGCGAAACTAGAAACCTGGATAAGGAATTCCGTTAACCCGGAGAAGGTGTTAGGCACTCCCGGATTCCGTGGTTTTAGCACGGTCGCTCAACTGCAATTTTTGTTTCTATCTGATTCTTTTATATATTTTTATTTGTGTGCTCTTATATCCCGCTTTAATTCTTAGGAGAATTGCGACGTCACGAAAATACATTTCGAGCCGTACCGCAACCAGTACGCCTACGACTTTAATGTATTTCAGTTTTGCCGAGAGTAAGATTTGAGTCACATAAATGCGCACCCGTATTTAGGAAAAGTAATTTTATTTAAAGTCGTGCCTAAAGAGTCTATCGTCTTGATTAACTTTTGGAAAGACCGTGAAATTCGCTAAACGGTCCTTTCAAATCTAAGTTCTCATGACAATTATTTGAAGGCCCCGCAATTATATATATATTTTTTTTTTTGCGCGGCGAGGCTCGTCTCATTTTAAAGGACAATCCTAAAGTGACTACATTTTCTATTAAGTTCGTCTCTAAAATAAACGAGAAAAGGTCCTAATTTGTTACATGTTTACCAGCTCGGCCTCTTATTAGTTGTTAGATCAAGGTGAACGGAAATTGCACTCGAGCTTGCACAAGGGAGGTTGTTTTATGCCTTATTCTTCAAGCGAGTAATACCAAAACAACAATTATAAGTAGCAGGCGAGTTTGAAAAATGTCAACATAAACTAACCATTCTCTAATTAATTTAAACCACCAGTATTAGATAAACCGAACCATTGAAGTTAACTATGTGTAATACAAAAGTCATTTTTGAACTTCATGCTAATGTTTGTCACTACCTTAGTTATTAATATTATTCAAGTTGCTAATTAAAATGACGTTATTTACCCAAGTGACCTCGTAAATTCAGAATTAGAATGATTATATAAACCCGATTCACACAATTCAATCATTTGAATGTTAGCGGTTTGAGTCTTAATCCCTATTCAAACACATGTCGCAATTAATCAAAATGACCTTTGATATTCAAATCTTAAATAAGACCATACCAATTTCTAGTTCTAGACTAAATCCCTGTTTTGGTTTTCTAATTTCAATTTAATACTGACCAACATGGATTACATACAAAATAGCGACAGTCCATAATTTATCAGTTAACTTATACAAATATGATGCGATTGCATATGTGTAGTATACAAAACAGGATGAATTTAAACATAGACTTCAGATCTTCATATATGTCCAAACTTTGAACTTGCCAACTACAATTTCTGGTATTCTAAAGATGTGTACCTGGAATTTAAAGAAAAGAGAAGTGAGGATGCATTATAGAGCAACACAAACAGCGGCTAACAACAACAGACCAACAGCAACAGCTTTAACAACAGACCAACAGCAACAGAACCCCCGCGACAACACAGCAACCACCACAACAACGACCTCGACAAACCACAACAACAACCTCGACAAACCACAACAACAACCTCGACAATAAACAATAGCGACAACAATAGCCTTAACAGCAACAAACCAACAGCAACTGAAGCAACCGAAGAACAGAAGTAAACAAGTGAGCACTTGTGTATTTTTTATGAGTGTCCGTCCATCTCCCTGTTGTGAACCTCTGTCCCCCTATTTATATCAATTAAGACCTCTTTACAACTCATAACAGCACTAAGACCCATTTAATTAAGCTATTTTCCCATCAACTCCACTACCATATGTTTTGTTCCCCACTACCATTTGTCCCACTCTATTAATTAATTCCTAGCATGGGTAATATATTTAACTACTTCTTTTAACTTCTTCCAAGACCACTATGTCTTGTTCCTCACTAAGTATTAAACAATACCCTATTTTAATATTATTAGTGCTTAGTGGATAAAATACTTTAACATAAATAATTATTTAAGTTTTCAATTTCCGTATTACCCCTAAAACTACTGAAATTACTATTCTTCCCCCAAACCTTCATTTGTAACAATGCTAACAACTGACCAAAATCAATTCCTAATTAAACACCAAATCACTATCAGCTATAACCAATTCCTAATCAAATACAACAATTAATTCCATGGACTCAGATTGAATCACACGACATCAGATCAAAGGGAATAAGCTAACCATATTGGGAACCAATCCTAGTTAACTTAGACACAAATAAATGAGCAAGAATCCAATAGTATGATGAATCAACAAACTTAACAAATTGAAACAACATGAATCACAATTAACTGAATCTAAATGCAAACTAAATTCATACGACGAACAACAAAGAGAAGGGAAAAAACAATATATAACGATGAAACCATTTGAACCAAAAATACTAAACCATTATAGGAATACCTAAATTTATCTAGCCCAAAACACAAGCATCGATCAATATCAGCTCATAAAATCTAGCAATTCTAATTATCTATTTTTCTAATTATCAAACGCATAGAAATGGACGAACATCATGTTTATCAAAAAAATCAAGCGACAAGTTAAGAAATGGGAAGTAAGTAAAACCTGGATTGCTTTCCAATTAAACAAAAAGTGAAGCAACGATGAACATTTAATCGTCTTAAGGAAAAAGATAACTGAAGACGATGACGATGACAAAACTGAATGATGACGAATACGAACAAACTGCTACGAACACATTTGTGAAGGCTAATGGTTCGAACCTCTGCTTCACCGGATTCAATGGATGGTCGTTTGGTGTTTACCGACGAGGAGGCTGGGCGATGAGGGAATAAGCTGAAGGCGAAGATTAAAGACGACAATCGATCACAGTGATGCCTACATTGACGAAGACGACGAATACACTGATGAAGATGATTGACGATGGACATGGCTTGTAACCAGCGACACTGGCGCTCGTTTTCTGATGAGGATGGCAGATATGGCTGATGAGTGAAGAACGAGCAGAGGTGGCGGCTGGTTTGAGGTCTTGGAGATGCGGCAGAATTGTGGTGGTCGTGGGTGGCGTCTTGGTTGAGCGGCGCGGCTCTGCTGGTTTTGGATAGAGTTAGCGGCTGATGTCTGATGAGGTCGGCGGCGGCTGGATTGGAGATGGAGTGGTCGCTGGTGTAGATGACACAGGGGGGTGGCCGGCGGCTTGGTCTGTGTAGAAGAGGGGTACCGGCGGCTGAGATGGTGAGAGAAGAGAGGAAAGGGTCTTTAGGGTTTGGGTGAATTTTTTGGAATGAAAGCAAAATCAGAGAAAAAGAGGGGGGGTCATTTGGGCGGATGGACCGGGTCGGGTTGGTTTTGGGCTAACGGACCGGGGCGGTTTCAAGTGTACTTGATTGGGTTTGGGTGAATTTGGCCCAAATCCGGTTTTCTTTCACATTTCTTTACCAAAACTAAAATTTTAAAAATCCTAAATTAAATTACAAAACTAGATTAACCTACTAATTAACTTCTAATGATAATTATCACCCATAATTAAATAACAATAAAATCGCACAATTAGGACATTAAATGCTAAAAAATGTAACGTACATATTTTTGTGATTTTTTCGTTGTCGTAAAACAAACTTAATTACTCTTAATTGTGAACTTGAATCTTATGTACAAATGCAATATATTTTTTGTATTTTTATATATTTAAACAAAAGGCATGGACACACAAACGTAAACAATAAGAGAAAAATAACATATGATCCACAAATATTGCAAACAACACAAAAACTCCTTTTATTTTGAATTTTTTTTTTTTTTTTTTTTGGGAGTAATTCTCATGTATGGCAAAAATCACGTGCTCACAGCTGCCCCTCTTTGCGCGGAAACATGAAGAGTTTTCGTGCAAAGATAAGTGAGCGGACACGAGCGATTTTTTGCCCGTTTGAGTACTCCGGTTGAAGCATTTTTGGAAAAGTTTGACCGAACCTTTGCTTCAGAAGGTCTCCTACATATCCCTGGCTAAAAGGGAATCAGGTCAATGTAGTTCGGGAAGTTTTGGTAGCTGGGACTACCATGACTGCTGTGATCCTGCTGTGACTGCTGTTACTGATGTTACTGCTGGCGCCACTGCTTAACTGATCCCCTTATTACATCGTGCTAAACGGAAAATAAGAAGCTAGACTAAGTTACAGTATGCAAATTCTTATCTATCCTTTTTAACTTGATTTTGTCATGTTCCTTGCTATTCTGTCTGACTCGATGTTCCTTCTGATGCTTCTTCCCTTCTGCCAATTGTTATTTCGGCCTATCTTGATTGCCGAACTCCGACCATTGGTCCCTTCTTTTGTAATCTTCGAATTGTTTTCCGTCGAAGTCTGAATCTATCTTTCTGATCCTTGTTGCCTTCCCTCTACTTATGAACTTGGATTTATGCCGGGGATTTCTGTTACGCTCAATCGCTTCAAAATAAATCGTCACTCCATTCTTCAGGCGGGCTCCCTGACTTCAACTACAACTTGGAAAATTAAACGCCATTCTTCTCTTCAGGCGGGCTCCTGACTTCACATCTTTTGAAAATAAATCGCCATTCCTCTCTTCAGGCGGGCTCCTGACTTCAACAACATCTTTTGAAAATAAATCGCCATTCCTCTCTTCAGGCGGGCTCCTGACTTCAATCATCAACTCTGAAAATTAAACGCCATTCCTCTCTTCAGGCGGGCTCCTGACTTCAACAACATCTTTTGAAAATAAATCGCCATTCCTCTCTTCAGGCGGGCTCCTGACTTCAACATCTTTTGAAAATAAATCGCCATTCCTCTCTTCAGGCGGGCTCCTGACTTCAACATCTTTTGAAAATAAATCGCCATTCCTCTCTTCAGGCGGGCTCCTGACTTCAATCATCAACTCGGAAAATAAAACGCCATTCCTCTCTTCAGGCGGGCTCCTGACTTCAACATCTTTTGAAAATAAATCGCCATTCCTCTCTTCAGGCGGGCTCCTGACTTCAATCATCTTCTTCAGAACTAGATCGCCTTCCTTTGCTTCTTGTACCATTTTATTATTGCTGCATCGACTCTTGAACTATCATTTCTCCTAAATTACCTTGTTTCGGAACTGCTTTCCTCTTGGGTCGTGTTGCTTTCCCTCCTAACTGCTGGGGATATCTTTAGAACTGTTTACTTGCCTGCTGAGAATAATGATGCTGGGAAAATTTTCCTTCATTCCCTCCTTTCCTTTGACTCATGCGCTTGAATTTGCGTTGGGAACTCTTGTTGTAACTCTCTCCTTTATGGTGGGTTACTGGTTTCAAGACCTGCAATGTAAAGACTGAAGACTTGCCTTTTGTTATACAGGTAGGCGCCTGCTTTTAGTAGCAACTTTTGAATTAAAAAATGCATTCTGGCAATAATTTATGAAATATGCAAAGGACAATGTAAAATAAAACAAACGTAAAATATCCTATTCGAGGGCGGATAGTCCCATCGTATTCTATTCGAGGGCGAATACTCCCATTGTATCCTATTCGATGGCGAACACTCCCATTGTATCCTATTCGAGGGCGAATACTCCCATTGTATCCTATTCGAGGGCGAATACTCCCATTGTATCCTATTTGAGGGCGGATACTCCCATTGTATCCTATTCGAGGGCGAATACTCCCATTGTATCCTATTCGAGGGCGAATACTCCCATTGTATCCTATTTGAGGGCGGATACTCCCATCGTATCCTATTCGAGGGCGAATACTCCCATTGTATCCTATTTGAGGGCGGATACTCCCATCGTATTCTATTTGAGGGCAAATACTCCCATCGTATTCTATTCGAGGGCGAATACTCCCATCGTATTCTATTCGAGGGCGAATACTCCCATCGTATCCTATTTGAGGGCGGATACTCCCATCGTATTCTATTCGAGGGCGAATACTCCCATTGTATCCTATTTGAGGGCGGATACTCCCATCGTATCCTATTCGAGGGCGAATACTCCCATTGTATTCTATTCGAGGGCGAATACTCCCATCGTATTCTATTCGAGGGCGAATACTCCCATCATATTCTATTCGAGGGCGAATACTCCCATCGTATTCTATTCGAGGGCGAATACTCCCATCGTATTCTATTCGAGGGCGAATACTCCCATCGTATTCTATTCGAGGGCGAATACTCCCATCGTATTCTATTCGAGGGCGAATACTCCCATCGTATTCTACTCGAGGGCGAATACTCCCATCGTATCCGATTCAAGGGCGAATACTCCCATGGTATCAATGTATAAAAGTGAACAAACCTGAGACGTCCTGTTCGAAGGTGGACAAACCTGAAACATCCTATTTGAAGGTGGACAAACCCGACATGTCATCTTGAATTGCCTTCCTCGTTTCTCCGAGAAAATTTTCAACAACGGCAGAAAATTTTCTGCCCCAATATTGGTGTTCTTCCTTGTGGCATGATTTTCTGCTATCAATAGCACTTTCTTTCCCTGTTTCAAATCAAAGAAAATTTATTAGTTCAAAATATTGTGAGCGGTTGTGCCGCTCATGTGGGGTGGTTTTTCCTTTTCTCCTTTCCCTCGCTCGGGGTTCCCAAAACTTGTAGGGGAATGATTTCATTTGCTGGAGATGATATTCCTGCTGGGGATGGGTTTTTCCATTTATCCCTTCCCCTTTCTGTGTTTCTCAACTTGCCGGGGGTTATTTTGTTGAAGATGAGATTTCCTTTCTTCCTTTACCACTCTGTGTTGTCCGACCACCTCGGAACTTGCTGAAGATAACACCGCCGGTGGATTTTCATTTCCTCAAAATTGGTGTTTCACTCTTCTTGAAGGTTGTTGAGGATGACACTGGTTCGAAGACCATTTCCCTTAAGACTTTCCTTCTTCCCCAAGTGGGTATTGACTTCCAGAAAATTTTCAAACTGAAAAGGAAATTTTCTGCCCCAGTTTAATAATCTTCTTCGCACCCTACTTCTCTGCCGTCAATGGCATTTCCTTGCTTTGCATAATAATTGGAAAGTTAGTGGCAAGTTTTGAAGTCATTTCTCACTTGTTCTGACTAGACAGACTTTGATGGGGAATTTTTGATGAAAATGAGAAAGATAAAAAGAAACAAAATAGAAAACAAAGGAAAAAGAAAATGACTCTCTAGCAAGAAATATCTATAAAAACTTATCAAACGCGAATACCAACTCTACTGGTCATGACATGCACATATGGCCTATCCTTCGTCGTTAATTGCCTTTCACGATTTCTGTTTCGTGATTTCCCTTTATTCGACTTGTAGTGCCCGAAGGGTTTTCACTTTCGAGCCTCTCTCATTTTGATTTTCTCTCAGCTTTCGTCGCCTTATGGTGCCTGTGAAGGTTTTCACCAGCAAGACTCTCTCAAATGTATCACTTTTAGCTGGGGATCGGGGTGTTACCGCTAAGACTCTCTCATATTTCTTCTGTTGCGGATCAGAGTCTTTTCTGACGGGAATCAGAGTGTTATGTCCCGATGAAACTTCTCTCATTTGCCTAACTCAGCCTCTTTTGAAAATTGGTCAGAAGGTCTTTCTTTGGACCGTAATGTGGGTTTGGACAGGGCTAGAAAGAAAAGGGTATTAAAAGCTCAAAAATAGAACAAACTGGGTTCAAAATTACAACCTTCGGAATCTTATAAACACGTATTTTTTCTTTTTTTCTTTACTGCCCCTGTTTCTTGCTTGGGGATTTTTATTTCTTTATTTACACTATGACCGAGCTGTGAAGCGCCTACGTATCCTCTTTAAGGAATCAGGTCAAACGTAGTTCCCACTTCCTATTTTTCAAGTTTCTCTTTTTCATTCACTTTTTTCTTTTTCTTTTCTTTATCTCTTTTTGTTGTTTTCTTTTTCTTTACTTTTTCTTTATCCCTTTCCTCTCTTGCCTTTCAAACTTGTGTTTCTAGTCTTTGCAACTAATTCCGAAGGAGGGGTATGAAAGAATTTAAAATAAAGCTCAAATGGTTGACGATGGATAAAGTGTTTGGATAGCAGAACAAAATGCCTTCGTCATTCCAATCTTCAAAACATGCCAAGTGTAAACAACACAATTAATATTCGTCATATCTTTAAAGCACTGTTGGGCAACACTCTCATTTTCCTTATTATGAATGACCCCATGTCAATTTTGGCCAGCTTGCCTTTAACGGTTTTCTTTTACTTGCCCCAGTTTCTCATGACTCGGGCTTCGAATAATCTCACACCGTTCTTATTTCCTTTAAATGCCCCGATCATCTTCCAATTGCTTCATGATTAACTTTCAAGATTAGGCCAAAATTATGTGTGGATGCCATGTCACTGGAGTTGACAGAAAAAGGGACTATAAAGAGGAAAGACTTAAATCAAAGAAAAATGACTAGAACTAAAGGAAGACGGATAATTGTATTAGACAGTGAAACGGTTCGGACGACACGACAAACATAATAAGCTAGGGTAAGACCCTGTGAACAAACCTAGACAACACTAAACGAGATACTACAACCCACAGAAAACTGGATAGAATAGAATGATAGAAAGGTTTGGGTTACAAGACAATATCCCGATTAACAACCCCGAAATAATTTGGACGACGGAAATGACAACAAAATAAACCACCAAAACTCCACTCTGGTTGGCCAATATATGGAGAGTCTTCCCAATTACCAAACATGACATTTTGGCCACCGAGCTTCACATCAATATTACCAAGGCTACTATCCGCTTCAACATTTTTAGTTTTAGTCAATACATTCCCACAAAGTGTGCATCATGGCGTGCAGGTGAAGGACTCTGTGCGATATTCTGGATGTCGTTGTCTTGGATCAAAATAAGGTTTTCCTGGATCTTGTGTTTCCGGTTCACCACAAACCAACCACCTCAATTTTCTCAACACTTCAAACAAAATATGTTAGAAATGGAATCAGTGAGTCCTTATCAATATTTTTTGCTTTCTTTCTTTTTTCTTTTTTTTTCTTTTTTTTCATCATTTTTTTTTCTTTTTTTTTTTTCATTTTTTTTTCATATATTTTTTTTTCATATATATACATATACAGTTGTGGTCGAATCTTATGGAGATTACCTACGTATCATGACCCCGCATGAATCAGACCGAGCGTAGTTCTTGCAAATTAATGCAAGAAATAAAGAGATGTTTATTTGATTATTATTTTTTTTGAATAAAAATTGTACAAGCTGACTCCAACTACAAACTTGTGTAGGAGATTTCTACAAGAATAAGAAGATTTTTGGTGTCACTTATGACTATTTCTACAAAATTGGCCACATAATGGCTTATTTGACAAAATGGCTATTTTTGCAAAATTTATTTAAATTTTTTTTTATCCCTGTGGCTCATGGGGCATCGTTCGGCATCACCATAAACCAACACAAAACTATTTTTTCATAAATTGGCCATGTAATGGCTTATTTAGACAAAGTGGCTCTTTTTGCAAAATTTTATGTAAGAAGATGCAAATTCAAAATTTTATCCTGGGGCCTATGGGGCATCTTTCAGCACCGACAAAGGCCAACACAAGACTAAGAAAGTTCAAATGCAAAAATGTAGCTATTTCAGTAAAATTTCGGCCATGTAATGGCTTGTTTGATAAAATGGTTATTTTTGTAAAGTTGAGTGATGACTCAAAACTTGATTTTTGCGGATACAGCCTTTCGACATTTCCGCGAGGGAATATTTCAAGGCTGTGTCCAAAATTATTGAAAAAAATCCAAAGTGGCTATTCTTGCAAAAACAGCCTTCCGGCGTCTTTTGAGGGACGTTCGGCTTATTTTAAGCAAGAATAGCATCACCCGACTTATTTATAACAAAATCAAAAATTTGACATTTTTTTTTTTGGTTATTTTTGCAAACGGGGTGTGAACCCGAACTTGATTTTGCGGCTATGGCCTTGCAACATTTCCACAAGGAATATTTCAAGGTTGTGCCCGCAAATTATTAAAAATGATTCAAAGTGGCTATTTTTGCAAAAACAGTCTTCCGGCGTCCTTTCGGAACATTCGGCTATTTTTCAAAATGGCATCACTTTGATTTTATTGAAAACTAAAACTTCGACATTTTTTTTTATAAATTTTTTGAAGTGGTGGTTGGACCCGATGAGGGTTGCCTACGTATCCCACCTAATGGCGAGAATCAAACCTGCGTAGTTCGGTCAGATTATTTTATGACCAATTATTTCAACAAAATTGCTCTTCCTATTTTTCAAATTTTCAAATTTTCGACAGCATTTCGTCAATATTTTTGATATTTTTCTATTCCAAAATTCTATTTCTTTTTTTTCTTTTTCAGGAATTTAACCAATCATCATAATAATACATGATAAACAAATGCAACATATAATATGCTCGGTCTTTGATTACTGGGTCACCTGTCCTAGACGGACCCAACCCCTGTGTTGAGTCCCCTAAGTCAAATGCAACGTGATGCAAATAAGCGTTTCCTACTAGGGATCCGGCATGAAGTCATGTTATTCTAAGCTCGGAACCTCGGTATGTGATCTAGACTGTGTACCCAAGTGGACAACTCGGGCTGAGGAAGGAGCTCCTTTCCGGGAACCAAAAGGCCAACCGGCTTAGAAACTTTCCGAGCCTCTTTATTATTTCGGGGTATGACACTAACAGAATAGGGAGTCTTAACCAGTGAGCACATCCCCATAGGTGAGAAGAGAAGGGTTTCGGCACAGTTTATATATACAGTTCAAGATAATATCAAAGCGGTAAACATATAGCAGTTTGTATATACAGTGTAACTAGTATCAAAGCGGTAGACATATAGCACATTAATTAAACATATAATAAAATCAGATATAGACAAAAACAATAATTTAACTGAGCTCGAATTCTTAAACCCTGAACCGAAGTTCTGGGTTTCATTATCCCCAGCAGAGTCGCCAGAGCTGTCACACCTCCTTTTTCCGCACCCGCGAGGGCGCGAGGGAGTTTTTTCCCATTAAAGGACAATCGAGACGGGATCAATTTATTAAATTCAGAGTCGCCACTTGGAAAAATAATGGTGTTCCAAGTCACCGGTTTAATCCCGAACCGAGGAAATTTATGACTCCGTAATACAGTCCGCGAAACTAGAAATCTGGATAAGGAATTCTGTTAACCCGGGAGAAGGTGTTAGGCACTCCCGGATTCCGTGGTTTTAGCACGGTCGCTCAATTGCAATTTTTGTTTCTATCTGATTCTTTTATATATTTTTATTTGTGTGCTCTTATATCCCGCTTTAATTCTTAGGAGAATTGCGACGTCACGAAAATACATTTCGAGCCGTACCGCAACCAGTACGCCTACGACTTTAATGTATTTCAGTTTCGCCGAGAGTAAGATTTGGGTCACATAAATGCGCACCCGTATTTAGGAATAGTAATTTTATTTAAAGTCGTGCCTAAAGAGTCTATCGTCTTGATTAACTTTTGGAAAGACCGTGAAATTCGCTAAACGGTCCTTTCAAATCTAAGTTCTCATGACAATTATTTGAAGGCCCCGCAATTATATATATTTTTTTTTGCGCGGCGAGGCTCGTCTCATTTTAAAGGACAATCCTAAAGTGACTACATTTTCTATTAAGTTCGTCCCTAAAATAAACGAGAAAAGGTCCTAATTTGTTACATGTTTACCAGCTCGGCCTCTTATTAGTTGTTAGATCAAGGTGAACGGAAATTGCACTCGAGCTTGCACAAGGGAGGTTGTTTTATGCCTTATTCTTCAAGCGAGTAATACCAAAACAACAATTATAAGTAGCAGGCGAGTTTGAAAAATGTCAACATAAACTAACCATTCTCTAATTAATTTAAACCACCAGTATTAGATAAACCGAACCATTGAAGTTAACTATGTGTAATACAAAAGTCATTTTTGAACTTCATGCTAATGTTCGTCACTACCTTAGTTATTAATATTATTCAAGTTGCTAATTAAAATGACGTTATTTACCCAAGTGACCTCGTAAATTCAGAATTAGAATGATTATATAAACCCGATTCACACAATTCAATCATTTGAATGTTAGCGGTTTGAGTCTTAATCCCTATTCAAACACATGTCGCAATTAATCAAAATGACCTTTGATATTCAAATCTTAAATAAGACCATACCAATTTCTAGTTCTAGACTAAATCCCTGTTTTGGTTTTCTAATTTCAATTTAACACTGACCAACATGGATTACATACAAAATAGCGACAGTCCATAATTTATCAGTTAACTTATACAAATATGATGCGATTGCAGATGTGTAGTATACAAAACAGGATGAATTTAAACATAGACTTCAGATCTTCATATATGTCCAAACTTTGAACTTGCCAACTACAATTTCTGGTATTCTAAAGATGTGTACCTGGAATTTAAAGAAAAGAGAAGTGAGGATGCATTATATAGCAGCACAAACAGCAGCTAACAACAACAGACCAACAGCAACAGCTTTAACAACAATAGACCAACAGCAACAGCTTTAACAACAACAGACCCACAGCGACCCCCACGACAACACAGCAACCACCACAACAACAACCTCGACAAACCACAACAACAACCTCGACAATAAACAATAGCGACAACAATAGCCTTAACAGCAACAAACCAACAGCAACTGAAGCAACCGAAGAACAGAAGCAAACAAGTGAGCACTTGTGTATTTTTTATGAGTGTCCGTCCATCTCCCTGTTGTGAACCTCTGTCCCCCTATTTATATCAATTAAGACCTCTTTACAACTCATAACAGCACTAAGACCCATTTAATTAAGCTATTTTCCCATCAACTCCACTACCATATGTTTTGTTCCCTACTACCATTTGTCCCACTCTATTAATTAATTCCTAGCATGGGTAATATATTTAACTACTTCTTTTAACTTCTTCCAAGACCACTATGTCTTGTTCCTCACTAAGTATTAAACAATACCTTATTTTAATATTATTAGTGCTTAGTGGATAAAATACTTTAACATAAATAATTATTTAAGTTTTCAATTTCCGTATTACCCCTAAAACTACTGAAATTACTATTCTTCCCCCAAACCTTCATTTGTAACAATGCTAACAACTGACCAAAATCAATTCCTAATTAAACACCAAATCACTATCAGCTATAACCAATTCCTAATCAAATACAACAATTAATTCCATGGACTCAGATTGAATCACACGACATCAGATCAAATTGAATAAGCTAACCATATTGGGAACCAATCCTAGTTAACTTAGACACAAATAAATGAGCAAGAATCCAATAGTATGATGAATCAACAAACTTAACAAATTGAAACAACATGAATCACAATTAACTGAATCTAAATGCAAACTAAATTCATACGACGAACAACAAAGAGAAGGGAAAAAACAATATATAACGATGAAACCATTTGAACCAAAAATACTAAACCATTATAGGAATACCTAAATTTATCTAGCCCAAAACACAAGCATCAGTTAATATCAGCTCATAAAATCTAGCAATTCTAATTATCTATTTTTCTAATTATCAAACGCATAGAAATGGACGAACATCATGTTTATCAAAAAAATCAAGCGACAAGTTAAGAAATGGGAAGTAAGTAAAACCTGGATTGCTTTCCAATTAAACAAAAAGTGAAGCAACGATGAACATTTAATCGTCTTAAGGAAAAAAATAACTGAAGACGATGACGATGACAAAACTGAATGATGACGAATACGAACAAATTGCTACGAACACATTTGTGAAGGCTGATGGTTCGAACCTCTGCTTCACCGGATTCAATGGATGGTCGTTTGGTGTTTACCGACGAGGAGGCTGGGCGATGAGGGAATAAGCTGAAGGCGAAGATTAAAGACGACAATCGATCACAGTGATGCCTACATTGACGAAGACGACGAATACACTGATGAAGATGATTGACGATGGACATGGCTTGTAACCAGCGATACTGGCGCTCGTTTTCTGATGAGGATGGCAGATATGGCTGATGAGTGAAGAACGAGCAGAGGTGGCGGCTGGTTTGAGGTCTTGGAGATGTGGCAGAATTGTGGTGGTCGTGGGTGGCGTCTTGGTTGAGCGGCGGCGGCTCTGCTGGTTTTGGATAGAGTTAGCGGCTGATGTCTGATGAGGTCGGCGGCGGCTGGATTGGAGATGGAGTGGTCGCTGGTGTAGATGACACAGGGGGGGTGGCCGGCGGCTTGGTCTGTGTAGAAGAGGGGTACCGGCGGCTGAGATGGTGAGAGAAGAGAGGAAAGGGTCTTTAGGGTTTGGGTGAATTTTTTGGAATGAAAGCAAAATCAGAGAAAAAGAGGGGGGGTCATTTGGGCGGATGGACCGGGTCGGGTTGGTTTTGGGCTAACGGACCGGGGCGGTTTCAAGTGTACTTGATTGGGTTTGGGTGAATTTGGCCCAAATCCGGTTTTCTTTCACATTTCTTTACCAAAACTAAAATTTTAAAAATCCTAAATTAAATTACAAAACTAGATTAACCTACTAATTAACTTCTAATGATAATTATCACCCATAATTAAATAACAATAAAATCGCACAATTAGGACATTAAATGCTAAAAAATGTAACGTACATATTTTTGTGATTTTTTCGTTGTCGTAAAACAAACTTAATTACTCTTAATTGTGAACTTGAATCTTATGTACAAATGCAATATATTTTTTGTATTTTTATATATTTAAACAAAAGGCATGGACACACAAACGTAAACAATAAGAGAAAAATAACATATGATCCACAAATATTGCAAACAACACAAAAACTCCTTTTATTTTGAATTTTTGTTTTGGTTTTTTTTATGAGTAATTCTCATGTATGGCAAAAATCACGTGCTCACATGCGGCGGTGGATTAACTCAGCTTATAGAAATACCAAGGTGGAAATAGGAGATGATCAATACTGATTTCGTGGTGGGGTTACCTCGCACTCAGCGTAAGTTCGACTCAATATGGGTGATAATGGATCGACTCACCAAATCAGCTCACTTCCTGCCAGTCAAGTCCACTGATACTACAGAGCAATATGCAAGGTTGTACATTAAGGAGATAGTAAGGCTTCATGGCAATCCACTCTCTATTATCTTGGATCGCGGGGCTCAGTTCATAGCTAACTTTTGGAAGAAGTTTTAGCAAGGTTTGGGAACTCAGGTGAATCTCAGCACAACTTTCCATCTGCAGACCGGCGGTCAAGCCGAACGGACCATTCAGACGCTTGAATATATGTTGCGGGATTTTGTCTTAGATTTTAAAGGTAGTTGGGATGAACGCTTGCCACTGATAGAATTTTTTTATAATAACAGCTATCACACTAGCATTCAGATGGCCCTGTTTGAGGCATTGTATGGGAGAAGGTGTAGGTCGCCAATCGTGTGGTTTGAGGTAGGTGAAGCGGAATTGCTAGGGCCAGATATGGTGTACGAAGCTATGGAAAAAGTTAAGGTTATTCAGGAAAGGATGAAAACTGCATAGAGTCACCAAAAATCCTATGCAGACGTTCGCCGAAGGGATTTGGAGTTCCAAGTCGATGATTGGGTGTTCTTGAGGGTATCTCCTATGAAGGGAGTCATGCGATTCGGAAAGAAAGGGAATTGAGTCCTAGGTATGTTGGGACATATCGGATCATTCAAAGGATTGGTCAAGTTGCTTATAGGCTGGAGTTGCCTCCTGAGATGTCATTAGTGCACCCGGTATTCCATGTGTCCATGTTGAAGAAAGTGATTGGATATCCATCCACCATCATGCCAGTCGAGGCAATTGAGGTTCATGAAGATTTGTCATATGAAGAAGTTCCAGTCGCCATTCTTGATAGGCAAGTCTGTAAGTTGAGAAATAAGGAAGTTGCCTCTGTTAAAGTATTGTGGCGAAGCCAACAAGTTGAGGAGGCCACATGGGAAGCAGAAAAAGAGATGAAGGAGAAGTACCCCCATTTGTTCGATCAAACTTAGAAGAAATTAGGCGACCCTTCTACTCCTAGTAACTTCCATCTTGTCCAAGTTGTTTCCCTCTTAGTATTAGTAAAGTCTCCTTCATGTTGTAACGAGTTAAATATGTTGTTACCTTGGGTCACTTGAACCTTTCTTGATAAATGAAATCCTTATAAAGATTCATGTGTTAAATAAACAACTAATAGTAAGTGTAGATTGGTAATGGTTTATTTGTGTGTACATGGTGTATTAAGATGGTTAAATAAGGTAAGAACTCATTGAAGTGACTAGTTTATGTACAATTGTAACAATGTGATAGAATATGTGCATTCGTTGAGGTAAGAAAGTGTATACAAGTTGTGGAAAGTGTTGTATTTGTGTATTGTCGTTTGGTAGTGTGTTTCGGGGGCCCTCTGACAGGTGGATATGTCCATAATACAAAGGAAACTCTGGCGAAACTTTTCTAAAATATAAGAGTTAGTTAAAATTTTGATAGTTTGCTTATCATGTCTTTCAAAACCAACTCATTTTCAAAATCCTCATTTGAGGACGAATGATCATAATGGGGGGAGGATGTAGGCCCCGTAAAATTTTTGTGCATAAAACCTAGTAGCTATGGTGTCATGGTCCGAATAATAATGTGTTCGGACCCTTGGTAGTGATTTAAGTTTAAAAAATGTAAAGAATCATTTTTTCCAGAAAAGTGTCAATTCTGCGGTCAGGGATGCGACCGCAGATCTGCTATATGGACCGTATTCCTGCCGCAGAGCTTAACAGAAGGTTTACAAAAATTGGTGTTGAGAATGCGGTCAATATGCGATCGTAGAATGGATCTGCGGACCGCAGATCTACCGCATAAATTCTCAAAGGTTTTTGAGTGTCAAATCTACGGTGCACTCTGCGACCGCAGATGAAGAATACGGACTGCATTCTGGTCACATTCCATAACAGAACTTGTGCAAATTTTGAGGCAATTCCGCGGTCATTATGCGGACCGCATGTCGATTCTGCGATCGCAGATGCAACCGCAGAATTGACCCGGCCCAGAAATTTTATAAAATTTGACCCGACCTCTTCTTTAATATAACACCTTTCTCCTTCATTTTATCATATCATCTTACCAAAATTAGAGAGAGAAGAGAGGGGTTTTAGAGACAGAAGTCTTCCATCTTCAAAGATTGTTCCAACTATTTAGTCCAAAGGATTCTAGGGCAAAGATTCAACTTCCCCAAATCATTCAAGGTAAAAACCCTACCTATTTTCTCTAATTTTCAGTTTTAAAATGGGTAGAAGAGAGGGTTGCATATAATAGCTTTTGAAACTGGAATTTTACACTCATGCATGATTATTGAACTTGATTTTTAGTAAAGAGGAAGTGAATAGGCGTAAGAATCTACGAAACAAGGTCGGCAAAGATAGGATAGCTTGGGTAAGCATAAAGTAGGAATTTAAAGGAAGAAAACTCGATACCAGGTATGTATGGCTAATTTTGATTCTTGTGAAATCGCCTATATGTGTGAAATTTGTTTGGTTCGTGTTAATTTGAAAAATTGTGTGAAATTCTTGATGTTGTCGTTGGATATTCAAATTTGCTTTTGAAATATGATTGATATAATATGGGGTATGAACCGAAAGATAAATGAGAGATGAATTTGGTAAAGAATTATGAATAATGGTTATGATAGCATATATGGTACCTTGTGGAAAAGAAACAAAACACTTGAGGATTGGTAAGTCGTTGAACAATACGGTATGAACACTCTCGATTTTGGAAACATTGTAATTTGCTTGAAATATTGGTTTGAGAAGAAATTGTGAATATGAACCAACATGTAAGTTGCTTATTTGAACTTGTTGTAATTGTGTGTAGTGCCTTATCTGCTGTTTGTGATTGTTGTGTTTGAAACTGTATGGTGGGATCGGGTTGCGCACCGCAACACGAAGAAATAAGGTGTGGGTTGGGGTGATAAGGGTGGCCGAGGTAATAAGGGTGGACGAGGTAATAAGGATGGAAAGTGATCGAAATCGCTAATGAAATTGATATAAAATCATTGATACGAAATTGTGAAAGGAGACAACAGGAGAGTTTGCAACCTGTGGGGCACTGATTGCCCATTTGTTTGACTACTTGTGAATTATGTGGTTGATTGGTTGTTGTTCTACTTGTTGACCTTAAACGTGCTTTGTGTTGAGACTTATCTGAAATGAGTAAAATGTGGAAGACATGGTTAGCTAGCTTAATTGATACTTGATGTAATTTATTGACTGTCTTGTCATCGTGATTCTTGTTTAACGGTTTGAGTTTACTTGGGACAAAGTTTGTCCATACATACCAGTACAATTCAAGTGTACTGACGTCCCTTTTGCCGGGGACGCTACATTCGTGTTATGATTGTAGGTGGATCAGTAGCAGGCACTTCAACTCATCAGTAGTAGTATCCTTCATCTTCCACTGCCCGTTTTGGTAAGCCCCTTTCTTCCTCGGGGCCATGTGTGGTTCACGCCACTATTGTTTAGACTTCATTTGGTTTTGTAAGGTATAGCCGGAGCCTTGTTACCGTCAAGTATTGTAATTCCTTTTGTATCCTAGAGGCTCTGTTGACATGTAAACTGCGGGATTCCAGTCTTATGTATATATTATGTCGGGCGATGTAAAAACTGTAAACTCGTTAATGAATCACTCGCGTGGTTATGTTTGTATGTTGTGAAATCACTTATAATTGGTAATATATTTGGTTAATGAGAAATAATCAACATAGGGGTAACGCATGGGAATGAAAAGCACCCAGGTCCGCTTGACTGGGGCTACCCGGTCAGGCGCCGGTCATGTCCCTCGATTTGGGGCGTGACAACATTTATGCAATTTTAATTTCTATTCAGGCGCCCACATGTATAACAAGGAAATACATTTCTGCAATGTTAATTTCTGTTCAGGCGCCCAAATGTATAACAAGGGAATATATTTCTGCAATTTTGATTTTTGTTCAGGCGCCCACCTGTATAATAAGGGAATACATTTCTGTAATTTTGATTTATGTTCAGGCGCCCACCTGTATAACAAGGGAATACATTTCTGCAATTTTAATTTCTGTTCAGGCACCCACCTGTATAACAAGGGAATACATTTATGCAATTTTTTTATTTGTTTTATCTAACATGAGTAACACCATAACATGAGAAAATCCCACACTGGGTAGATGAAAAGTTTTGTTGTTTTGTTTTGTTTTATGCAGGTATCAACCCGAAAGCAGGGAATACAATTGGAAGTCGCATCGAAAGGAAAGAAGCAATATATCATAGGCAAGGGAATAAATCAAAAAATCAACAAAAAGAAGGATGATAGCATAAGAGATGGAAAATCAAGAAAAATAAGAAGACAAGAAGTAGATAGGAATTATTGTAATTCATAGGATTATAGCGTAGAATAGTTTCTTCATTTTTCATTTCATCCATGGTTTAATAAGGAGTAAGTCAGTGGTCATAGAAATAGCAATAGCAGCAGCAAAATCTTGGTAGTTTCAAACTACCAGGCCTTCCCGAACTACACTGACCTGATTCCTGTTTAGCATAGGATATGTAGGCAACCTCTGAGGCAGGGTGCGGTCAAAAGGTTTTTCAAAAATGCTTCTCACGAAATATGCTAGTGGGCAAAAATCTCTCATTACTGCTCATTTGTCTTTGCACTGAAACTCTTCGTGTTCCCGGGCAAAGAGGGGCAGCTGAGCACGTGATTTTTGCCCTAGGCAAATAAATTCCAATATTAAAATAAATAATATTTTTTGTTTGCAATTATATGTTTGATTGAAATAAAGTGTATGTGTGTGATTGAAACAATTAGAAAATTAAAAAAATATAGGTTAATTATAAAATGTCACAAAATAAAGGAATTAAAAGAAAATCAACAAAAAATACAAATATACCGGAAATTAAAGAAAAATAGCAAAAAATATCAAAAGAAATATCACAAAAATTAGAGAAAAATAAGAAATTAATAGAGAATTAGTAATTGAAAAAGAATATAAAAAGAGAAAATAAAATACAACAAGAAAAATACATAAAAATAATTAAAATACACAAAAATACATAAAATACAATAACTGGGCAAAAATGTTAAAGCCCAAAACATATCAGCCCAGAAGATTATAATATCCGGTCCAATTTTATATAAAATTAAATCCTGGCCGTCTGTGTAATTGATCCAATGGTCGATTTTGAACCCCTGTAACTAAACCAAACGACACAGTTTCATAAGGTTAATCTTGGCCATCCATTTAGCATGATCTAACGGAGACTAAATCGTCTCCATGTAACACTTGAAGGACGCCGTCTTAGATCCTTCGATCCTAGCTGTTGATCAAGAATGATCCAAGGGCCAGGATCAACCAAGCCATGCCAGGTATTTAAGGCCTAGTCTCTTCAAAGACCGGCCATTTCATTTGCTCCAAACCCTAGCCGCCCTTACCCCTTTTCTTCTTCACCTCTTCTTCTTCTTCATCTCCGATCATTAAGACTGACCGGCTCCAATGGCCGTCTCCGGCCACCCCTAACCCCAAAACCTTTCTCTTCTTTCTTCTTCACACGAAACTATCATGAAACCTTAAAGAAACCCAGATAAACCCCTTGTTCTTGAAACTACGGCCACCAAAATTTTCTCCGGTGACCACCAAACTGTGAGACAGCCTCCCAGATTTACACCATCCAACCACCATGAGGGGATCTTTAACCCCACATGAGTGGTTTCCCTCGAATCTCACTAGAATCGTTCGAATCTTCAAAACTAATCCGCCGGAACCCTAACTACGGCGAACCACCAAACAATATTCACCCCAAAACACACCCCTCTATCTTCTTACACTCCTCTCTACCAAAAAACCCCAAGAAACCAACCGATTAAAGAAAATCAGGAAGAAAATAAAGACTTCAAATCTTTGAAGTCTGAAAAACTGGAAAAGAAAAAAGAAACAAGAAAGGAAAAAGAAAATAAAGAAAGATTGAGGAAGCTCAGGAGACAGTTCCTGCAAGATAAGTCCTCATCTCCTATTTTTCTGTTTTGATTAATAACATGATTTCTATGCTTATTTTGCTTTCTTTGTTAGTCGTAGTTAGTCTGTTTGCATGATTAGTTGTTAGAATCCCTTCATCTTCTATCTTCTGATTATTTTATCTTTTATATGTTTCTTGTTATAACATGCTTTCACTAGTCCATCTTCTGATATTCTAGTCTAATAAACTTGCTATCATTAGCATGTTATCAATCATGTCTACTATGCTTGACTTGTATATTTGAGCCTTTTAGGGTTTCTTATAAGTCTGAGCATGAATATGTTGTGGGTATGTTTTCTTATGTTGGATTTGTTGGCTATGCTTGAATCTGAGAGTTGTTTAATTCAAATTCAACCATTATATAATTTCCTTCTGAGTTTTGATTAAATGATAAATGATTTCTAATTGTGGCTACGTGTGCAAATTGACACAAGTAGGTTGTATTTGTAATAGATTCATGTATTAGACTATAATTAGTCCTATTGTGCTTTAGGGTATTGGTTATAACTGTAATAAATAACTGATTAGATGAATGGCTAATATTGAAAGTATTTTAATTGGCTAAAATTGAAAAGTAATCCAAAATGGCTACAATTGAAATGATTTATAGAGTGGCTAATTCTGAAAGTGGGCAACTCCGCAATGCTAAGCTTAAGTCTAAATGGCTAATTTTGTAACTCTACAAACCTAAGTGGCCAATGTTATAAGTCTAAATAATAAGAGTAACTAATTTTGCAAAACTAAGTCCAAACACTGGATTGGCTAATTCTATAAAGTGTTTTATTCTAAATAAGAAGCAGGCTAGTCCTACAATTCAATTCAATAAGTAATAATAAAAGGTTACCTCTTAAAAGAGGTTAAAATTGAAAGAGATCAAGGTTTAAATCTGGCTAAGTCTTAAATGATTTGTAATAGGTAGCCATTAGTTAAATAATAAATAAAACCTGAATACCTAGACCTTGGACAGGTCGGGTAATTAATAGGTAATAGCAGGGGTATAAAAAGGAATGAAAATGGCATAATTGTATATTTAATAGAGCATGTAGGGATAAATTAGACATTCATGCCTAGTATTTCTGCAATTATGCACAAAACAAAGGGTAAAATAGACCCAATAAAAAGGCTTAATTGTTAAAACCCTTAGCAAATGAGGGTATTATAGTAATAGACCCATTATAGAAGCCAAAAGATCCCCCTAGAACCTTCCAGCAAGGGCTGGAAGGCATTTTGAATCTGAAAATGAGTATTAAACTGCAATAAATAAAAGAATTAAAGGGAGGGAATTGGGAATAAGAATTTTGAATTTTTCCCTCAAAATTTCACCAATAACATCTATAAATAGGCTGTAATTAAGCCTGAATAAGGGTTGGATTGGATAAATTCAGAGAAAACTTCTAAAATTAAGGGTCAAATATCACATTGTAAGAGTAAATTACTGGGTATTGGTCGAGCACAGTTCTGAAACTCAACTAGGAATCATCTATTACTCTTATTTGCTGGATTCTATTGGGTTTCATCAAGTTTGCTATTTGATTGCCTATTTGCTGAGCTTGAAAGCTTTGTTCGACTGTGCTGTTCAACTGTGTTTGCTGTGTTTGCTTTCTTGATTCGATTCAGCTGCTGTGTTTTGCAGCTGTGATCAATTGTCCTTCTTCATTTCGCATCCTTAGACTCATAGATCTCTTTTGCTGAATCGGGTACATAGCTACTACTCAAGCATATAACTGCAGTTGATTTGAAGAAATAAATGACATGATTTGATTTTAGAGACTGTTTTTGTTATCTGTTCTTATTTTAGCACATAAGTAGATTCTTTGTAATTTGATAGAAAATGGTTGCATAACTGATACATATGAAACATGAGATGATGCTGAAGACAATGCAATAGATAGGATATAGATTAGAGTAGAAGTAACCGTAATCACTTAGCTTAGCTTTAAAAATAGGTTAATTAGTTAAAACTAACTCACATAGCTTTAAAAATAGATTCGTAACATGCATATAACCATTGTAATAACATGAATTAGAATGAAATCATTAACTCAGCTTTAGTCTACCTCTTCATTTTCATAGTTCAATAACAACTGTAAGTTGCGTGAGTTAAAATCAGTAGTTAAATACAAATTTAAATATCACCTGACTGATTGAAATAGTTATATAACTAGCCTACTGTTTAAACACAATTAGCAATTGGTAATTACAATTAGAATAGTATGAGTTATAATTAGTAATACAATAAGTAATAATCATGTTCGCGTAGCTAAGTAATAATATGTTACTATTAATCAATAATAATCCTGTTTACATAGTTAGGTAATTCGTTGCTGATAAAATATGAAAAAATTTAGTCTATTATGTAAATCTGATTAGTGTTAGATAATGGTGATCTAAATTTGATACCATTAATTCTGTACTTATGTTTCTCTTTTTGAAATAAATACAATTTGAGTTGATTCTTCTTTTTTATTTCAACTATTTGCATATATTATGAATTATCGATTCTGTTTCCTTCTCTTTCTCTCGTTTGATATGGGCCTGAAGGATAGCGCAGGCCTGGATCTAATTAAACTTGTATTTGGGCTTTTGGCTAATGACTTCATTGTATTCTAGGTTTCTGAAACCCAGATATGCGAGTTGGTTCACTGAACTCAAGCCCCAAACATCCAGGCCTGGTAATATAAATGATAAGGCCTGGATATGTTTATGAAATCATAACATAATTAAAATGACTAAGGAAAAACCAAAAGTAGCAAATATAGTATTCGTTAGGATTGGACTCTTAAAAATAAATGGGATGAGCCTCGTACGAAAACAAAATAAGCGGGGCCCCTACATAAATAATAATAAGTAATAGACTCGGAAGACTGTTTAGTAAATTCCACGGGATTTCCAAAAGAATAATAAGCTGTTAGACGCTATAGGCACGATTTTAAAGTATACCTTCCCTAATATGAGTGCACATCTAATGTGACTCAAATCCTATATCTCGGCAAAGCCGAAACGTTTTAGAAGTCACAGGCATACTAGTTGCGGTGTGACTCGAAATACGTTTTCGTGACATCGCAAGTCATAAAATATTAAAATCAAAACATTGCACACATTGTAAAAGCATATATTGAAATCAAGTAAAAATCAAAAATGACAGTTGAGCGACCGTGCTGAAACCATGGAATCCGGGAGTGCCTAACACCTTCTCCCGGGTTAACAGAATTCCTTATCCGGATTTCTTGTTGCGCGGAATGTTAAACATAGTCAACTTCCTCGGACTCGGGATTAACCGGTGACTTGGGACACCATTATTTTCCTAAGTGGCGACTCTGAAATTTTAAATAAAATCCCGAACCAATTGTCCTTATATTGGGAAAACTCCTTCCTCGTCATTATTATATCCCTTCCCGGGGTATTTGTAATTAACGAGGTATACCTTGTTCTCCTTATTTAGGAAAACTAAAAACATAGTAAAAAGGGGAGGTGTGACACCATTAAATACAGTTGTGTAACCAACAAAGCAGTAAGTACGACATCTACCGGAAGGAACTTTAGGGCCATATAGCTTCACAAAGGCGGCCAAGTTCGAGTTTCTACTACATGGGGTAACAGACACACTACCCAATCCCTGAGGCCCACAATAGGGTAAGGCAGTGGCCCATTTGTACAAAACGGCAAGAAAATGAGCTTTACAACAAATAAAAGAGAAATTATAACTAAATGAGCGATGACACTTACGATTCTCGTTCCACCACTTCAAGAATCCGACGAAATCTGAGACAACATACTTAATCTTGATAAAGAAATACTTATGCCAAAACTTATGACTTCTCGGTCATCCGTCCCAACCACCAGCCCTTACGTACCATGAAGTCTAAAATGCACCATGGTACCCCAGAAAAGCCAGGTGTGAACACATGTGCAGAAGGTGGTTGATAAAGACGCTGCACTCTGCCAATTCTGCATATTTGGTGAGTAGTAGAAGCACCTTCAGTGTATACGATAAGAGCGGTGCTGGGCAAACCCAGAATTCCTCTGCTAGAGGGCAGAGAAAAAGAGTGTAGCCAATCATAAAGGGATAGTCGTAGAAAGCACAGTACCCCAGTTTATGGACATACACGTAATCTTCTCCCGCTGGAACCATTTCTATATGGTCGAGAATGCCATACTTTATCGAAGGGTGTCGAGATGAACTTGATTAGTCTTAGAAAGTACGGGGTTCAGAATGGGAGGAGGGTCCTTGAGGGTCCGAGATAGAGGGTGTCTCGGTAATAAATCCACCACTGTAAGAGGGCTATCACCCTCTTCTACCACCACATCCCTGTTGTCAGAGGGATGCGCCATGGATAACAGAGCAGCCTCAGAAACCTATTCATGAGGACGACGAGATATCAACATGATATATATCAAAGGAGTACTAACGAGGAAGAAGATTGTGGAAGCCTTACACAAAGAACGAAAAAAGAAATAGGAGGATATAAGAGAAAATGATGAAGAGTGAAAGACGTCTTTCGAGAGAGAAATGGAAAAGTTCTTAAAATATACAAAACCACACCTATTTAGATGGTTGCGTGGTACGAGAATCAAGGTTGCAGGTCTCAAAGTTGCTCAAGAATTGAAGCATCAAGCCGTCAAATTATTGTCTCGAAAACTTGCATAATGATAACGCACGTGGATTTGACATCACTTTTGGGTGAAAAGTACCACCGGTTGCTTTACTGAACGTGATGACTATCCTCTATTGACCATGTCGTAACGTTCCAGTGGGTCAAATTCTTCCAAGAGAGCGTGTGAAGTCCGCTTATTAAGAAAATATTCATTCGCAACCCCGATAAGTGGAGGGACTAACTGTATGGGTCCAAATTTGACCAACCATGATCTGCAGTGAATACGACAAACAATCAGACCTCTTCGAGTCGACGTACCGAAAAAGATGACCTAATTACAAAAAAAGGAGAATGTACGAACCTTATAATATTGTAAGCACGTTAGGGGATATTGGGAATATTCTCTCGAATATTCTTGGTAGTTTGTTTCTGAAAACTTAGAGGAGTCTCTCTTAGTATATAAGGGGGCTGAAGGGCTTTGTAAAAGGGAGAGACAAAACTTTGTAAGAAAACATTATCTGAGAGTAAGAGAAAATTTATTGTTGATCACACCTTCATTTTACTAAATCATGTATTTATTATACTAAGTTAAGATTTACCCTTTCCTTTTCGATTGACTTGTTCAAAGAGATTCTTTATCTTTTGAGTCAAATAATTTGGCGACGTCTGTGGGAATTTCTATAGCTGGAACCATAGTTGTTTATCTAGATTCTGGAAAGCAATAATGATTTTCCCTTATACTTCATAAGAATCAACAATGTCTGAAAAGGGGAAGCAAGGTTAAAAGTAGGAGCGGATGTCACGAACAACCTCCTGAGTTCCCTCAACGAGGCCGGTAGAGAAAACAACAAGAATACAATGCCAAGCGCTACACACCGGAAGGGGAGACCTTATCCCTTTTGCACGAAGATCTAACAATCTTGTGTAAAAGGAGAGCATCCATATCCACGGCGGGGGAAGCACCGCCAGCAGTCAAGAAGATGCTAGAATAATGGTTAACAAATGCTTTGAGCGGCATGTTCGAGAAACCCACTCAAGGAGATGTAGAAGAAGTAACACCTACTGAAATCATGGCTACCACTAATAAGCTAAGCGTTATACGAACGGGTATAACCCGTATTGTTACTAATGCACGAGGTGATGCGCTCATGGACATCTTAAAGAAAATGGAAGACATGGAAAATGAGAGCAAAATGCTCCACGGCCAAATTAAGGAACATCAGGAGAGGGTTGATAAAATACCAGGAACTCCGAAGCTATTACAAAAATGCGACATGGGCCGATATGTCGAAAAGCCATACAGCGAAGGGGCTGCTCCTCACCCACTCCAAAGACCTTAAAGATGCCACCATACTTGAAAATATATAATGGGACCACGGACCCGGAGGATCGCCTAATCCACTATGTTACAGTAATAAAAGGCAATGATCTATCAAAAGAACAAGAACCATATGTGATGTTAAAAAAGTTTGATGAAACCTCTATAGGGGAGCATTAACATGGTATTCCCAGTTACCATCGGGATTGATATCAACATTCGAAGAGATGGCAAATAAATTCATCACCGCCCATGTATGAGAGAAAAAGGCTAAAGCTAGCGTTAGTGATATCTTCACCGTCAAACAAATGAAGGTTGAGGGACTCTAGGATTTCCTAGAACGATTCAATAGAGTAATGATGAGTCTACCAATCATGTCAGAAGGGATGGCTATAGCTGCTTTCCAAAATGGGTGACATAGGAATCGATCAAAGGCGACCAAAAAATTGCTCAGTAGACTCATGAAATACCTTCTACCACATGAAGAGAAATCCACAACGCCTACTGCACCGAGGTAAGGGCTGTCATGCCCCAAAATCTGAGGAGCAAGACCGGCGCTCAACCAAGTAAATACGACTGAGCAAGCCTGTTAGGTCTCATTTTACCCAAACTAACTCATGAATATATAGGAGATGGACTCCACTAGCAAAGGAGCAAGACCGGCGCTCAACCAAGTAAACCCTTCGGCATAGCTTCTAGAAAATTCCTTGGATTCCTAATATCACAAAGGGGAATCGAGGTCAATCCAGATCAAATCAAGGAAATCAATGCTATACCGGAGACACTGACCAACAAGAAGTAGGTGCAGAAACTAACAGGACGAATAGTTTCCTTATCAAGGTTCATTCACGGTCCTCGGATAAATGTCATAAATTCTTCAACGTGCTAAGGAAAGATCATGGGATGTAATGGAACGATAAATGTGTCGATGCCCTAAGAAATATGAAAATGTATATGTCCTCTCCCCCACTACTCGTCAAAGCAAACCCTGGCGAATGCCTACTGGTGTATCTGGCCATTTTCGAAGTTACCGTAAGCATGGTCCTGGTCCGTAAAAATAAAGGTACGCAATCCCCAATATATTATATCAGCAAAACTTTAATCGATGTCGAGATGAGATACCTTCACCTAGAAAAACTATCTAAGGAATTGGTCGTAGCTTCACGAAAGCCTAGACCATACTTCCAATGTCACCCATAAAAGTAGTGACGACGTTTCCCCTAACGGGTATCCTACACAAACCCAAATTATAGAGCAAGCTCGATGTTGATACCCAATTTTTTCCTATGTATTTTGATACACAAAATTCTTTCAAAGTAATATGTACATGCCTATATATGCATGCCCAAGTGTTTTGGTATTTTTTCTAATTTTAAAGATTTTTTAAAATCAATTTATTATCCATCTTAGTAGTACAAAAATCAGCAATTATTTCCAAAACTATAAATTTTGGTGAATAATTCATTTTATTACCAATTTTATTTCTTTGGTATTTAAAAGACTAAATTATATATAATTACAATTCTAGCCTACTTTAAGATTTAATAGCATTTTATAATTGTAAAATTGGTTCTAATATTTTTTAATTAATATTCATATATTATTAACTTGCTCGGTACTTAAAATTTTCTTTTAAATCGTTTTTACTATTTTTTATAAAAAATAAAAGGGAAAATTGGCTATTTAACATTTAGCCCCATGTCATTTCTATTATAGCCCCATTTCATTTCAATTTTATCCCTCAAATTCACCTAATCCTAACACAATTAGACCGACCCAATTCCAATATTACCCAATCCCTTAACCAATTTATTTAACCCACCCGGATTTCCTTTCAATACAGGTCGTTGATCATTGTGATCAATGACCAAGATCACCCATTTCCTTTTTAATTCACCAACAACATCCTAATCCCCCCTATTTTGTTTAGTCCGTCGCCCTTGAATACTCTCCACTCCCAAAACTCTCTCGAAGGTTCTTCAAAACCCTAACCATCTCTAACACTTTTCCACCGTACTTTCATTGGAATCTATGGCTTCTCAGGCCATAGATGGTCTGTACTCACCCCTCTCCACCATTAGACCATGGGTGTTCGAAGTTTTGAAGTCTGTCCTTGATGGTTCTCTTTCGGATCTTCTCAGATCTATGGTTCTATGTCTTCTCCGACCTTTGTTCCGACATATCCAAGCACTAGAAGCCTTATTCCTGATCCCTTCGACCCGGGATCTGATTTATTTTCAAACCTTTCTCATTTTCTAGGGTTTCTCCAAAACCCTAAGGTGTTCGAGGTTTTTCTCTATTTATTTTCTTAGATCTACAATATATTTGTGTTCTACTGAACATTTAAAGTATTTTCCCCAAAACTTTTCTTTCAAAATTGCTCTTATTCGATTTAGGGTTTCTGAAATATTTTCAAAACATCTTTCTTATTCTTCCTCCTCTTTTTTTTTATGTGTGTCTGACTATATTATGCTTGTGTGTTGTTCTTTTACCACGCATGTGTTTGTTCTTCTGTTTTTCTTTCTAATATACATGACTTTTCTATACCTTCGTATTTTACTGTGCCTCTAGACTAGTCTTGCATGTTAATCTTTACTATATTTACCTACATGTTCCTTGTTATACTTTCCAGTATTATTCTATTGTGTGTGTTTTCTGCTAAGTTCTTTAACTTTGTATACTTTACTGGATTTTGTTCGAGTTTTTGCTAAAACTATGTTTCATCTACTGCTTTTTAAGTTTGTATCACTCATTCTCTTCTGAACTCGCTTAAACTCCAAGTTTTTTTAAAACATGTTCTTCATGCTTTAAATCCGCTTTCTTTACTTGTTGTTTCAAACCTAATATCATATCTGTTTGTTTCTCATGAGGCTGTGAAACAGACCTTTGAGTCTATTTTAATGTCTTGCATTCTTATCTTGGTGTCTGATTCGAGTTGAAAACCCTTAGATTTGGGGGTTTTCTTTGGCAACTTTGAATTTGTGTTGGGGTTAAGGTTCTACTTTGGAATCCTGGACTATCAGACTCATTTTGAGTCTATGAACTGAATTTGAATCTCTTTGTTGTGACTTTGAACTTTTTCCATGCCTGTCTTTTCTTATTAGCATGACTACTCCTTCCTGTTTTATATTTGTGTGCTTTAAATATGAGAAATTCTTCTTTCAAAAAGTGTTTTGCTAACTATTGATTGATTCCGAATTTCTTTTAATAAGGTTTGATTGATTGCTACTTATTTTCTTTAATTGAACCCTTTTTACTTTTTTTGACTTGGTTCATTCGAACAAAGCCTGTAATTTTGATTTCACTAGCTGTTTGATTGATTCCCTTTCCTTATTTTTTCACAAAATGTGTACCACTAAAATTTTGCCTTAAATAACTCCTGTGTATTTACCCTTCTTGTGTTACTTTGGAAAATATTATAATCAAATTATTTACTTTATTGTCTTCTATCCGTTTGAAATCAGAATCCCTTAACTAAAGGGAGACTTTATGTTATTGATTGCAAGAACTATTTTCTTACATTTTCTTACTTTATTTCTGTACTATAAAAGAGGTACGACCGCTCTGCACTTACACGCCTTCAACTTACATTACTTACACACTTACAATTCAATACTTCTTTGAGTTCAATACTTGAGCACACATTACTAACTTGCAATTTGAATACTCTTGCAACATTCTGCTCTCTTCTGAGATCTATTGGACTGTTTGCTTGCAACTTTGTTTTTCAAGACTACTGTTTTACTTGTTTATTTCCCTGACACTGGTATGTTCTAATTTAACTTTTCAGCTTTACCCGTATGTGTGTACTTTATAGTTTCAGCATTCTTGTTTACTTTGTTGTTTATGTTCCATATTGACTATCCATGCTCTTTTCATGCATATATTTCTATTATGAATCCCTACCCCCTACTCCCTTCTATATGATTTGGTTAAATTTTAGAACATGGCAACATCCAAGTTGTTGCGCATGCCTGGACTTGATCCTTAGAGGATCCTAACTCCCAAATAATGTGCCTAGTAGACTGGTTAGGGGTGTGCCAGCACTCCTTATTGATGGGTATGACCACCAGTCTACCTTGGTTTTCCCAAAATCCCCTCTATGCACTTACACTTACTCTTAGGCTCTAAGTCCTGCCCCCTCCTATGAGCCTTGCCTTGGAACCTTGAGTTCCCTCTAAACTTAGACATTTGAGGGTTGACCCTTTCACATTGCACTATAATCTAATTCTGTAATGTATTTGGGTGTAAGCATTGCCCAGAGCCCACTTGAGGCTCTTGGGAACTTTGAAACATCCCTAATAAGAGAAAGGCTTTGAAAATCTGATCTCTGGAAGTTGTTTTATTTCATATTTTAGACTCGGGGTCTGAATTAGGCTCTCCTTGATTGGAATCTTTAATTTTTGATGTAATTTTATTTTTATTGAGTCATTCGGGTCTGTAATAATTTGTAATAACTTATGGAGTGTATAGTGAAAAGGGAAGGGTCACTCATGTATGCATGTGGGTAGACATCATGTTCTTAGGCATTTATTCCCGCTATCTCATCCTGTTTTTCATCTATGCATCTCATATAGAAATCCTGTCTATAGTTCTTCACTTATGCATGTCATATAGAAATCCTGTCTATACTTTTGCACTTAATGTATTTCATATAGAAACCCTACTTATAGTTTTGAATTTATGCATATATAGATACTATGTCCTTAAGGTTCTGCACTCGTTTAGACACTGTGACTAAAGGTTTCTGCATTTTTGCATCATGTAGATAACCTGTCTATCGGATCTTTTGTATTCTACATTTTAGCATCTATTTCTGGGCAAACGGTTTATTGGTTTAAAATAACAAAATTGCATTATAGATACCATACCTATAGGACTCTCGCATTTCTGTAAATGTTGTAAAACCATTCGCGCTTAGAAAACATGTCTATAAAGGTAATCAGCTGAATCTGAATCAAGTCTAAAATCAACAGTTTCGATACTCAACATCTGCAGAGTTTATGTTTGTCTATAATCAGAAAGATTTCTTTATATATACTTCACATTTCTAGATATCATGTCCATATGTTTTACCTAGGCAAGACATTAGGTGACTAATCAACTACACCACTCTTTAATAATTACAACCAGCAGGCAGGACTAATTTGGACTTCTTATCTAAAAATATGTGTTAAATCAGCTACGCTTTAATGTTTAAGTTTAATTAAAGACCTAATCAGTATCTGAAAGATATGCTAAATCTATATGTTCTTTATGTTGTAATGAGGTTTGTTTGAGCCTTCTTTGTTGTGTGTTTCCCCATACATTTCATGTATGTTTGAATGTCGCCTTAGATTTTTTTCCTTTTTTAAACTCGACAAAACCAATTTTGCCTCCCATTTAGGACTAGTAGTTCCTAATACCTCTGGGGCTGATAGGATTGAGACGGGTAATAGCATGTAATAAGTGATGATATCATTTCGCAATTTAATATCCTAACGAGATAGGTAAGGGTAGACATGGATGTGACAACCACACGATAACACCACGTGTATAAATGGTTACTGGGTGTTGTGTGGGGTGATCCATATTATTTATAAACCTAGGACCCTCCCCCCTTCCTCTTTAGCAGTTTACTTCCTTTTGGCAGAATTTTAAAGCTGTTTAGTTTTCAGTTTCTTCAACTTCTTCTTTTACTTCAATTACTTGCACCTATTATGTAAATCTCTCTTTTAATGTCTGATTTTCAGTACTGTTCCATCCCAACTTCCGTTGCTTTCACTTCTTTTTTTAAAAAAAAATTACTTGCACCAATTATTTGACCCCTTCTCCTTTACTTGTGTATCTTTTCTTTAATTGTAAAACTAACTTCTTCCAAATTTCAGCACTCTTTAACCTCATGTACTTCTTTTATTTGCAACCATTATGTGAAAGTTACCTAGTATTTTCAATGCTTGGTCATTTACTTGTTGTTTGTATTTAAAGTCACAATTGTAGCATGGCCGGAAACCACACTAGTGGATCTTGAGGGGTGCCTAACACCTTCCCCTCGAGATAATTTCAAGCCCTTACCCAACCTCTAGTTTTCTAAATTTAATTCATTTTCCAGTGTCCTAATGCACTTAAATCATTAGGTTGTGACTCTTCTAATTTTCAAACCCAATTCCCAAAAGGAAAAGAGTTGTCTTCCCAAATGTCATAACCTGATTTTGCGAGAAAAAGAGGGCATCAATAGCATGGGAACTCTGATGGGGTCTTCTTTAAGGCATTTACCATTTCATGATATTTGTGACTCAATGCTTCTTTACTTGTCTTTACTTGTTTTTATGTATTTATTATTTCTTCTATTAAGAAGACTTGGCTCTTAGTTCCTTTTATTTAATGTTTTCCTTTATCGCCTTGATTCAATACTATTGAGAAACTATTGTAATTATTACTTTATGAACATGAAAATACATGACAACTTGTTTAATTCTTGTAAATGCATATTCAACATCATATTCCACTCATGCGTAAATAAATACCATAGAAACGCTTATAATGAGCGATTGCGGCCTTCCGATATCATTACCTCCTAAATTTGTCAAAGGCATAATTACGGTAAAACCAGTCGATCAACGGTGTTGTCGAGGGTTCCATGCCATTCCCTTTGGATTGTCTGCTCAAGGGTACCAGTCTAATACCCCATAGAAATCCTACTCTATTTAATTATGCATGCACCACTGTCAAAACCTAGCCGAGTTAGTTATATTGTCCGCATAATGACTCTTTAAGATAAGACTTGTCCAAAGTCCACCGGGTTTCCTTGGAACCCAAACGGACACTTCCACGTCTATGCATTTATTTGGAGAACTAAATGCTGCTTATGCCAATTATTGATATTTAAATTGTCGAGTGTGGCTGAGATAAGGACCTAACACTTTTATTTTGTAGAAAATGAGGCACGAAGTCCCCAAATTCGGCATGGTCACCAACATCCTCCCAAAATAGTTAAACTGGTGGGAAGATCTTCATTACAGCGATCAAATCTTATGCGAAAATACTTGGGAAATTTATCTTCTCTTTTGGAAGTCCAACCCAACAACAAAATTATTGAAGCTGCTACTCTGTTTTGGGATTGTAATAGGTCGGTTTTTCACTTTGGATACATTAAGATAATGCCTTTGCTTGAGGAAATAGGAGGACTAGCTGGGATACCGTGGAAACTCCAAGTTTGCTAATGCCGGAAAATCGCAAAGGTAGGGGTTTTCTCAAAATGATGGGTCTAAAGAAATTCCCGACTTGACATGTTTGTAGGAGTCATACATTCCCTTTGACTATTTGTATGAAAGGTGCGGCCACAGAAAATCTTACCGTACTTATCTTGACAAGTTTGCCCTCACTTTATTAGGGTACATCCATCTAAGTGTCTTTGTCTTTATATTCTACATCTTGGGGATGATAGTATTTCCTATGAAGAAGGATAGGATCCATACGAGACTAGACATGGTCACCAAGACTTGTTGAGGGAATTAGCAGGCATCCATTTAGCATAGTGCCCATGAATATTGCAAAGATATACTGAGCCCTAGAAAAACGTCATGACGGAGACATGCACTTAGAGGGTTGAAACTTGTTACTCCAACTCTAGCTTATGGATCACCTTTAAAAGGGTGAATATCGACAAGAGATCCAGCTACGGATGGGGATGATCATATCGCCTTCCATCAACCAACGTAAATGAACTATATGCCCAATATATTTTCTCAACCAGAAGATGCCAAGGGATAGGTAGAGTTGTTCAAAAATCTGAAAGAAGACCAGTACAATGGATGTTCGAATGGTTCCCTACTAAAGAGTTCATTGCTCAATCTAGGGATGCGGTGCTTCTTATACTCATCAGTTTGAGAAAAAATTATCCTTATGTCCCTCTTTGAGTCATGATATAGGAAGGTAGGAAGACGATAGTCCTTAAAAGTGCCAAGCCCAACACATGTGGCATTGCAAAATCATCATGGGAAGAGATACTATTGAGCCAGACAGGTATCATACAGTTTATACGCTATATTATCCAAGTTGGCAGTAGCATAATCATAGTGGTTTGGGTCAACCAGGGTTTGTTCGAGGACATAGGATCATTGACGAGATAGTTGAAGCACTAGTTAAGTACAATCAATTGCACAAGAGGATTCAGAAATTGGAAAGTGAGCACCAGGATATTCAAGAAGCCAACCAAAAGCTGATTGATGAATGGAAAGACATGGCTGTCAGCGCCAACAAGTGACTGGGGTACTTGGAGTGGGGTTTAGTAGATCTAGAAAGGAAATTCATCAAGAGGATCGAGGAATGCCAAAATGCTGAAGGAAATGAATGTGGACACCTGGCCAGAGCCTACTTGCTGCTAGAACTTTGTGAGCTGGTGAAGCTGTTTGATGGAGCCAAAGATGTCGAGTCTGGGGAAGGTTCTTTTGGGACCATGTAGTTAGGATTCCTTTTCTTTTGCCTTAAATGTAATAAGGCCAATGGCCATTAATGACATTTCATGTTCTGCTATTTTAGTATCGTTTCGATATTCATCTTATTTTATCAATAAAATTAAGCATTTAGCATTATAAGTTCTCCAAAATAAACTTGTCGCTAGGCCTACCTCGGGTACAACCAGGCTCCCAAATTAGGACACAATTTAAATTCTCGCACTATGTGTTTAAATATCGCAATTTCTTTTCTTATAATCCCTACTAACTTCTTACCTTTTTGTTTTTGCTTTTGTTTATTCCCCTCCCGAAAGGTTAGTTCGTGAACTCTTGCAACATCAGCATATTTTATAACATCTAGGGGCCTTTTACCTACTCCTCTTACAGTCCTGTCAGGCACAAAGGCAAAAGAAGAGTGGAAGATTCAAACAACTCATCTGAACGGGTAGAGGTCACTCATAGTGCCATTGTCCCCAAGGAGAATGCCTCTTAGATAGAACAAAAGTTACTGGAGTTCCAAGAAAAGCTTGATCAAGTCCGAAATATAGAAATTCTATCATTTTCCCTTGCTGCCTCAGGCGTTACTCGTCCATAAAACGTCCCAAACTACCCCGTTCATCACCATCATTGAAATACTTGCCACACTCCCACCAATAATCTGTTGCTCATCCTGGAACCATTAAACTCCACAAATGATGAGTGCCACAACCAACACAACACCCCAACCTACGTGGAAACTATGTCGTACCCTACTCATCCCATCTCAAGCACACCTGAGTCTAATGATAAAGACTCGCTCATCAGAAATTTGGTGGAAGAACTTAAGAAGCTGACCACTAGGATCTAAGGCGTTGAAGGTAGTAACTGAATTGAGGGGCTAAACTATGAAGATTTATGCATACAGCCCGATATCGAATTGCCCGAGGGGTACAACGTCCCAATTTTGAAATGTTTGATGGCACACGGGGTCCCAGGGTTCACTTGAGGACATACTGTTATAAGCTAGTCGGAGTAAGGAAAGATGAGAAGATCTGCATGAATCTTTTAATGAGGAGCGTAAAAGGAGATGTTCTATCTTGGTACATTAGCCAAGACCTAAAGAAGTGGTCAAACTGGGTTAGTATGGCATCCGACTTCATGGATAGGTTCAGGTTCAACATGGAAAATGCATCGACTGTGTTTTACATTCAGAATTTAAAGAAGAAACCCATAGAAATATTTCACGGGTATGCCACTCATTGGAGATCAGCGCCTGCTAAGGTTCGACCTGCTTTAGGGGAAGAACAAATGAACAAATTTTTTGTTCGGGCTCAAGATCTGCAATACGCTGAAAGAGTGATGTTGATCGAGAACCATAAATTTTCTGAAATCATCAAGCTAGGAGAAAGGATTTAAGAAGGTATCAAGAGTGGTATGGTTACTAACTTTGAAGCTTTACAAGCCACCAACAAGGCTCTACAGTTTGGTGGTACATCTAAGAAAAGAGATGTAAGTTTTGTAATGGTTGCAAAGAGAACCAAATCACCTGTCAAATACCAAACCTACCCGATATCTCCACTTACATATCAACCCACTCCAATTTCCAAACACCCACACCTTCGTACCAAGCTCCACCACCTACCTATCAATCGCCTCCACCTCTTACATACCAACCTATTTCACCTAGATATTCCCAACCAGAACACGTCTACCAATATTACAAAACTCAACCATCCCATTATTAGTCACCTCTTGCTTGCCAAAACTTTCCTAGACCTCGACTAAATTTTGACCGCAGACCTCCAAATAGTATACCGCCATTGCCGAACCAATTGACTAACTGTATGAAAGACTCAAAGCTGATGGTCGGAAAACCCTTCCTAATAGGTCAACCCAAATAAAACCTATGCATACCATTCTGGAATGAATAGGGCATACCTTTGATGAATGCTGCTCTCTGAAGGACAAGATCCAGGATTTGATTGAAAATAGGATCATCGTGGAAAATGAACTTGCTCTGAATGTCTACAGCAACCCTCTACCAGACCATAAGGGTTGAGGTCTTCATATGATTGAAATAGAGGACGATTGGGTTCCCAAAAGATCAATCAGTTTGATCACGAAAGGTGACGATCCAAAGAAACCAACAGTGACTATTAATCCGATTGTGGTTCAAATTAAGCCTTCTGAAGATGCTGAGGTAAACATGTCTATACCACTTTAGTTTTAAACACCAGCCTCTGCAAAGATGCCAACACCAATTGAGGTCGAGTTTGGGTCCATAAAGGCGCATGAGCCATTTAAAGTTTCTATATTACCTTTCAAAGCAAGGGTGCCCATTCCAGTAGCAATGACAACCGTAATACTATTCCATACAATCCATACCTTGGGACTACACAACCGAGGCAAAAAGGAAGGGAAAAACTAAGTTCGGGAAAGCGGTTTCGGCATAGGGTATGACAAGAACCTGTAGGGTTTATATCCCAGAACCCTTGGCTGAGTCGATTAAGCAGACCTCTAGTCGACAAGCCATTATTGAAGCCGAGCTCGATGACCTATGGAGAAAGATAAAAGAAAATGAATACTCAATCATTGACCAGCTGAACAGAATGCTGGCCCTAGATCTCTATCCTGGCTTTGCTACAGAGTTCAGATACACAAAAAAATGCCTTGTTGAAGGTGCTAAGTGAGGCATATGTACCAAGGAACATCACTGGAGGAGAAATGGCGAACATGGTAGGTCAAGTGTTGGAGAGTCACAAAATTACTTTCCACGAGAATGAGCTACCACAGGAATGATTGAGGCACAACAAGGCATTGCACACCACTATACACTGAGAAGATTATTTTATTACCATGATCCTGGTCGATGGAGGGTCCAATATCAATATTTGTCCATTGGTAACACTCAGTACATTAGGAAAGCAGCTGCATGAAATCAAGGAAGGGGCCATCAACGTTAAGGCTTTTGATGGTTTTCAAATGTCCATTGTTGGGGAAATTAGCTTACGTTTGCAAATGGGGCCTACTTGGTTTGATGTTGATTTTCAAGTGATAGACGTGTCGGCATCTTACAATCTATTGTTGGGACGATCGTGGATTCATGTCACCGGGGCCTTGGCATCAACACTACACCAGGCAATGAAATATAAGTGGAATCACTAGGAGGTGAGCATTCATGATGATGGTAGTAATCCCATATATAGTCGCCAGACCATTACAGTAATTGGAGGAAGAAGAAGAATAGGTAGGTAAACTTACCACCACATCGAGCGAGTCAACACCGTCGATAAAGACAAATGGTGGGACAACAAAATTGAAAGCATACTAAATTGGAGCGGGTATGAACCTGGCAAGCGACTTGGCAAGAATCTCCAAGAAATTGCTAAGCCTATCAAGTTAAAGAAACACAGTACAACTTTTGGTTTGGGATATGAGTACACTTGGGAGGATTTCAACCACTGGTCACAACCATGGTGCGGTCCCTATTACTCGCTGGAGCAGCCGATACCTTGCTTGGAGCAGACTTTTCAACCAACCAATATTATACATGGGTCGGAGGAAGAAGAAGCACAGGCATCAATAAAGAGTTTGTTTTTGGAAGATGATAACATGGACTGTCGCGTCATCTTCGAGAAGGATGGGGAGGAAAGCCCTTCCATACAAGTAGTGAGCCAAGGAGAGAACCTCAACACTTGCTCCATCGAAACCACCAGAGGACGACGTGCCTCGGGGTAGCAAGGGTGAACAAAGCACCTCGTGCTATTTTATTTTACTAGTTTATTTTCCTTTTGCATTTTTATTTTTTGCAAGAAAGAGCTCCAATGTTACAAACACTTATGGAATTTATTAATGTATTTCAATTTTCTTATTAATCTCACTCTTATTATTTTCTCACATTACTTTACTCAAACAAGATTAGTATTACTTATCTTGATAAACCAATGACTATGAACAAGACAATGCAACAAACAGACATAGATTCAGAGGAAGGTGATATACTAGAAGAGATTGTAAAGGAAGTTGAGAATTTCGAAAATAAGCCTAAGTCCAACTTGGACGAGACTGAGATTGTTAACTTGGGAGATGCAGAAAACACCACAGAAACTCGAATCAGTGTTCACTTGTCACCATTAGAGAAGAAATAATATATAGAGCTTTTGAGTATGAAGACATATCTGACTCGTCGTACAACGACATAACTGGTCTAAGCACATCCATTGTGGCTCAAACCTGACATGAGCCTCAAAATCAAGGAAGAGGTCACTAAGCAGGTAGAAGCTAAGGTTCTTAGGATAGTAGAGTATCCGACATGGCTAGCCAATATTGTGCAAGTACTGAAGAAGGATACGAAGGTTAGAGTTTGTGTCGACTACCGGGATCTCAACTAGGCTAGTCCAAAGGACGACTTCTCCTTACCGAATATACACATCTTGTTTAACAACTGCTCCAAGTATGAGCTACATTCATTCGTTCATTGTTTTGCTGGATACCAGTAGATATAGTTGGATGAAGAAGATGCTGAGAAAATGGTTTTCATTACGATGTGGGGAATATGCTGCAACAAGATAATGTCGTTTGGGTTAAAGAATGCAGGGGCCACCTACATGAGGGCTATGACCACCATTTTCCATAACATGACACACAAGGAGATCGAAGTGTATGCAGACGACATCATCAATAAGACCAAGAAAGTTGTTGATCACAAGGTAGATTTAAGGAAATTCTGTAATAGACTAAGAAGGTACAACCTGAAATTGAACCCCGCAAAATATGCATTCGGGATTATAGCTAGAAAATTGCTTGGGTTCATTATGAGTCACCAAAGGATAGAACTAGATCCATCGAAGGTCAAAGCTATTCAAGAAATGCCACCACCAATTAACAAGAAAGAAGAAATGAGTTTCTTGAGAAGACTTAACTACATTAGCCGGTTCATAGCATAATATATTGTTATCTGTGAGCCAATATTTAAGATGCTGAAGAAGGACGCCTCTACCAAATGGACTGACGACTGCCAAAAAGCCTTCAACAGAATCAAGGAGTACTTGTCAACACCACCAATTTTGGTCCCGCCCGAGCCAGGTAGACCCCTGTTACTCTGCCATCGGTACTAGATTGAGCATTTGGTTGTGTACTGGGGCAGCATGATGAAACGAGGAGAAAATAGTAGGCCATCTATTAGCTCAGCAAAAACTTCACCCCGTACGTGGCCCGATATTCTTTGTTGGAACGCACCTGTTGTGCTCTGACTTGGGTAGCTCAGAAGTTGAGGCACTATTTCTATGCATACACCATGTATCTTATATCAAGAATGGACCCATTGAAGTACATCTTATAGAAGCCCATGCCTTCTTGCAAGCTAGCCATGTGGCAAATCCTACTGAGTGAATTGGACATTGTCTACGAACTCAAAAAGCAATTAAAGGACATGTATTAGCTGATCACCTTGCAGAAAACCTCTTGGATGGAAAATACAAACCCCTAAAGACGTATTTTCCTAATGAAGAGGTATTCTTCATAAGGGAAGACATTGCAGAATCCTATGATGGTTAGAGGATATTTTTTGATGGAGCAGCAAATTCCAAAGGAATTGGCATAGAGGCAGTCCTAGTATTAGAAATCAGTTAGCATTATCCGATATCTGCCAGGCTCAGGTTCCCCTGCACCAACAATATGGCCGAGTATGAAGCTTGCATCTTAGGGATCAAGATGGCCATTGACATGAACGTCCAAGAGTTACTAGTGGTTGGAGATTTGAATTTGCTTATACATAAGGTTCGAGAAGAATGGGCGACCAAGAACTCCAAGATACTCCTATATTTGCATCATGTATAGGAGTTGACGAAGGGGTTCACAAAGATGAAACATTGGCATGTTCCCAGAGTCCAGAATGATTTCGCCAACATATTGGCTACCCTATCATCTATAATTCAGCATCCAGATAAGAACATCATAGATCCTATTCTGGTGAAGATTTATGATCATCCAGCTTACTGTGCTCATGTCGAGGAAGAAGTGGACGAAAAACCTTGGTATCACGATATCCAGGAATACTTGGCAAGAAGAGAATACCCAGAGCTTGCAAATCCCACTCAGAAGCACATACTTTGGAGGTTATCTAATAACTTCTTTTATAGCGAAGAAATTCTGTACAGGAGGACTCCTGATTTGGGACTACTAAGATGTGTCGACATAAAGGAAGCATCTAAGCTGATAGAAGAAATCCATGTTGGGACTTTCGGTCCACATATGAATGGTTTTGTCTTAGCCAAGAAAATACTCCAAAGATGTTATTTTTGGATGACTATGCAAACGGACTATATCTGGTACATCCAAAAGTGTTACCATTGTCATATACACGCAGACATGATAAAGGTTCCTCTAAATAAGCTTAATGCAACAAACTCGCCGTGGTTGTTCGTCGCTTGGGAATCGGATGTCATCAGACCTATTGAGCCTGCCGTATCAAACGGGCACAGGTTCATTCTAGTGGCAATTGACTATTTCACCAAATGGGTTAAAGCAGCATCATACAAAGCAGTGACTAAGGAAGTTGTGGTAGACTTTGTCCGCGATCGCATTGTTTGCCAATTCGGGTTTCCAAAATTGATCATCACTAAAAATGGTTCCAATCTCAACACTGACCTGATGAAGGCCATACGTAAAACCTTCAAAATCCAACATAAGAATTCTACAGCCTTCAGATCTCAAATGAATGGAGTTGTAAAGGCCACCAACAAGAACATCAAGAAGATACTAAGGAAAATGATAGAGAGGCATAAGTAGTGGCATGAGAAGCTATCATTTTCTTTATTGGGGGTACCGTACCATAGTTTGCACATCAATCGGGGTGACCCCCTATATGCTGTTTTATGATACTAAGGCAGTCATTCATGCCAAAGTAGTTCCCTCTTGAGGATCATACAAGAAATAGAACTCGACAACGTAGAATGGGTAAAGAGTCATTACGAGCAGTTAGCCATTATAGATGGAAAAAGAATGAACGCAGTTTTCCATGGTCAACTTTATCATAACAGAATGTCCAGAGCCTTTGATAAAAGGGTCAAGCCGAGACATTTTACACCGGGACAACGGGTGTTAAAAAAGATTTTTCCGCATCAAGATGAAACCAAAGGGAAATTTTCTCCCAACTGGCAAGGTTCGTACATGGTTTACTGGGTTCTGACAGGAGGAGCCCTCATACTCGTAGAAATGGATGGAGATGCTTGGTTGAAGCCGATCAATTCAGACGTAGTCAAACGATACTATGTGTAGCATTTATGATTTCCTTGTATAATGTAATTTGAACTACGCCTAACCTGATTCCCGTTTAAGATGTGATATGTAGGCAGCCTTATACGTTCGGTCAGAATCCATTAAAACTTTCATCCTCCCCTCTCCCCATTGAAAACTGGGGTAGAATTTTGAGGAGGACCCTTAAAATTTTGAAGTCAATTTCAGCCATTTATCACACGCAGCCGTCAGAAGTATCAACCCAGTAAACTGGGGCAGAATTTTGAGGACCCTAAAAATTCTAGAGCAATAGATGTTGCAATGTCTTGAACCATGCCGCAATCGCCGGTTCATCTAAAGAAAGCTATTTTTAATTATGTATTTATGTTACATTTTTGCTTATCACGCATGTCTACTATCAAAATTGCTTTGCTCACCAACGCTACCCCAATAATGCACAACATCACTGAAAACAGAGCCAATCAGGACGAGGAAAGTTCACAGGGATACGAACTAACTATCCCCCTCTACAAAACTCACAATTTTTCTTTGGATGCAGGCACCCAATTCGCAGATCATCGAATACATTTATACACTCATACTTTTTGGGAACACAAGTCTCAGAACCATCACCTATTTACAATTTCTATCCATACACGACATCCCCAACAGCCACAATATCACAATCAATTATCAGCTATCAAACTATCAGCTAAGATATTTTACTACAAGTCGCCTTTACTTTTTTGCATTGCATAAGGCTACCTTTTTTCCTTACGAGGTTAAGCACTACCTCCATCTGCATTTCTCTGCATTGCATAATGCTACCTTTCTACCTTCTAAGACTAAGCTCTGTCTCCATTTGCATTTCTCTGCAGTGCATAAGGCTACCTTCCTACCTTCTGAGACTAAGCTCTCTCTCCATTTGTATTTCTGCATTGCATAAGGCTACCTTTCTACCTTCCGAGACTAAGGTTTGTCTCCATTTACACTTTTGCATTGCCTAAGGCTACCTTTCTACCTTCCGAGGTTAAGCTCTACCTCCATATGCATTTCTCTGCATTACATAAGGCTACCATTCTGCCTTCCGAAGTTAATCTCTACCTCCATCAACATTTCTCTGCATTGCATAAGGCTACCTTTATACCTTCCAAGACTAAGCTCTGTCTCCATCTACATTTATCTATATGGCATAAGGCTACATTTCTGCCTTTCGAGACTAAGCTCTGTCTCCATCTGCATTTCTCTGCATTGCATAAGGCTACCTTTCTGCCTTCTGAGACTAAGCCCTGTCTCCATCCTGCATAGCTAAAATATCGCCACTTCATTTTTTTTTGCATAGCTGAAATATCGCCACTTTATTTCTTCGCGTGGCTGAAATACTGCAACCTTTTATTTACATCTTACATCGGCTGAAAGACTCCACCTTCTGCATTGCATTGGCTGAAAGATCTCCAAATTGTCCAAAGGCATCATTGTTTGGAGGCACCATTCGCATAGCCCGAGAATCCCATGCCATGGCCTGATGACCCCATTTTATCTTTTGTATATCATTATTCAAAGGCATCATAGTTCGGAGGCATAATTCTCATAGCCCGAGAACATCATTTCATAGCATGTGAATCCTTTATTATACACTCCATGGCCCAGGACGTCATGGTCTAAGGATGTCATCCTAACCGTCCAAAGACATCATTCATGGTCCAACGGGAACTTGCATCACGTTTAAATTTTATGCACAATATATGTTTGTATTGCTCATTTGGAAGTAAATAGGCTAGCAATGTATGTCTCAACATGAGCAATACCGTTTCAGTTCCCGTAGCCTGCTAAACTTTGGCCATCCTTCCCAACCTAAATGTCGCGTCTGTTTTTCGATAATCTCCAGCGACATATTCCGCCGATGGATTTGAACTACATATGGCCTGATTCCTGTAGGACCAAGAATATGTAGGCAGCTGAAGAACCATAGCTCAGTCAAAATTCTTCAAATCGTTTCGTTCGGTCAAATTGGCCATCATATCTTTACCTGACAACTCTTTCATCCTTCCCAGGTAAAGAGGGACAACTATTGATACCCAATTTTTCTCTATGTATTTTTATACACAGAATGCTTTCAAAAATAACATGTACATGAATATATAAGCATGCCCAAGTATTTTGGTATTTTTCTAATTTAAAAAAAAATTAAAATCAAATTATTGTCTATTTTAGCAGTAGAAAAATCAGTAATTATTCCAACAACAACAACAACCCAGTATATTCCCACAAAGTGGGGTCTGGGTCAGTAATTATTCCCAAAACTATAAATTTTGGTGAATAATTCATTTTATTAGCATATTATACCAAATTATAGTTAAGGTAATTTTTGTATATTTTTACAAATTTGTTTGGTATTTAAAAGACTAAATTACATATAATTACAATTCTAGCCTACTTTAAGATTTAATAGAATTTTATAATTGTAAAATTATTTTCAATATTTTTAAGAATATTATTAACTAGATCAATACTTCAAAATTTAATTTTAAAATTATTTTTACTATTTTTATAAAAAGTAAAAAGGAAAATTGCTATTTAACATTTAGCCCCAAATCATTTCAATTACAGTCCTATTTTATTTAAATTTTATCCCTTAAATTGACATATTCCTAACCCTGATTGGACCGACCCAATTCCAATTTTGCCCAACCTCTTAACCCATTTATTTAACCTACACGGATTTTCTTTCAATCTAGGCCATTGTTCATTTTGATCAACATCCAGGATCACCCTTTTCCGTTTTAATTCACCAACCGCACCCTAACCCTCCCCTTCCCCACCCATTTCATTTAGTTTGTCGCCCTTGAATACTCTCAACCCCCAAAAATCTCTCGAAGGTTCTTCAGAATCCTAACCGTCTCTGACCCTTTTCCATCGTACTTTCACCGGAATCCATGGTTTCTCAGGTCGTGGATGGTCTGTACTCACTCGTCTCCACCATTAAACTATGGTTGTTCAAGGTTTTTAAGTCTTACCTCAATGTTTCTCTTTTAGATCTTCTAAAATATATAGTTCTATAAATTCGCCGGCCTCTGTTCCGACATATTCAAGCACTAGAAGTCTGATTCCTGACTTCTTCGACCACAGATCTGACTTTGTTCCAAGCCTTTCTCATTTTCTAGGGTTTCTCTGAAAACCCTAAGTTGTTCGAGATTTTTCTCTATTTATTTTCTTAGATTTACGATATGTTTCTACTGAACTTTTAAAGTATTTTCCCCAAACTTTTCTTTCAAAATTGCACTTATTCGATTTAGGGGTTTTAAAAGATTTTAAAAAAATCTTTCTTATTCTTCCTCCTCTTTTCATTATGTGTGTCTGACTATATTATGCTCGTGTGTTTTCTTTTTTACCACGCATGTGTTTGTTCTTCTACTTTTCTTTCTACTATACATGACTTTTATATACCTTCGTATTTTACTGTGTCTCTAGACTAGTCTTGCATGTTAATCTTTACTATGTTTTCCTACATGTTCTTCGCTATACTTTCTAGTATTATTCTATTGTATGTGTTTTATACTGAGTTCTTTAACTTTGTTTACTTTACTGGACTTTGTTCGAGTTTTTGCTAAAAACATGTTTCATCTACTGCTTCTTAAGTTTGTATCACTCCTTCTCTTCTGAACTCTCTTAAACTCCAAGTTTTCCTTAAAACGTGTTCTTCATACTTTAAATTAGCTTTCTTTCCTTGTTGTTTCAAACCTATTATCATATCTTTTTGTTTTTCATGAGGCTCTGAAACAGACATTCGAGTCTGTTTCAATGGCTTACCTTCTGCACTATGAAAGGAGTATGGCCCTTCTGCACTTACACACCTTCAACTTACATTACTTACACACTTACAATTCAATACTTCTTTGAGTTCAATACTCGAGCACACACTACTAACTTGCAATTTGAATACTGTTGCAACATTTTACTCTCTTTTAAGATCTTTTGGACTGTTGGCCTGCAACTTAGTTTTTTAAGACTACTATTTTACTTGTTTATTTCCCTAAAACTGGTATGTTCAAATTTAAATTTTCAGCTTCACTCCTATGTGTGTACTTTATAGTGTCAGCATTCGTGTTTACTTTGTCGTTTATGTTCAATATTGACTATGCATGTTCTTTTCTTGCATCTATTTCTATTGTATATCCTTACCCCCTACTTCCTTTCTACGTGATTGGTTTAAAGTTCAGAACATGGCAACATCCATGCTTTTACTCATGTCTGGACTTGATCCTTAAAGGATCCTAACTTCCAAACAATGTACCTAGTAGACTGGTTAGGGGTGTGCCAGCATCCCTTATTGCTGGGTATGGCCACCAGTCTATCTTGGTTTTCCCCAAATCTCCTATGTGCACTTACACTTACTCTTACATTCTAAGTTCTGCCCCCTCCTATGAGCCTTACCTTGGGACCTTGAATTCCCTTTTAACTTTGAAAATTGAGTGCTGGCCCTTCTACACTGCACTATAATCTAATTCTACAATGTATTTGGGTGTAAGCATTTTCCGAAGTCCACTTGAGGCTCTTGGGAAATTCGACACATCCCAAATAAGAGAAAGGCTTTAGAAATCTAATCTCTGGAAGTTTGTTTATTTCATATTTCAGACCTGGGATCTGAATTATGCTCTTCTTGGTTGGAATCTTTAATTTCTGGTGTAATTTTATTTTTCTTAATTCATTCGGGATTGTAATAACTTAGGAGGTGTATAGTGAAAGGGAATGGCCACTCATGTATGCATGTGGGTAGACGTCATGTTCTTAGGCATTTATTCCTGCAATCTCATCCTGCTTTTCATCTATGCATGTCATATAAAAATCCTATCTGTAGTTCTTTACTTATGCATGTCATATAGAAATCATGTCCATAGTTCTACACTTATGCATTTCATATAGAAATCGTGCTTATAGTTCTACATTTATGCATATATAGATATCATGTCCTTAAGTTTCTGCACTGATATAGACACCATGACTATAGGTTTCTGCATTCTTGCATCATGTAGATAACATGTCTATAGGATGCATTTTTGCATCTATCACTAGGCAAACTGTTTATAGGCTTAAAATAGCAAAATTACATTATAGATACCATGCATATAGGACTCTCACACTTCTGTAAATATTTTAAAACTAGTCACGCTTAGAAAGCATGTCTATAAGGGTAATCAATTGCATCGGAATCAAGTCTAAAATCAATAGTTTCGATACTCAACATTTGCAGAGTTTATGTTTGTCTATAATCAGAAAGCTTTCTTTAAAATCAATATACTTTTCATTGCTAGATATCATGCCTATATGTTTCGCCTAGGCAAGCCATTAGGTGACTAATTAACTACACTCGTCTTTAATAATTACAAGCAGCAGGCAGACCTAATTTGGACTTCTTATTTGAAAATATGTGATAAATCAGTCGCGCCTTACGTTTAAGTTTAATTAAAGACCTAATCAGTATCGGAAAGACATGCTAAATCTATATGTTCTTTATGTTGTAAGGAGTTTTTTTGAGCCTTGTTTGTTATGTGTTTCCACATACTTGTCATGTATGTTTTGAATGTCGCCTTAGACTTTTGTCCCATTTTAAACTCTAAAAACCAATTTTACCTCCTCTTTTGGACAAGTAGTCCCTAATACCTCCGGGGCTGATAGGATTGGGACGGGTAATAGCATGCAATAAGTGACGAGACCATTACACAATTTAATACCTTAACGGGGTGGGTATAACATCATGTGTATAAATGGTTACCGGGTGTTGTGTGGGGTGATCCATGTTATTTATTAACCTAGGACCCCCCGTTCTTATTTGCATGTTTACTTTTTTTTCCAGGGTATTAAAGCTGTTTAGTTTTCCGTTTCTTTAACTTCTTCTTTTACTTCAATTACTTTCACCTATTATGCAAATCTCTCTTTTAATTGTCTGATTTTCATTATTGTTCCGTCCCAACTTCCGCCTCTTTCACTTATTTTTTACAAAATTACTTGCATCAATCATTTGACCTTTTCTCCTTTACTTGTGTATATTTTCTTTAATTATAAAACTATCTTCTTTTAAATTTTAGCACTCTTTAAACCCCGTGTACTTCTTTTATTTGAAACCATTATGTGAAAGTTACCTAGTATTTACAATTAATGCTTATTTACTTGTTGTTTGTTTTTGAAGTCACAATTGTAGCATGGTCGGGAACCACACTAGTGGATCTTGAGGGGTGCCTAACACTTTCTCCTCGAGATAATTTCAAGCCCTTACCCAACATCTTGTTTTCTAAATTTAATTCAATTTCCATTGTCCTAATGCACTTAAATCATTAGGTGGTGATTCCTCTAAATTGCAAACCCAATTCCCAGAAGAATAAGAGTTGTCCGCCCAAATGTCATAAACTTGATTTTGCGAGAAAAATGGGGCATCGACACTCAACAAATGGGCCATAGAGCTAAATGAACACGATATAACGTACCAAATGTGAACCGCCATTAAGTCGTAGGTACTCGCTGACTTCATTGTTGATTTCAGCGCGAAGATATTGCCCGAGGTAGAACAAGAATCACTACATGCTTCTACACGTACCGACCTCTGGATCCTCTACACCAATGGTGCCTCTAACGCCTCAGGATCGGGACCGGGACTCGTCGTCGAGGTCCCTACAGGAGAAGTTATTTTCCATTCCATACGATGCCCCTAGATGACTAACAACGAAGCCGAGTATAAGGCTGTGATTGCAGGTTTGAAGTTAGCCCTAAAATAGGGCGCTTGATGACTCGTCCTCCACTACGACACCCAACTTGTAGTGAATCAGGTCACCAGAACTTTCAAAATTAGATAACAGAGGCTATGAATGTAACCAGACGGAAATCCATAAACTACTGCCAAAGTTCAACGAATGCCACTTCGACCAAATACCCAGGGCACATAATATCAAAGTAGACGACCTCGCTAAACTAGTTGCAGCCACTAAAAACATCAACAAGGAAAATATGGTCACCCTCGTTCATTCCACAATAGACCACATCGAGATATATTCTATAAACTTAACTTTGGACTGGCATAACCGCATTGTAGCCTATTTGCAGAATGGAACACTCCTGCAAGATTAAAAAAGGCCAAAAAACTCCGGGTACAAGTAGCCCAATATAGCCAAGTGAATGGTGATCTCTACAAAAGAACGTTCAGCGGTCCCTTAGCCAAATGCACTGGACCGCACCGAACAAGGCAAGTATTGGAAGAAGTGCACAAAGGGCACTACGGTGCCCATATGGGAAATCGCGCCCTTGTCTGATGCATTATTCATGCCGGGTATTACTGGCTTACCATGAAAAAAGTCGCCGACTATGTCAGGAAGTGTGAACAATGTCAAAAGTGCGCCCCTATGATGCATCACGCAAGGGAACCCCTTTAGTCTGTCACTTCGCCATGGTCATTCATAAAGTGGGGAATGGACATAGTCGGCCCCCTCCCAGAAGGGCGAGGTAAAGTATGCATCCTCTTAGTTTTAACTAAATACTTCTCTAAATAGTAGAAGTAGGTTTATACACTTAGGTACGTGAGTAGAAGGTCATTGCCTTCATATGGAAAAAATCATATGTCATTTCGGCATCCCAAAGAAATCAACTACGACAACGGTCCTTAGTTCATCGAAAAAAGAACAACCGAGTTTTTTTAAAAATGGCACATCAAACGAATACTCTCCACTCCATACCATCCCGCGGCCAATGGTCAAGTCAAATCCTCCAACAAAATAATACTGAACATATTGAAAAGGAATCTTGGGGAAGCTAAAGGGCTATCGCCCGAACTGCTACCAGAAGTATTATAGGCATACCGCACAATACCAAAAACTAGCACATGAGAAATACCATACTCACTAGTCTATGGGACCAACACAGTTATCTCTGTTGAGGTCGGGGAGCCCAGTTTTAAATACTCCAATAAGAGCGAAACAAGTAACAACAAAAATAGGCTACACGACCTAGATGAAGTTGAAGAACAAAGAGACATGGCCCACGTAAGAATGGTGGCTCAGAAGTAGCAAGTATAAAGATACTACAACAAGGGAGCCAAGGTACGACCGCTCAAAGTTGGAGACTACATCCTTAAGGCTAAGACACAAGTTTCAAAAGACCCTAAAAAAGGAAAACTGGGAAAAAACTGGGACGGATCATACAAAATTACAGTTATAGCAAACAAATGAGCATTCTAGTTAGAAACTATGAAGTGAAAGATACTCCAAAACAACTAGAACGTCGCCGATCTTAGGTACTTCCACTTCTGAAAGAAGGCATCGCCTAAGTCATACTCTTTTTCCATCACTCGGGTTTTGTCCCAATCGGGTTTTCCTAGAGAGATTTTTAAGAAGGCAACAAGGGAGACGCATCAAGGATCGAAGTGCTATTTATTACCTCGACCTATCAACAGGTTCTTCAGAGCGAAGAAATGAAGGGACTAGATACATATAAGTGAATCTCCATTGTACATGCGAAATCGACATGTGATCTCACAAGAACTTAATTGAATCTCCATTATATGTGCAGAGAAAACATGTGATCATTATCTCCATTTCATAAGCAAAATCATGATTTCCTATAGAAGGACGACCGAATCTCCAATGAAGAATGGCCAAGGCCATCGACGACAACATATGTTCGACCTCGTTTGAACTATGACGAGATCCTACTTCGATGACAGTTCGAAGCAACATCCCAAAGGCCAAGGCCATCAACGACAATGACTTCCTACGAGAGCACGACCAAATCTCCAACAAAGAAAGTCCAAGGCCATCGATGACAACATGTGTTCGACCTTATTTGAACCACGATGGGATCCTACTTCAACGATAGTTCAAAGTAACATCCCAAAGTCCAAGGCCATAGATGACAACATATGTTCGACCTCATTTTAACCATGATGGGATCCTACTTCGACGATAGTTCAAAGTAGTATCCCAATGCACAAGGCCATCGACGACAACATATGTTCGACCTCGTTCAAACTACGATAGGATCCTACTTTAATGACAGTTTGAAGCAATATCCCAAAGGCCAAGGCCATCAATGACAACATATGTTCGACCTCGTTCGAACAATGACAGGATCCTACTTTGATGATAGTTCGAAGCAACATCCCAAAGTCCAAGTCCATCAACAATAACATATGTTTGACCTCATTTGAACCATGATGGGATACTAATTTGACGATAGTTCGAAGTAACATCCCAATGGCCAAGGCCATCGATGAAAACATATGTTCGACCTCGTTTGAACCACAATAGGATCCTACTTCGACGATAGTTCGAAGCAACATCCCAATAGATAAGGCCATCGACGACAACATACATTCGACCTCATTCAAAATACAATGGGATTCTACTTCGACGACAGTTCAAAGCAACATCCCAATAGCCAAAGGCTTCAAACAATACCATGTGCGTGATACATACAGGAAACAATTAGCCAACAAAAGTAAATTTTACTTTATAGCAAAATATCATTTGCATTTGCTCCTACAAACAGACCCAAGTACGACCCGTGAAAAATCCCTAAAATAAAAGCAAATACAAACTAAGTCTACACATTGTCCCCAGTGGGATAAGCATCTTCGAACCGTGAAACTGAGCCAGATGATCCACACTATCATAGTTAATGTTGCCTCCATCAGGAGTATGAAGGTCATACCTGCAGGCCTCACGAGCCGCACAAACATCGGTATTAACGGCCTTAAGCTCTGCCTCAGTCACCCTTCCCTCAGTGAGAAATGCCCTATACACATCTAGTCGGACCTCAGAATGAACCCACAACTCGTATAAATGACAAGGCACAGCCAGATCGGCTTTATATTGAGACGTTAAAGGCTGAGAGCATCGACTCACATCCTCCGCCTTCAGCGAGGCAATTTGACCATTTAGTGCAGACAACTCCCCCTCCAACTCTCTGGTACGCCCTTTGATTCCTACAACCCGACGACTAGAGGCTTCCCTCCCCCTAGTGAGTTCCGACTTGCAAATATGGAGGGCATATTCCAAAGACACCGATTCAGAAATGGATGTCGCCCGCTTATCGGTACTAACGTTCAGCTCGCCTTTAAGCCCATCTATCTCGGCTATCCTAGAATTCAACCCAGCGGTCAAGTCTTCCACCTTCACATGCAAGTCAGTATTCTTAGCCATTACCATTTTGCTCAATTCGAGCTCATCCTCGTTCTCTTTAATAGAGGCCTCCAGTTCACTGTTATGGGCGACGAACCTCACAAGCTCTTCGTCCCTCTACCTCAACACCTCTATCCTGTGATCCAATTGGTCATCCTGCTACTTAAGCCCATCACAGAACACCTGAATCTCAGGGTCCTAACGATTAATGTCGGACATCGTCCGATGATTAGTACGATACTACTAATACTTGGACAACATCTTCTTATAAAGACCCATCTTCCTTCTCTCTCAACGATCTCTCCGCACCTCCGGGATGAGGGTCTGACAAAAGATAAGGGTAGAAGTTAGAAACAAAATATAGAACGACAGTTACCGCACCAATCCAACGACACAAAAAAGGGGGGAAGAGAAGGAAATGCACCTACCTGTAGGAACCTTCTAAGATAACTCCATGTCGCTCATCACCCCAAGCATCTTGCTTTCAGGAGCTTCACAAAGAGAGGCCAGGGCCGATGTGACATACTTGCTATTCAGTAGTAAGTTGCAGCTCCCTAAAATGATCACATGACAGTCGTATCCGTCCACCCTCACCTCCACATGGGTATGATGGCCCATAAATTCATTAACTTCCTCTGGGTTAACTTCAGAACCTCAATCGCCATCACTAACACAATGCCCTCCAATGTTAGACGACGCCCCGCCCTCAGTAGAGTGCACTGAAACAGCCCCCTGGGTTAATTTCTTCCACTCGAGGAGACCTCTCTGACAAAATGGCATCAGCCATGAACACAGGCACCGGGGCTATTCGGGATGCCCTGCTGCCATCAGCATCCATAGCCACGCCCTTCCCCAACTCCAGCCTTCTCCTTTTTCTCTCCAACAGCTTGTCCCCGTTAGAAGATTCACCCACCAGATGTGAGGCCGGTGCTGAAGAGGCCTCTTCCCTCGTAGCCACAACTCGATAGAAATCTCCCAATTGAATAGGTTGAGGACGATCCTCCCGAACAGATTCACTCAAGATAAGCTGCATATCCACAGTCGTAATATCTTTCCTAAAGGCAAGAACTGGCGTTCTATACCTAGAAGCTCATCGGCCTGTCATCACAAAGGATGATACCATTAAATACGATCACGCAACCAACAAAGCAGTAGGTACAACATTTATCGGAAGAAATTTTAGGGTCATATCGCTTCATGAAGGCGGCCAAGTTCGAGTTTCTTCTGCATGGGGTAACAAACGGGCTACCTAATCCCTGAGGCCCACAATAGGGCAAGGTGTACGGCCCTTCACTGCAAAATGGCAAGAAAATAAGCTTTATAGCAATTACAAGAGAAAATAGACTTAAATGAGCGATGCACTTACATTTCTCGTTCCACCACTCGGAGAATCCGATGGAATCAGAGACAACGTGCTCAGTCTTGACAAAAAAATATTTGTGCTAAAACTTACGACTGCCCGGTCAACCGCCTGACCACCAGCCCTTTCGTACCACGAAGTCTCAAATGCACGTAATCCCCTTCCGTTGGAACCATTTCTATATGGGCATGAATGCCATACTTTATACGAAGGGTGTCGAGATGAACTTGATCATTCTCATAAATCATGAGGTTCAGAGTTGGAAGAGGGTCCTTGAGGAAGTCACTCCGAGATAGAGGGTATCTCGGTAATAAATTCCCCATCGTAAGAGCGTTATCACCCTCTTCTACCACCACATCCCCGTTGTCAGAGGGAGGCACCATTGATGACGGAGCAGTCTCAGAAACCTCTTCACAAGGATGACGAGATCTCCCCATGATATAGATCAAAAGAGTACTGACGAGGAACAAGAAGGTGGAAGCCTTAGGCAAAGAACGAAAGAAAATATAGGAGGATATGAGAGCAAACGAGGAAGAGTGAAAGAAGTCTTTTGAGAGATAAATGGCTAAAGTTCTTCAAAAATACAAATCCCCACCTATTTATAGGGTTGGGTGGCGCCAAAATCGAGGCGGCAGGTCTCAAAGCTGCACAAGAACTGAAGCATCAAACCGTCAAATCATTGTCTCGAAAACTTGCATAACGATGACGCATGTGGAGTTTACATCACTTCCCGGTGAAAAGTACCACATGTTGATTTGTTGAATGTGATGACCATCATTTATTGACCATGTTGTAACGTTCCAATGGGTAAAATTCCTCCAAGAGAGCGTGTGAAGTCCATTCATTGAGGACGCGTCCGTTCGCAATCTCGACAAGCGGAGGGACTAACTGTATAGGTCCAAATTTGAACAACCACGACCTACGATGAATATGACAAACGATCAGACCTCTTCGAGTCGACGTCCCCAAAAAGATGACCTTAATACAAAAAAGGAGAATGTACGACCCTTGTAATATTGTAAGCCTGTTAGGAAATATTAGAAATATTCTATCGAATATTCTTGGTAGTTTGTTTCTGACAACTTAGGGGAGTCTCTCTTAGTATATAAGGGGGATGAAGGGCTTTGTAAAAGAGAGAAACAAAACTTTGTAAGAAAATATTCTCTGAGAGTAAGAGAAAATCTATTGTCGATCATATCTTCGTTTTACTTAATCTAGTACTTATTATACTCAACTAAGATTTATCTCTTCCTTTTCGATTGATTTGTTCAAAGATATTCTTGTATTTTTTGAGTCAAACATATATTACACTAAATTGATTATTATTGAGAAAAAAAGACGGTAATGATATTTTTTGACAAGTTCTATTGGAGTAAGCTTAATGCCTATGTAAATGAACTCAAGCCTCGCCTCAAAGCAGAAGTGTTTGTTAAATAGTGTCATTTACATTGCAACAAGAAGTAAGTTGCTCAGTAGAACACTGATTGTTCTCTTTGACTATTGTATGTAACTAGTAGTTATACCCGCGCGATGCGCGGTCGATATTAAAAAATATGAATTAACGGAAATTATAATCGGGTTATTTGAACATATTAGATTGTATTGTTTTATAAATTTTAATTGTCATCATATTTGTCAATACGATATCTAATATCTCTATTAAATTAAATGTACTTATATACAACAACAATAACAACAACAACAACAACAAATAATATACCTAGTATTATCCCACACCATGGGATTCGGGGAGGGTAGACATTACCTCTACCTTGTGAAGATATTATATTACCAATATTTAGTATTATTATATTGTTTATCGATATTTTTATTAGTATATTACATTGTTTAATATTTTTATCTGCTGCTACTATCTTTTTGTAATATAATAGAAGATATATATTTTATTAATCAAGAAACATATTTTTAATTAAATGTACTCATATACAACAACAACAACAACAATATACCTAGTATTATCCCACACCATGGAATTCGGGGAGGGTAGTCTGTACGCAAACCTTACCTCTACCTTGTGAAGATATTATATTACCAATATTTAGTATTATTATATTGTTTATAGATATTTTTATTAGTATATTACATTGTTTAATGTTTTTATCTGCTACTATCTTTTTGTAATATAATAGAAGATATATATTTTATTAATCAAGAAACATATTTTTATTTAAAATTTTATTCTTTTTTCTCAGCAATATTATTTGCATTTTAATGACTAAAATATCTATTAAATTAAAGGGACTAATAAAAAATATTTTTTGTTCTATATTATTCTTTATTATATATAATATTTAGTATTATTATATTGTTAATAAAAATTTATTAGCATATAACTTTGTATAATATTTTTTATTACTACTTTCGGAGGGTAGTGTGTACGCAGACCTTACCCCTACCCTAAGGTAGAGAGGGTAGTGTGTACGCAGACCTTACCCCTATTCTCCATGAATTTTAATGGATAAAATCTCTATTAAATTAAAGGAACTAATATAGTCATCGAATAACTTTTTTGTTATGTAATTTTTTAATATATTATCCAATATTTAGTATTATTACATTGTTAATAAAAAAATATTAGCATGTTACTTTGTTTGATATTTATGTTTGCTGCTTTCTTTTGTATAATATTTTTCTTATATTCTTGATGAGTGAATCTTTATATAAATATAGATATATAATTTAAATTAATCAAAAATAGTTTCGATTTTATTCTAAAAGTGCAAAATAACTTTTTCTCAACACTATCAAATTAGTACAACAATATTTTCTCTCTTTTAATAGAAAAAAATAACGGTTTGTCTTGGCATACATTTTCTAAAGTCAATGCATCTAATAAATACTCTGAATTTTTAATTTTCAACAGAAAAGGGAAGGTTCAATTTGTAAAGTGACGCTAATTCTAGAGCACTCTTTTCATTTATCTGATTATATCAGCACTTAATAATTTAGACTTGGAGTAGTTATGCTTTTCGAATTTTTAGGTTTAACAAAGCTAAAAAATTGTGTGTGTTGTAGTAAAATTGAAAGATTAAAGATTTTTTAGTTTTTTATTTATTTTAAATTATTTTTGAATATCCAAATATTTTGGAGGCTTGTTCCTAAATTTTGACACTTGTTGAATTTTGGTGAAACTTGGCATTCTTTGGACTTTTTTGCTATTCCTATTCTCTATAATAATATAATATAATATAATAACAACATATATATATATATATATATATATATATATATATATATATATATATATATATATATATATATATATATATATATATATATATATATATATATATATATATATATATATATATATATATATATATATATATAGGAATAACTACTCCCCAATTTGAATTGATAATTTCTTTTTCTTATTTTCATATTTTATAGATATTTAAATTCAAAAAAATAACTAACTATTAACTAAATAACTAAAAACTAATTATGCCAAGTGGCTTTTTTCAAGGCTGTCACTTGGCTTAAGGAGAAATCATTGTCTTTGGCTTTTAAGTATATATAGATTACTCATGAACAATATTTACCTCTAAATATATTCACTAATAAATATTATTTTATTATAATTAATATTACATATGTACAAAATTTAACACCATTCAAGGCTTACGTTACTTTGATTTTTAAAACTACTAAAAGTTATGTGATGGATTTAATTTTTAATTGTACTACTTTCCGTATTAAAAAAACACTTTCTAATATATTGATATATTTTCGAACGAAAAGCGGACAATTTAAATAGCGAAATGATTATGAAAGGTTCCTGTGCTATTCCTGACTTTGATTAGTGCTTACAGCAGCCATGAGCTGAGCATGGAGAGACTAATTACTACATACTCCCTCTGTTTTCTTTTACTTAAATACAAGTGACTTTGTAGTCCCTTAAAAGCTAATAAATGAAGTATATATTTTATCATAATATTCATACTAAACAGACGTCCTATTTGCATTTAAAAAAAAAAGGGAAATGATTACTTGACAATGGTAAGTATCACGACCCGGATTTTCCACCATTAGGAGTCGTGATGGCGCCTACTATCGAAGCTAGGCCAGCCAAACCTTAACAACATAATATACTAAATAATTAAACATTGCGGAAATCTTTTTAGAAATTTAATAAAGAAGAAATCAAACTGCGAAAAAATGTTGAACATATCACTACCCAAAATGTGGTGTCGCTATCTCACAGACTACTAAAGAATACTACAACCATGTCTAAATGAAAGAACAATACATAAGTCTGTTCTGATACAATAAAACAAACTGAGATAAGGGATAGGGACTTCGGCCTGCGAATACCGGCTAGGCTACCTCGAGAGTCCCTGGGCTGAAGACAACTCCCAGAAAATATCCTACTGCTTATGTCCGAAAGTTTCCCCAACGATGTGATATGTGCAAAAAGCACAGAAAGTGTAGCATCAGCACAACCGACCCCATGTGTTGGTAAGTGCCTGGCCTAACCCCGGCGAAGTAGTGACGAGGCTAGACAGGACTTACTAAAATCAACTTGTGCAGACATATATATAGATACAACAATAACAGAAAGAATAACAGGATTATATGTGAAGGTATACAACTGAAAAGGGAACATGCTCAGAAGGTAATGAACAATGGGAGCAGGTCATATGTGACAACATTAACCAAATTCACATTTATTTACTTTCATAAGTGGGCGGCGCGCCACACGATCCCATAGTATGTATCATAAGTGGACGGTGTGCCACACGATCCCAATAATATAATATAGGTGGACGGCGTGCCACACAATCCCAATAAATATATTATAGGTGGACAGCGTGCCACACGATCCAAATAAATATAATATAGGTGGACGGCGTGCCACACGATCCCAATAAATATAACATAGGTGGACGGCGTGGCACACGATCCCAATAAATATAACATATATGATTCATATAGCCTCTCTCTCAAGGAGATCCCTTTCAGGGAAAATTCGGCAATATAACGATCTACCCAATAAGGATACCACTAGCAGCCCAATCATCTCAATAATGGAGATTACATATAACGCTCAACCGAATAAGGGAGCAACAACAATCATCATCTACACGTCCCAGCAAGGGATCCAACCACATTTCTTTACAATACTTACAATTTTGACTTCATAAAAGTCGCTACCATTTGAGTCAAAGCTCCAAGAAATCTCATGTTTCATAAATAATTCCTCAACTAACTCATCATGTTGAATTCATCATTTACTAGGAATGATTCTCAAAATACACCCTAAAGCAAGTACAAATAAGACTGACGGTCATGCTAGATGCTAGTGTATAGATACTCGTCACCATGCCTATACACCGTACTCGATCATTTAGCAAATGGCAAGCAATAATACTCTAGTCCTATTCCCTCAAGCCGAGATTAGATCAGACACTTACCTCAGTCCGAAAATAGCAATCAATCCTCTAGCACCGCCTTTCTTCTAGAATCCGACTCCGAAATAATGGTATCTAGTCAATTTTAATTCAATAACATCAATTAGTGCTCAATAACACAATATCATAGCCTAGAAATGAAATTCCCATCATTCTTTCAAAAATAGAAAAATCTGGCCCACATGGTCCAAACTCGAGGCTCGGACCAAATTCCAATCACCCATAACCCCACGAGTTAGAATATATGATTTGTTTCACAATCTGACCTCAAATTGAGATTGAAACACCCAAAATTCCACAAGCCCTAGTTCTACCCAAAACCCCCAATTTCTACCTTGAATTAATGAATTAGGCTAGGATTAACTATGATTAGGTGAAGAAAAAATGAAGAAATGATGTTAGGAAACTTACCCAAGGAGTTATGGAGGAATGGGAGCTTGTAGCTTGAAAATGGAGGGTGAAGGAGAAGAACTTGTATGAGTTTTGTGTGAAAAATCCCGTGCTTCTGTTCTGTTTTTATGAAAAATCACTGGGCAAAAATGCCCTATGTGATCGCATACAAGGCATTGCGATCGCATAGGGTAGGGAGCTGATGCAATGCGATCGTGGAGGCAGGATGCGATCGTGGAGGCAGGATACGATCGCTTAGCGTAGACATGACTGGGCCAGGGAAGTGCTCTATGCGATCGCGAGGGAGACAATCCGACCGCATAGGTTTGGGAAGCTAGGCAATGCGATCGCACAAGGGGAGCTGCGATCGCATAGAACAATTTTAGGCTCCTGAAATTTTACACTATGCGATCGCGGAAGGACCTATGCGATCGTATAGAACATCATACCAGATACCAGCAACAGCTAAAACAATACCAGATTTTCAATGCAAAAACATCCCGAACCACCTCCGAAACACTCCCGAGCCCCCGGGGCTCTTAACCAAATGCACACACTAACTCAACAACATCATACGAACTTGCTCGAGCGATCAAATCGCTAAAATAACATAAAAACAAAGAATCAACCCCCAAAACTCAAGATTTCTTTTCAAAGTTCATAAATTTCTAACTTTAGCTTTTTAGGTCCGAAACACGTCAAACGACATCTGATTTCAACCAAATTTCACAGGAAGTGCTTAACCAATATTTAAGACCTATTCGGGCTTTGGAACCAAAACACGAGCCCGATACCTATATTTTCTAACTCATTTTCATTTCCATTTTTCCTTATTAATTTCAGAAAACAATTTAACGAAAAAAAAAATTTATCGGGGTTCTGTACCTCAGATTTCGACTCCGGGCACATGTCCAAGTCCCATATTTTTCTACGGACCTTTCGGGACCGTCACATCATCGGTTCGGGCCCGTTTACCAAAAATATTGACCAAAGTCAACTATATCAATATTAATCTTAAAAATCTTCAAATGTTTCATAAAATTCATATATCTTAACACAAAAACTTTCTGGCTTCATGCCCAGACTGTGCAGGCATATCGAGGCAACTGAGAGTGAGGTTTTCAAGACCTCGAAAGCGCGAAAAAAGGGAGAAATATCATGATGACCCTTTGGGTCGTCACAGTAAGACAAGAAAAAAACAATTAATTTTCTCTTGATGTTTTAAACTGGACAAATAAAAAGGGAAAATATATTATATTATATTATTAATATAGTGAACAAGGAAAGTGAAATGAAGGAATAATAATGCAAATTAATAAAGACTTTATGAAGTGAAAAGAATTTCAGAGCACTAACATTCTATAAGTTTTTACACCATCATATTAAGTTGGCCTACAACATACAATTTCTGTCTTATCAATCTTAACTAGATGATGTACCCGTGTGATGCACGGGCCCAATTGTTATTTCTTCTTTTTTTTTTCTTGTTTACATCTTTTTGTTATTTTCTGATCTATTGTTAGTTACACACTTTATATGCTTTTGGGAAAGAAGAAATAGAATAGGCTTTTTTGTAATAATGTATAGAACCACGATTACATGTATTGTTATTTATCATTTGCATTATGTGCATTTTAATTTTTCTGAAATCGTATTACTATATCAATCACTTTGAAACACTTGTCAAGTTTAATGCCTTATTATACAGTAATTAGAAAATAATTCAAGTAGAGTTTAAATTATTTCTACATAGTGTCTTTTTTATTTTAATTTGTTTTTTGCATCACTAAGGCTTAAGTTAATTATTATTAAATAGTAATTAAAAAGTCAGTTGAAAAATAATTCGTCATGTATTTTCTCATTTTTTAAGATGAATGATATATAATTTTATTCTTTTAGTATTTTCAGTGTGTTAATGCATTATCTTTTTCTTTTTGTGCTAATCATAATTTAAATATTAATATTATTCCCAGATAGTTGATGAAAAGATATTTTTTTGGTTCTTTTAAATAATAATTGTGATTTTAATTATTAAGAATTTTAACAAGAAACTTTGTGATTTGTGCTAGTTGAATGACATAATATTATAAAGAAATTAATATTCTGATCACTCTATATACTAATCAAATCGACCGAAAATTGAAATATTATTGTAATGACCCGACTTGTCGTTACGGGAGTTATCACCCTGTTTTTTTCATTTAATACTTTAATATGCTAATTTATATGTGTTTGGAGAGTTAGAAGCAAATCGATGAGAATTAGAATAGAAATGAGGCCATAAATTTCTTTACGAGAAGAATGGGATGGAAAAGTCAACCGAATGTTGACCGATGAGGTAGACAGCCCGGAATTGAATTCTGATAATTTGACTAGTTTCGGGGGATCATTTATGACTTAGGAGAGCAATCGGAATCGAATTAGGAGGTCCGGTGTAGTTTTAGGCTTGAATTGGCTAAGGTCGAATTTTGGCGAAATCCGAACGGTAGGTGAGATTTTGATCCGGGGGTCAAAATGGGATTCTAACAATTTCTGTAGCTTCATTATGTGATTTTGGATATGTCTACAAAAGTTTAGGTCATTCGGACGTGGTTTGGTTGGATTTTTAATTAAATACGTATTTTGGAAGTTTTAGAAGAACTTAGGCTTGAATTCGATGTAATTTGATGGTCTTGGCGTTGTTTGATGCATGATGATGATTGGAAAAGGTTTGTATAATATTTTAGGAGGTGTTGGTATTTTTGGTTGAGGTCCCGGGGGCCTCGGGGTGATTTTGGATGTTTAATGGGAATTTTTGAAGTTGGAAAATTTCATAATAGGCGAAGATGTAAATGAGTGTGCACAAGACCTCATTTTAAACGATCATATCTCCCGTTATATAAATTGTTGTGTGACCCACAACCTATCAAATTAAAGCCCTTTGAGTCTAGTTTCCAACGCAACAAACCGTGCGTCATTTGGAGGTGAATACAGAAAGTAATGGATAAAATAGGGAAGCCTGTCAGTGCAGTCAAATTGTTGCGCGGCCGCAACCATTTTTGTTCGGTCAGCACTCCCTGGGTGCGGACCGTGGTCATTTTTGTAAGGTCAGCACTGCTGGAATACGCGGGTTACTCTATAAATACGAGGTTTTAGGTTTTATTTAATTTTTGGACCTAGAGAGCTCGGATTTTGGCGATTTTTCGAAGGTTTTTCAAGAAATTCATTGGGGTAAGTAATTCTAACTCAGATTTGGCTAGATTACATGAATATATCATTGAATCAATCATTTAATTTGTGACTTGGGATAGAATTTGGGAAGAAAATTGGTGAAATCTCCCAAAATGAAAAATGATGGTTTGAAGGACCAAACGATATCAGAATTGGAAGTTCTTGGTATGTACGGACTCGTGGCGAGACGAGGATCGCGTTGGTACTAATTTCGGAATTTTTCGAGCGGCAGGCCCGGGGTCAGGTTTTACCAACTTAGTGTATTTATGCATTTTTCGTGTAAATTGAATTGGGTTATGTTTCTTTGACCCGTAAATAACATAATTATTGTGGTTTGACTAGATTCTACGCGCGAGGCAGCAAATTCTAAAGGAAAAGGCATTGCGGATGAGTCTTCGACCGGCTATAGGTGAGTAGTTTGTATATATGGTAGCCTGAGGGTTCAAAACCCCAGCTTAGCACATTGTGACGCTAGTAGGGCGTGGCTCGCACTCCATGGCAGGTGCGGGATAAATTGTGACTGGGGATTGAGACTTAGTCCATCCCGAATATGAGTAATATGTTGTTAGTGGTTGAAAATCACTGTGTTTGATATAATTGTGGGATGTAAGCCATGTTTGGGGCCTTGTGCCGACCTGTAGTATCCCTAGAGGATAGTTATATATGTGATAGATATACTTGTTTAATCACTGATCTCAGTCCTGGTTTGAAATCACAGTATTGAATTGCTAAGTCACCTGTTTTGGAAAAATGAAATAAAAGTAAAAGTATTTTCACAATTTATGAACTGGAACCTGAAAATAAATAATTTAAGCTGTTGTGTGACTTATCTGATTGTTGTGGACTGAGGATGGATCGGGCTACACGCCGCAGCGGTTGATATGATATGAGAATCGGGCTGCACGCTGCAGCGGTATTGTGCTTGGGCTGTAGGAGCCCCTCCGGAGTCTGTACATACCCCAGTGAGCGTCGTCGACGTTAAATGGATCGGGCTACACGCCGTAGCGCTTATGTGCTTTACATTGCATCTTTGTCTGTGAATTATCTCTGATAGTGGTAATGTATTGTTGTTATTGCTAGTTCGTAGGAGGAATCGGACCGTAGTTTAGCTTCATTATGTGGTATTCTGTGGATTTCTTACTTTCAGCTATTTGTATATATTTATTACTCACTGAGTACTTAGTATTCACCCCTACTCCCTGCACATTTGTGTGCAGATTCAGGTATACAGGAAAGATAAACGAGCACTCTAGCTTTTATTAGTATTTATCTGAGTTGCTGAGGTAGCTGCTGGCGTTCGCAGGACCTGGCTTCTCTTCTTATTCCAGTTTTCCTTTGTATATACATTATTCATACTTGAGTATTTGGTTTAGATATTGTTATCTGATCATGTTTAGAGGCTCTAGACTCGTGACCCTCGATCTTTGGGTGGTTATTCAGTTTAGTTTTATTGTTGATAATAATATCCAGGTAATTGAATTGAGCTTCATGCTCGGGATGAGAGGGTAAATGGTCGGGCTTGCCTAGCAGTTGTGTTGGGCGCCTGCACGACCGGGATTGGGGTCGTGACAAGTTGGTATCAGAGCCTAGGTTACTAGGCCTCATGAGTCTTGAGCCAGTTGGTAGAGTCTTGTGGATCGGTACGGGGACGCCTGTACTTATCCTCAGGAGGCTACAAACGTTTAGGAAACACTTCACATTTCTTATAATTCTTATCGTGCGTACTTGATTCAGCTTGAGATATAATTCTTGGAAATTCCTTCCATACGCCTGTACGCGCACTCGAACGCTCAGTAATATAATTGCCTTGATGGCTTGTGATTCCCTAGTCGAGGGGTGAGATATAATCTCTGCGAGTTCATGTTGGGCTAGTCGGGAGGACTTGAGGCCAGATCTGTGTCTATGATATGAGCACCAAAGTGCTGATTTTACAAAGTGGTATTATGAAATTTCGTGTGATCGGTATTGTTCCTAACTGTGGAAATGGCAGCTTAATATCTGTCAGGTGTTAGATCCTTATTGTAATCTGTTGTGTAGCCCCAAGCTATGGGCGTGGTGAATATTTATTATATCTCTTAGTTGAAAGGTAAAATGCCTTACGTGTAGTAAAATGAGTTTAGACTCAGGAAGACTAAAGTGATTATGCTATGTATATCCTGGTGGAAGGTGTTGCACTGAAATACTAGATTGATGCAAAGTAGGTGGGTGGATTCGGATGTGTAATTGAAGGGTATTTGATATGTTTTATGATGCGAACAGGTGTAGCGCAGGTTCAGGTATAAATTGTGATAATATGATTCGTATAGTATTGAGATTTAATGTTGTTCAAATGCATTGTGATGTCTTATTAAGTTGTGGATGTATTGTTAGAATGGTTTGGTGATTCTCTAGCAGGTGGATAGGCCAATTTACAAAGGAAACTCTACCGAAATTTTTGAAAAATTTGGGACTTAGAAAAGATTTCTTTCACCTAAAGAGAGTAGGCTTAACTGTGGTGTGTGTATAAATACAAGAATTGCAGAAGAGCTAAGGTCTCTGATGATTCGAGTCTCTCTCAAGCTTGTAAATGACATGAGTTTAATCTCACGATAACATTGTGGCATCATTTGAGTAAGAATGACATAGGTGGCTAAACGTGCTTCGATGTATGGTTCCGAGCCAAGTTGGGGAGGTTGTTATTGATTAACTGATTGCACTATTGTGTGCTATGTTGATTCTGTCTCTAAGTATGTTGGGAAATTCTGATAAAGGTTATGGTGCTTCGTAGATATGAAGAAATAATAGGATGGTTTGAACTACTGCTGGTAAAGAATGTTCGGTGTATAGGAAAGAAAGATAGCTAAATGTATCTGTATGTAATCATGTTCTGTGGTGCCAGTGTTCTAACAAGGAATGAGTGATTCTGTTTAATAAGATAGTTGAATTATTATTGAATAAGGGAGAATGACGCCCGAGAATGGTTTTGCGGTGTTCAAGATTTTTCTTGTAACAGTCAGGTGTATTAAGATTGTGTATATGGCTAAAGACGGTGGTTTCGTTAGAAGGAATCAAGACTTGTGTTATGTTATGTGAATGATGGGATTCTATGTATCAGTATTGGGAAATAATGATAACGAATTCCAAATCGCAGGAAGTTCTTCAAAATAAAGCATTGTAGAATGTGGTACTTCTGGGAAATATTGAGAGAGTATTCAGCGGCCCGTGAGCCTTAGACCGTGTGGTCTTGTGTATGAATCTCGTGTGGTAACATGAGTTGAGGTATTGTGATCCTTCAATAAAGGAGAATACTAAGTTAAAGAGGATTCAGAAAGGAAATAGGGTAAATGGAGCAACTTGTTAATAAACCGGAATGGTATGATAAGGATACGATTAATTCCTGGTATGTGTTCGAAGTAATGAGTCTTGCAGATATTGTGTAACAAAGTTCTTGAGTGTTGGCAGTTGCGTAGCTCGATGTGGGTAGAAGGACTCACTCCTAACAGTTAAACTTATGCAATGGATTGGGAGAAAGAGTTTGTGATGTGTTCTACCGTGGTTTGAAAGTGAGTATATTCATGTCGGTATGCGATGCATGGAATGTGTATATGACTTTTCTTCTATATGGGATCATGAAGGTCCTTGACTAGTAGAGTGCGTCGATACTTGTGACGTAGGAAAGGGATAGAAGTTTCCATGTTATCTCAGTGTGGTATGGTATATACGATGTGTGATGGGAAGTTGATAATGGCATGTTCAAGGCTTTGAGATCAATTAATAATACATGGGAAGTCATTAAAAATTATTGAGCGGCGTGGGCAGCTGCAGGTGATCTAAGAATCGATCTTTCTGGTGATTAAGGAAAAATGATACTGCTATTCTAGTGATTTGGCAGGGTATATGGTCAAAAAGGGGCAAGGTATTGTAAACTGATAATATCTAGTGGTATGGTGGTATTCTCTTGTTGGATCGACTGTGATGATTGAGTTGATGATGCCATAGGGAAATTTCTGAATGACTCTCGTCGTATGAATGGATGCTTGATGTGTGTTATGTATTCGTACAGTGGAGTGTGGGATCATGCATGGTGATTCATGTGTTATATAGGTAATGGAGACTAGAAGTTCTCGTAATCCGCCTATGCAGTGGTTGTATATCGTGTATATCGGCATCGTTTAGCGATCATTGGAAATTGGAAGCCCTAGTGGCTCTCTCCTAGCTTGATATGATGAATTTGGGTTATGATACTTTATTTCGGATTGGTTGTCATAAGACAGGTCGTCTAGACTAATGTGATATGGACTATGTCGGAAATGGCACAAATTGCGTAGCAAAGTGCATCATAGTATGCTCCAGCAGAGTAGTTGCGCCCAGGACCAGCGGGCGGCTGGTAGGTAATGCTTTGTCAGTTGGCCCTTCGTGGCAGATATCAGTGCATAGGTTTCTACTATTGATCCAGTTCCGGTATTGGGGAAACTTTGTAGGATGCATTACTTGTGGTCGAGCTTGAGGCTATATATATATGTATATATATATATATATATATATATATATATATATATATATATATATATATATATATATATGTGTGTGTGTGTGTGTTTATTATAATGAGCAATTTGACTCGGTGTGCATTTCCTCTTGCGAGGTTTACGCGTGGATCGGGTGGCACACCGCCACGGGTTATTTGGATTGGGTGGCACGCCGCCACAGGCATTGTATATGGATCGGGTGGAACACCGCCACGGGTATGTTAGTTTGAGCTGGTTGCACGCCGCAACCGTGTGACATAGAGAATAGTTTTTCTATATGTTACCTTGTGTACAATACTTCCTAGTCTCTAAGGAAAGTCAGTGTTGGGTATCGCTCGGCGAATGGCGCATCGGTTGTGTCGTTACAAAATTTGATGGCGTATATTAATTGTTTCACCGTGGGTAAGATTGATTGCTTGAGTCCGGACCTAAATCTGTGCGTGGCTGACTGTTTTGAGCATGGTGACTTGAGGTGCTTCAGGAGTAATAGTGTTTGGATGGAATCATGAGTCGTGGCAAGGCCACGTGAAGTTATGACCTTTCGAGGAGGATTCAGGTACTCTAATTCTATGGTGTGAGACGAGATCTCAGTTATGTGTTGTGATGGTATTGAGGAATTTGAATTACAGCTCTTTTGTTGAGGTGGTTGTCATGATATGAGTATGTCCGAGCATTTCGTATTGGAGCCATGTTGTGCTCGTCATGGCTTAGGCCGGTGTTGAGGTGTCATATCACCAGTGCGGTGTGTTATAATTGAAATGATCGTTGGAGCCATTAATGAGTGCGGGCATATGGTATTTCAGCTGGTTAGAAGGGTAATATCGAGGTTTGGCTCCGAAATCTGTTGTAGTATCAGTTAAAAGGGAAAGAGATTCATAAATGGATGACCTGAGAAATGGATTCGATATATCGCGTGTTTCAGCTGCCTTGGGCAGGATACGAAGGTGTGGAATAAGACTTTAGCTAATGGAAAAAGGTTTTTCAGTTAGTATTTGGTTATCGCGGGAAAATTGTTGTGATTAGAGGACATCGTCTCGAGTGATTGGGTGGTTTGGTACACCATAAGATCTCACCCGGAGTGGCGAGTATGGGCTATTACAGTTGATTTGGGTGTATTCTGAGTATAGACGTGGGATTCGGAATAAGAATATGATTTTGGAAAGTGCAAGGTGGTCTAGGGTGCAGATGGACTGTGGAAGTTCAGCTATATAGTGTTATCGGACTTATGATAGAGAGGGTGACGTGGTACCACCCCGCATACATGCTTGGTAAAGTCATACAACTATTGGGCTGCTTCTAGTACAACTCTGGGTACGCTCGAGGATGAGCGTTTGTTTAAGTTGGGGAGACGAGGATCGCGTTGGTACTAATTTCGGAATTTTTTGAGCAGTGGTCCCGGGGTCGGGTTTTGCCAACTTAGTGTATTTATGCGTTTTTCGTGTAAATTGAATTGGGTTATGTTTCTTTGACCCGTAAATAACATAATTATTGTGGTTTGACTAGATTCTACGCGCGAGGCAGCAAATTCTAAAGGAAAAGGCATTGCGGATGAGTCTTCGACCGGCTAGAGGTGAGTAGTTTGTGTATTTGGTAGCCTGAGGGTTCGAAACCCCGGCTTAGCACATTGTGACGCTAGTAGGGCATGGCTCGCACTCCGTGGCAGGTGCGGGATTGATTGTGACTGGGGATTGAGACTTAGTCCATCCCGAATATGAATAATATGTTGTTAGTGGTTGAAAACCACTGTGTTTGATATAATTTTGGGTTGTAAGCCGTGTTTGGGGCCTTGTGCCAACCTGTAGTATTCCTAGGGGATAGTTATATATGTGATAGCTATACTTGCTTAATCACTGACCTCAGTCCTGGTTTGAAATCACAGTATTGAATTGCTAAGTCACCTGTTTTGGAAAAATTAAATAAAAGTTAAAGTATTTTCATAATTTATGAACTGGAACTTGAAAATTATAATATTTGAGTTGTTGTGTGACTTATATGATTGTTGTGGACTAAGGATGGATCGGGCTGCACGCCGCATCGGTTGATATGATATGAGGATCAGGCTGCACGCCGCAGCGGTATTGCGCTTGGGCTGTAGGAGCCCCTCCGGAGTCTGTATACACCCCCAGTGAGCGTTGTCGACGTTAAATAGATCAGGCTACACGCCGTAGCGGTTATGTGCTTTGCATTGCATCTTTTTCTATGAATTATCTGTGATAGTGGTAATGTACTGTTGTTGTTGCTAGTTCATAGGAGGAATCAGACTGTAGTTTAGCTTCATTATGTGGTATTCTATGGATTTCGTACTTTCAGCTGTTGGTATATATTTATTACTCACTGAGTACTTAGTACTCACCCCTACTTCTTGCACCTTTGTGTGTAGATTCAGGTACACAGGAGGGATAGACGAGCACTCTAGCTTTTATCAGTATTTATTCGAGTTGCTGAGGTAGCTGCTGGCGTTCGCAGGACCTGGCTTCTCTTCTTATTCCAGCTTTTCCTTTGTATATACATTATTCATACTTGAGTATTTGGTTTAGATATTGTTATCCGATCATGTTTAGAGGCACTAGACTCGTGACCCTTGATCTTTGGGTGGTTATTCAGTTTAGCTTTATTGTTGATAATAATATCCAGGTAATTGAATTGAGCTTCATGCTCGGGATGAGAGGGTAAATGGTCGGGCTTGCCTAGCAGTTGTGTTGGGCGCCATCACGACTGGGATTGGGGTCGTGACAATTATAATTTTTTCTAGTTTCATTCAATATAATTGAGATACCATTTATGGTATAATGCAATTATCATCATAATAGTAGTATTTGTTGAGACTATTTTAAAAATAACTAATTATATATTTATCTATTTTAAAAATTTTATAATGTTGAATTCTAATTCAATAGATTATGTACTCAACTAACTTCGATTATAGATGAAGAAGTATAATACTGTATGATGATACTTCTCATACTTCCTAATATATAATGATTTTTAAAAGATAACGATTTTACAAATTAGTTGTCTTAATTTTTACTTCAGATATTCTCAACTCATATTTTAAAGAGCGGATACTTATTATAATTTTTTATATTCAATAATCAAAAGGAAAATTTGAAACTATATTTTATTCTTAAATAAATTTTTTTCCAAATTTTATGAAGTATTCCAATTGAAATTTGTATAAAATGATATCAACTGATAATGATATAATAACATTTAATATAAATCTACATATATTGTCACTAATTCTTTTTTAATGAAATCTTCTTTACCGAAATAGTTAATAAATAAAATAATATTTCTTAAGAAAATAATAGAATTGTCATATATAAATGTTTGTGACCTTAGTATTTTTAATCGGGCGAACATTTGAATTATAAATTATCAAAAAAATAATTTTTCTAGTTAAAAGTACTTATTGAAAATTATAATAATAATAATAATAATAATAATAATAATAATAATAATAATAATAATAATTAATTAATGCATTTAATAAAGATAGTAAAGATTGAATAGAAAGTGGGCTCACCTAAAGAATTTAATAGCTTATGGACACCTAAAGAACCCACAACCAACCTTTCAAGACTAGTATACAAGCAAACAATGCACAAATATATTTAAAATAACTATTATGCTCTTGATCAACCTCCTACTCTCCTCTGTATAATAAAAAAATAGAAATATGTGAATTCCGAAAAATAAATTAAAACACATTATAGTCAGTAGTAAAATATATTGATTGTGTAAAATTCGTTACTGTATTTATAGATTACTAGTATAAATGGCCCGTGCTGAGCCCGGGCCCGAACCTTATGACATAACAATTTATATTATACGTGCTACTTCTCATTCATGCGGAGAAATAGGGTTAGAATACAACTAATCTTGATGAGCAAGTTATCTTTACTAACTAATAGCAAATCAAAATATAGCCAAACCATTTTCAATAAAGGGCAACTTGATGCACTAACCTCCCACTATGTGCGGGGACCGGAAATTTTTGACCAGGGAAGGCCGGACCATAAGGGTCTATCGTCGCAGTCTTACCCTGCATTTTTACAAGATGTTGTTTTCACGGTTCGAACTTGTGACATCTTGGTCGCATGGCAGCAACTTTACCAGTTACGCTAAGGCTCCCTTTCTAAAACCATTCCCAACAACAGGGAAAATGAAAAGAGAGGATGTGAACCTAATTGCAAGAGTAAGAAGAATTTATGTAACAAAAAATGGGCGAAACAAAATTCACTTGTCTTCATTTGTGGATTATATGTTGAAAATGACCTTCCATTCATCCTTGCTGCTGTACAATTGATTGAACTCTTTAATTTTAAGAAGAATATGTCTCACTTCTCAGAGTTCCTCGTCGACTATATCTAGCCAAAAAGTTCCAAGCAAGCAACGCAGCTCCAATGGCAGGTTCCACCTAATCACCAAAAGTTGAGTAAAAAAACAAAAAAAAAATGAGCTCGCTGCACCAGGCATTCCGCGCTTACACATGATCTGGGTAAGAACCGGCGGCACCTCAAGAGTTATGATGTAGACAGCCTACCCTAAAGCAAGCATTAGTAGCTGCTTCCACGGCTCGAGATGACTAATTGGGTGAGAAACACTACTATGTTAGGTGGTAGCATAGTGATGCAATGTCACAAAACCAGTTAACATTTTGCATGTTCCCCAATAGCTTTTAGGAAGCATTCACTGACAATGTGAATAATGTTTAAACTATCATTGTATCTTCACCTGTCGTGGCAAAGTTACCTACCTTATTTTCCAAGTTACTAATCCTATTTAAAATGGATAGTACCTATAATTATCTTCTACATAACATTGTAGCGTAAAATTTTTTGGATAGTGTCAGGGTATGGAAGTTAAAACTCTTCTAAGAAATGTATAAACCTTTTACTTTTCAGTATCAAGAAACTATAGTAAGCATTATAGAGGAAATTACACTTACCTTCGGACAAATTGGATGAACCCCGGGGAAGTCCTTGTGTATACAGTTAATCACTTCTCTTCCTATATCCCATTTCTTGTTGGCTTCAAGAACACCCCCAGCCATAACAAGAGGAAACAGATCATCTCCGTCTACAGAGAATTTAATTCAAAAATCAACTTGTTAGTCCGGTATGGAAACGAGTTTGCGCAAATGCTCAGGTAAGACAAGTTTGACAACATATAAAAAGAACATCTATAAAGAGCTTCTGATAATGAAGTCAATTTTTTCAAGGCTAATCGGTGCTTGGAGGTAATAAATACAGCGAGAGTTTACCACAGATACATACAGTAATCGATATGAAAAATACAAAATGTTTTCATGTAACTGTAGTCCTATTGCAATGGCTTAAATGATTGACAGCATACCTACACCACACAAGCGTAGTCTTCGAACAACCGCTTTAACACTCGAAGCTAATTCTTGAACCGCATCTCTCAGTATCTTATTTGCCACTTCATCACCTCCCTCTGCACAGGACACTACAACTGGAACAAGATCAGTAATCCGAGCCCAAGATGGATCAGAATAGGTCCACCTGAAAATCAAATAAAAAAATGTTTTCTATGAAAAGTAATAGAAGTATCCAAACAGAAAAGCATTTCACGAAGACCTAAGTACTTCAAAGTATTATCATTATTCTCGAATAGATGAGCATAACTCCTAATTCAACATGAACATAAGCTTGTAAAGCTAAATACATAATATCATTATGTATGTTTACTACAGCAACTGGTAAATAATTACAAATATTGTTCCTTTGACATTTAAGATATCAAGTTCAAATGTGTTCCCTCCGCATCTAAAAACAAAAACCAGAAAGAAAAACTTCTAGCAATATGGTGCTAGTCCACAAATGTGCATGCATCTTTTCAATAACAAATTTTGACTGTATGAGGTACTTTTTTCATGTCTGAGGCAGTAAATTACTTAAAAGAACAATCGACTCATAAGCAAAGTTTATGAGATTAATGATTCAAATTTTGACCAAGTACCCGATAAGCTCATCAGGAGAAGAAAGATCCAGCTTCCGTAGAATATTTGACGTAAGAGTAGTGTATGGACCACAGTCGTTATAGGCTCTGACTGCAGCAGTCAATGCCTGTGCAGCTATACCATATCCACTGCATGTGAACAAGAAATAGATCCTTAAATTTAACCAAATAAAGGAAAAGTGAAACAACCAAAAAAAAAATTTATAAGCCGTTGCTGTCTAGGTAAATCAATACAATAGGACAAATTTAGAAAACAAATTATCTCGAATTGGATCAAAGTAAAATGTGGGCTACAGAGCCACGTAGTTTGAGACAGCATAAACAACTGGAAACTTGAAACGACAATTGTTAATGGAATCTGGTATGAGGTGAGGTTTGGAAGATGTAACCAAAGACAGTAACTTCCACTAATGATGCTTTAAGCTTAAATATGAGACAACAAACTAAGGGGGAAAATTCAGATGAAAGTGCCCATATCGTTATCTAGTTGTCAGCCAAATATCCCAAATGAAGCATCAGTAGCAATAACTTTTATTGGCTCTCGTTTCACAGTAGAAAATGGATTTGCAAGGTGTGGGAGAAGAAGCCAAAAGAATGATATAGCACTTAAACTCATGATAATAAGATGACAAATGTAGTGACGCTGTGACTTGTATACCTTCCCCAATCTCCTAATACAGGCCCGGCACCTGCAGCTCGAGCGTCTCTCCCATCTTCAGTAAAACCATAAGCAATTGTTCCTGTACCAGCAATAAGGACACACCCGTGAAGCTTTTCCATTGTTCCACTTGCAAGAGCTACCACAACATCATTCTGAACAAAGAATCGGACATGGCTGGGAAATATCTCTCTAGAAAAAATTAATGGAATTTTTTTAGAAAAAGATAAAAAGTTTATGTAAGTAAATATGAAGTCAAGGAAAAGAAAATCATCAAATATAGCAGATTACATTAGGACGACGCAATGCATCTTCAATGGCTGGAAAGACTCTGAAAGAGTTTTCATTAAGGATTATATAATCATTTCTAAACCTTTTTTGCTGGGAAAATTTGACTGCCATCTGAATGTTGAAATATGCTCTGATATTAAAGTCGTTAAGTATCTTTATAAGTATATATGTAAAGGCCATGATAAGATTGCATTTTCGGACATAATAACGACACAAACGCAGAAGTAGATGAAATAAAGGAATATCAGTATGCTAGATGGGTGTCGCCTCCCGAGGCTATGTGGCGCTTGTATGGTTTCTCAATTAGTGAAATATTACCGACCGTATGCCCTATTTAACTTCATCTTAAGGGACAACATTTTGTTTCATTCAGAAGCAGTGCAAATGTGGATACGCTTGTAAATAATCCGCTGATTAAGCAGACGGTGTTAACACAATTTTTTGAAATGAATAGAACAAATGCTAAGGCTATGGAGCTCAATACCAGAAAAGAGAAGAAAAGATATAAAAGTTCCATTCCACTTTTTTTTCACACCTTTATTTTAGTTCTTTTGTAATAAGCATTAAACCATTATTTAAAGCTATTTAGTCGAGAGGGAAAAAGGGGATAGATGTGTACCCTCTGAAATTCTTATTTCTCCATGCTACTCTCTCTGCTGAGGCTGGAGAGAGAGCATCTTTAGGGCTGGAGACAAGATCTTCATCTAAGCTAAGCTTTGTTTTCAAATCATCTGGGAGAGCCTGCGATATGTCTGCTAAGTGACAGAAAACCATAACAGCACATTAAAAAAAATATAACATCCCAATCACCATCACAACATCACCAAAATAGACCCGAGAAACAATATAGGAAGTACATAAAATACATCACATAGAGTGCACATCCATACATTACACTTACTTGGGCATATACAAACAGTCTTATCACCACTCTTGAAGTACCCATTTGAAGTACAATGCTTTTTTGTATGCATTCAATGATTTCCATCAAACCCATCCGAAGCGAAGTGAGCAATAAACTACTCTTCAGTATCTCTGAGTCTCCAATCAATGGTACACTTAACCAATAACCTATATTCGGAGACGACAAATAAAAATAGTCAAAATTCAATGTTCAAAACCCTAAAATTAACCTAAATGTTATATTAATATGAAGAGCCTCAAGGTCATGTTTGCTATTTCCAGAAAGACATCGAAATTAGATGAAGAACAAGCGAACGATAAAACAAGCACTTGCCTATTCCTCTGCCTGTTAGGGCTGTTTTTCCAAGACATAAAGCAGAAGGGAAGAGGAGAACTAACAGAGAGCGAATGAGGAACACAAGAGTCGGTTCTTCGGCGGACGAAAATGTTAAAGAGAAATACAGACAACGATCGAGGGCTGGTCGGCCACCGCCCAACAACAAAACGAATTTACATAAATGGGCTTAACAGAATGTGGATAGTAAAAAACTTAAGGGTATAAATATAATTAAACCCGAAAGAGGACGACGATGAGGAGCTCTACTCCCGCTTCTAAATAGTAGTAATAATAGTAATAATAAAGTAAAGTAATATAGCCTAAACTGAAGTGTAAATAGTAGAATGGTTGACTTTGGAAATTAATTTAAGTAATCAAACAAGTGACTCGAGACAAATAGGAGTAGTATATACTTCCAGAAGCGTCGGTGATTATGTTGAATCAGTCAATTCTTTTCAAACTATATTACTCCTTCCGTTTTAATTTATGTGAATTTATTTGATTGGGTTAGAAGTTTAAAAAAAGAGAAATTTTTTAATTTTATGGTATAAAATAAGGTATATTTATTTTGTATAATTATAAATTATTACATAAAGATAAATTATTTTTAAATAAAAAAAATAATTTTTTTATACGCCGACTAAAAAGAAATAGATTTACACGGAGGAAGAATATATGATAAAACAACAAAACCAGGCTGTCAGTGCAAAAGGGCTTAAACAGTTTTTTTATAAAGTCAGGCTGTCAGTACTAGTCTTACTGTGACGTAAACGTGTTTGTTTCCGACATTCAGTCATTTTCCAATTGACTGCATTAGCTACTTTTGACTAAGTATTCATCTCTGCTTGTAACGTTTATGCAAAAAATTGTACCGAAATACTTGGCTTTTTAAAGAAGAAAAAAATAAGAGTATTGATTTTTTTTTACTTTCTCTAATAAGTATGAAAAAACATTTATGTTTTTTTTTTTTTAAAAACCCCTCCCAAATTAGGAGGATCTATAGTGTTTCCTAAACAAGAGAGAGTTTATTTTTTATTTTTTTAACTTTTTTTACTCTTACTATAATAAATGTGGAGAGAGACTAATCTGATGAAATCAAGAAGTAAAAGTAAATTGAGATCAAAGAATAAATAAATGTCACGACCCAAACCCGATCGTGATGGCGCCCAACACTAAAACTAGGCAATCCAGACCAACAACTATTTTTAAATAGAAAACCAGTCCCAAAAGGACAAACTCAAGAAGAATATATGAGTCAATAAATACTCCAATAATAAAAGTATGAATAAATACTGAGAAATGTGAATATCGAAATAACACTCTCAAAAGATCGGGGGTCACGAGTCTAGAGCCTCTAAACAAAACTGAAGAGTAATAGAATACTGAATAAAATACAAGTCTGGAACATAAAGTAATAACTAAAATGAAGAGAGAAGCTAGGTTCTACGAACGTCGGCAGCTACCTCAGCAACTCGAATAGACTCTGATATAGGCTGGAGTGCTCGTCTAACCCGCATGTGTACCTGAATCTGCACACAAAGGTGCAGGGAGTAGGGGTGAGTATTAAGTACTCAGTGAGTAAAAAGTATATAATAATAGCTGAAAGCAGAAAATCCACAAAATACCACAGAGTAAAGCTAAACTACAGTCTGATACCTACTACGAACTAACAACAACAACAAATCACAATTAGCACAGATAATTTACAGATAAAAATGCAATGCAATGCACATGACCGCTACGGCGCGTAGCCCTATCCGTTTAACGTCGACGGCGCTCACTAGGGGTGTGTACAGACTCCGGAGAGGCTCCTTCAGCCCAAGCGCAATATTCATATCATCCGCTGTGGTGTGCAGCCCGATCCATCCTCAGTCCATATCATGCATATGAGCCACACAACAATTCAATTTATTTATTTCCAGGTTCCAGTTCATTAATAATGAAAAATACTTTAATTTTATTTAATTTTTCAAGAACATGTGACTTAGCATTTCATAATAGTGATTTCGAACCAGGACTGAGATCAGTGATTATGCAAACCAAGCTATCACATATATATATATCTATCCCCTAGGGATACTATAGGTTGGCACAAGGCCCCAAACATGGCTTACAACCCACAAATATATATAACACAGTGTGTGTTTCAACTGCCAATATAATATTATTCATATTCGAGATGCACCAAGTCTCAATCCCCAGTCATAATCAATCCCGCACCTGCCATGAGGTGCGAGCCACGCCCTAATAACGTCACAATGTGCTAAGCGGGGGTTTCAAACCCTCAGGTTACCATATACACTAACTACTCACCTCTAGCCAGCCGTGGACTCGTCCGCGATACCTTTTCCCTTCAAATTTGCTGCCTCGTGCATTGAATCTAGTCAAAACCACAGCAATTATATCAATATGGGTCAAAGAAATATAACCCAATCAAAATTACTTGAAAAACGCAATAATACACGAAGTTGGTAAAATCCGAGCCCCGATCCCACTTCTCGAAAAATTCTGAAATTTATACCAACGGATTTCTCGTCTCGCCACGAGTCCGTGCATATAAAATTTATCGAAATCGGAGTTCGAATGACCTTTCAAAACCCAAAAACCCGTTTTCATAATTTAAGCCCTAATTCTTCACAAATTCTACCCAATTTCATGAATTTTGGTGTTGATTCTATCATAAAATTGTATTTTTGAGTCAAGAAACTTACCTCCAGTGATTACCCGTTGATTTATCTCTTCAAAGCTCTCAAAATCCTCTCTAGACGAAGTAAAAATGGTGAAAATATGATTAGGGTCGCGTCTGAAATTAACTTAAATTGTTCTGCCCAGACGCCTTTCTTCTATGCAATCGCATAGAGTAAATATTCCAGGTCCAAAATTCCTTCTATGTGATCGCAGAACTCCCCATGCGATCGCATACCTTTGATCCCTTATACTACATGATCGCATCAACCCTTATCGCGATCGCACTGTACACTTTCATCAACATATGCGATCGCACACCCCTTCACGCGATCACATAGAGTAAATTTCCACCCCCTTTAGCTCCTTTATGTGATCGCAGACATATCTATGCGATCACATAGAACAAAAACTGTGTGCAATTTTCTGCTGCATTAATATGTTCAAAACTTGCCCGTTGGGCATCCGAAATCATCCCGAGGCCCCTGGGACCTCAACCAAAAGCACAAATACATCACATTACTTCATTCAAACTTGATCGCAACATAAAAACGCCATCATAAACATCAAAATCACCAATTTCTCACGGATTCAAGCCTAAATTTCATTAAAACTTCCAAAACTAACATTTGATCTAAAACCCGACCTAAACACCTCCGAATGACCTGAAATTTTGCACGCATATCCAAAATAACCTAACGGAGCTACTGCAACTCTCGGAATTTCATTCCGATCCCCGGATCAAAATCTCACCTACCATCCGGAATTCGCCAAAATTCAACGTTAGCCAATTCAAGCATAAATCTACACCGGACCTCCGAATTCGATTCGGATTGCTCTCCTAAGTCATAAATCATCCCCCGAAACTAATCGAATCATCAGAAATCCATTCCAAGCTTTCTAACTCATCGGTCAATATTCGGTTAACTTTTCCAAACTATTCTTCTCATAAAGAGGTTTATTGTCTCATTTCTATCTAAATTCCATCCGATTTGCTTCTAACTCTCCAAACACATATAAATTAACATGTTAAAGTATAAAATGAAGAAAACGAGGCGGTAACTCCAGTAACGACGGGTCGGGTCGTTACAATAAAGAAAATTGATCAAATTATTCTTTTAATAATTATCTTCTTACGAGATGTGCCGAGTGCAAAAGACAAACATAACAAGTAAAAATGAATGAAAGAAATATTAAATTAAAATAATAAAAAAATATTAATAAATTTATATGGGCCGTGTAAAAGGAAAAATTGACAAGTAAAATCAAAGGGAAGGAGTGAGGGGGAGGGATGGAGTATTAACACCTAGCTACATCACTATGAGCCCGTTTGGCTTAGCTGATTTAGAGTAGATGATAAGCATTAGGTGTTGAAAAGCACTTTTAAGTGCTGAAGCTGATTTAAAAAATAAACAGTTACATGTTTGGATAAAAGTGCTGAATTTAATAATAAACATCTGAAGAACTGAGTATATGAAGAGTTTTGTTTTAAAAAGAAGTATTTTACGGATAGAATAATAAATATTTTGGTCAAATCTAAAGTGCTTTTAAGCTGAAATTTGATAAGTTGGGGGAGACCAACTTATGAGTTTTAGCTTAAAACACTTAACTTATAAGTACTTTTAATTTTACCAAACACGTAAATAAATCAAAAAGTGCTTATAAACCAGTTATAAGCTTAGCCAAACACCCTCTATAAACTCCAATGTTATGACTTATCCAATTCCACAACAGAGATCTAGTTGACACTAATGTCAAAAGTAAGTAGGTGTAATAGTTTGCCTTGATATATATAGTATCGACAAAAGGAATAGAGGATTAATTGTCAAAGGTTTTGCTTGATATTATATGTATGTATATAGTTTGGAATGGAATAAATACGTCTCCGTCAACTGCTAATTAAGTATTTAATTTGTTTATGGGACTACTTCGAATTAACAGTAACGCTATCTTTGTCAACAAAAGTTGGTGCTTTACTTATCCTATAATAATTAAGCCCCACCTTCATAATTTTGGTTGCTAGCTAATACAAATAAAGAAAAGCTAAACCCATTAGTATTCCAATAGAAAATAGCCGTTTGTTTGGTTTGACTCTTTCTTTATGATCTAATCCTGGAATTTAAAAAGGAGTATTCCAATCTCTTAACCGTGTTGACTGGATAACGTATGATGTATCCAAACATGTGACTAGTTAAATCCATAAACTGCAGTAATCCAATAATTCGAGTCAAATCCAGAAAAATAAAGTGACTATAATTTGGTTTGATTTGGTTTGGTATTGAAAGAAAAACTCGATCATATTTGGTTTGGTTTGGTTTTAACTAAAAAAAAAAGTCAAACTGAAATCAAAACAATCAACATTATATGTATACCAGTTTTAAATATATTTAATACATAAAAATATTTATTATAGTGTAATTTATAAATATTTCTTAAGTTATTTCATAGTTTTATCTTTTCACGTATTATTTCAAGCTTGGACTTATAATTTTTGAATGATCCAATAAGTTTTATAGTTCATAAATGTTAGTAATTAAAATAATCGTAAATCAATATCAAATTAATACTAATGCTAAATAAAGACATTCAATTCAATTGTACTACGAATAAAAATCGTGTTGGATATTTATTTTTTGGTTTTCCCGTGGTTTAGATAAAATGCATAATTTATTTTTTTGTGTTTAGTCATGTAAATAATAGTAGTTATTAGTCGTACTTATTTTAGCAACTTATTAGTAATTTTAAGTTATGTATGTTTTCATTATGGCTTATTAATAATACTTATTTTATGCGATTTTATTATCTTTATTGTTAAATATTTTAGTACAATGTGATTATCTCATATTATGTTTATTTTATTGAAAAACATCTTATATAGTTCTACCTTAGGATTAAAGAAATATTTAGAGCACAAATTCTATATTTTGTGCTATGAAGACTTTACGGGGAAAAAAAACCCGAAAATCTAAAAAACTGAGACTGAAAAACTCGATTGTTATTGGTTTGGTTTGATCTTTAGATATAATTAATTTGATTTAGTAATTATAAAATCCGAACCAACCCGACATATATACACTCTTACATGTGACCCTCCCTTGGTTCGTGACAGCACTGTCCATATATATTAGTATATCATTGGAATCCCATCAAAAGCACATTATTTAGTCTTGCTTAGTTATAAATTTTGGTTATGTTTGGAAGTATTGAATTGAAAAATATAGAGGGTTCATTTAATTTGTCCCAATGGAATCTACATAAAAACTTAATTCGGATTTATATAGTTGCTCTTATAATCTTTGTCATCACAGCCACATGGTAGTTAATGATTTGTGTGTATAGAGTTTGAGGGGAATAATCATGTATATAGATAAAGCCATTAAGGTAACAAATTTTCAAAAATTCCTGCTGAAACTTAGAGTATGAACTGGCTCTTAATCATTAACCGTCATTAAGGTTCTTGAGTACATTTAGTCTTCGAAAATTTTGTATATTATTAGTGTTAGTTCTTATTAGCTTAGTTATTAATTATGATTAGTTCTTGTCGTATATAAATATATGTAACTAGCCGCGCACTTAACTTAGTGACCTAATAATCATTGAAATGAGCGAAATTAAACCTGCTACAAAAAATGTAAATATATTAGTATTAAGCCAAGTTGGTATGTGCTAACTCCGTTGACAAATTAAACGACGCACAAACAAACGTAGGAAGCTGCAAATATGGAGGTGTATATACAACTAGCATTCAAGGGTATAATTTAGTGGGCAATGAAGTAAAAAAGAGACCGAAAGACTAGCGTGTATGCAAACTCTAGTCGCAACAAAATATTAAGTATTTTTATTTCACTAAACTTTGATAAATAGAGTTATTTGATATATGTTCACGTGGCGATAACAAACACACATTGATCAGAAAAGATTTAAATGTTTCCTTTTTTATATTTTGAATCCAAATATACCTTTGTCGTTTATACATTGAATCCAAATATACCCCTATCCTTATACTATTGGTTAACATACACCATTTTTCCGTTAAGTTTGTCTTAAGTAGATATCTAATCCTACGTGATATTGACATTTGATGAACCGAATATCACATGGCATCCCACCTTAATGCCATTAACTTATTTTACCCCTCATATTTTTTTTTACCACTAAGATTTTATTGCTCCCACCACTATTGTCACCATTATCGCTACCATAAAAATTATTGAATTTTAAATTTTAGTCTTTTATATATAGATTAGGGGGATGAGGTGGCATGCCATGTGTCATCCACCTAATCAAATATTAATGTCATGTAAAATTGGATGTCTACTTTGGACAAACTTAAAGAGCGGTATATTTGAACCAATAGTATTACGGTAAGAGTATATTTAGAAGCAAAATATAACAAAGGTTATATTTAAATATTTTCTCAGAGAATGATATATTTGACCTTTTGCCGTATAACTATACCAAGTTGGCATTCGCTAACTCCGTTGACATACGATGAACAAACAAATAAGTTACAAATTGCATAACTACATTCAAGGGCGGACCCAATGGAGAGAATTGGGTTCAACTGAATCCGTTTCGTCAAAAAATAAAATTGTGTATATGCATGTATAAGTTATGGCTAAAACAAGGTAAATTTTGTATAAAAATTATTTTTGAACCCGCTTATATTACTTATATCGATTATATTAGTTATGGACTTCTGTGACAGAATCGTTATATTTTCTGACCATAATCCTAAACTGATTACTTAAGTACGTACTCTGCTCCTCGTTGGACTCTGGACGTACTAATAATGCAGAAGACAGGAAATTTGCATCTCTTTGTTTGAACCCAATCAATGCACTCCAACCAAATACTACAACTACTCTATTTTCAAGATCGACGCGCTTTCAAGAATATGGCTATGCAATTTACTGGTTGACTTCGAACCATTAATTACGTACTACGTACTATCAAGTCTTGTGCCACCGTTCCTCTTCACGTAGCAAAAAGAATTACAACTAGGCTTTTACCTAAGCTGGCTATCCATTTCTTTAGCTATATATATAGCCAATATACATCAAACCATTGCACAAAAAATCACCATTTCCATGTTCATATCAAAAACCATGGCAAAAAATTCTAACTTATTTTCTGTTCGTTTCTCTCTTTTTTGCACTAGTCTTTTCCTACTTATTCCAATCTTATTTTCACAATCTTTTGCAGCTGATGTTCCTCCAAATACCCCTGTACCTCCCTCTGTTATTTGCAAATCCACACCTTATCCTTCCTTCTGTAGATCATCTGTGCTTCCACCTACAGGAACCCCCAATGAAAATGTCTATGGCTACGGTCGAAAATCCGTCCGAAAATCTTTATCTTCAGCTCGTAAATTTTTGTCCCTTATCCAAAAATACCTTAGAAAATCAAAACAATTAACAATCACTGCTGTACGTGCACTAGAGGATTGCCAATTTCTAGCTGGACTTAACATGGATTATTTGTCAACTTCTTTTAAAACAGTTAACGTGACATCAAAAATTCTCCCTGTTTTAGAAGCTGACGATGTGCAAACAATGCTCAGTGCAATTTTGACAAACACACAAACTTGTGTAGATGGTCTTCAAGCAACATCCTCTGCTTGGAGTGTTAGAAATGGCTTAGTTGCTCCACTTTCAAATGACACCAAACTTTATAGTGTTTCTTTAGCTTTATTCACAAAAGGGTGGGTTCCAAAAAAGAAAAATGGACTAAAAATTCGTCAACCTAAACAAAAACAGTTGTTCAAAAATGGACAATTGTCGTTCCAAATGTCTGCACGAAACCAAGCAATTTTGGAAAAAGTAAGCAGAAGAAAGCTTTTGCAGGATGAGGAAAATAATGACCAAGTTAACGTGAGTGACATTGTGATTGTCAATCAAGATGGGAGTGGGAATTTCACTACAATTAATGATGCAGTGGCGGCTGCTCCTAATAATACCAAAGTTGATGCAGGCTATTTTCTTATATACATAACAGAAGGTGTGTACGAGGAGTATGTTGCCATTGCGAAGAACAAGAAGTATTTGATGATGATTGGTGATGGCATTAATCGAACCATCATTACAGGCAATCATAGCTTTGTTGATGGATGGACAACATTCAACTCTTCTACCTTTTGTAAGTATAGCTTTTCAAATGCACCCATAGGCAAATCCAAATTTAAAATACTTTTGAAATTATGAGTTTAGATATAATATTTGTCGAAATTTTGGTTTTATATATACACACACGTTACGTGTCCAAAATACAAGCTTTAGTTGAATCCACAACATATAACCTCCATTTGTCTCACCCTGTACTAAGGGGTTGTTTGGTTTGAAGATAAGTCTCGACACGAGGGGTTGTGAGTTCGAGTCTCCCCAAGACCAATGTGGGAAGTTCTTGGAGGGAAGGATGCCGGGGTCTATTTGGAAACAGCATCTCTGCCCCAAGTAGGGGTAAGGTTTGCGTACACACTACCCTCTCGACTTTATCCTGGGATAACTTATTATGTGATTATTATTCCATCATGAGACAGGTATAAGTTATCTCTAACTCATGTGGGGTTGGGAGCAGACGCGGATATGTGTGTGTGTGTGAATATTCAGAAATATTTCAATAAGTATTAAACTCAAATCTCATATTTTTAGAAGTGTTACGGGTGTATTCGTAAGAGTATAAAAGAGAACCCATAAAATTTAAAACATTAATTCTTGTCAAATATTGGGAGAGGGTTGCATACGCAACCTTGGGTAACATTATAAAGAGACTAGTATCACATTTGGAACTTCTTCCTAGAAGTCATCAAAGGAACAACTCTACAACAATAACAACCCAGTATATTCCCACAAAGTGGGGTATGAGGAGGGTAATATGTAGACAAGCATTACCCCTACCCGAGAGGGCAGAGAGGCTATTTCCAATCGACCCTCAGCGCAGGGAAGAGAAAGGCAAACAAAAACAAAAACAGACAACTCTACCTTTTCCAAAATTTAGTGTTGTACTTAATTAATTTGTTACATGGTTGTTTAACAATAGTTTTGTGTCTATTTCTGCAGCTGTGGTTGGTCTAGGATTTGTTGCAGTTGACATTACATTCCAAAACACAGCAGGAGCAATCAAGCATCAAGCAGTTGCAGTCCGAAATGGTGCTGATTTATCCACATTCTATAGCTGCAGCTTTGAGGCATACCAAGACACATTATACGTACACTCTCTTAGGCAATTTTACAGAGAGTGTGACATTTATGGCACTGTCGATTTCATATTTGGCAATGCAGCTGCTGTTTTTCAGAATTGCAACTTGTATCCACGTCTCCCTTTACCCAATCAGTTCAATGCAATAACGGCTCAAGGAAGAACAGACATAAATCAAAACACTGGAATTTCAATCCATAATTGCACAATTAAACCTGCAGATGATTTGGCATTTAGCAATAATAACACTAAAACGTATCTTGGTAGGCCATGGAAGGAGTATTCGAGGACGATTTATATGCAATCTTATATGGATGGTTTTATTCATCCATTAGGTTGGCATGATTGGTCTGGAGATTTCGCGCTAAACACGTCTTATTATGCAGAGTTTAATAATACTGGACCTGGATCAAATACAACAGGCAGAGTTACATGGCCTGCAATCCAAATTTTGAATGCTACTGATGCTGCTAATTTTACAGTATCTGGTTTTCTAGTTGGAGATGATTGGTTGCCACTCACTGGAGTACCATACTTCAATACTTTACTTTAATTATCTCAATTCTTTAAGTTTTTTCTTTTCATTTCATAAGGCAAATGAATAAGGAGGATTGTAAACAGTCCTGTCATTTTACATATTGGGAGTCAAGTTAAATGTGAATTCATTTATTTAATCTACTTCAATTTTAAGTATTGTTTGATCACTGATATAGTACTCCCCCCCGTCTCAAATTGTTGTCGTGTTTCTCATTTGTACGCTCCTTAAAAATATTAATTAGAACGATATATTGACTATTTTACCCTTATTTATGTCTTATTACTATTTGAATTTTTTTTAACATCCCCATAATTGGGGTGTTTGTAGTTTCGAAGAACAATTACTACTAAGGGTAAATTAAGAAAAAAATAATAATTTTTTTCTTGAATTTTTGAAATAATAAATAATTTGAGATAATTATTTTTAGAAATCACCATAAATAACTTGAGACAGAAAGAGTACTCGTTACAAATTTAATGGTCTTCGAAATTAGTCATGGTATCCCACTGATAAAGTCTAGTGGTTACATAAATTTGATACCAATTTCTTTTAACTCTACATCCCTATTCTCAAAAAGTGGTAATTATTTCTAAAGTGGATCAGTTCTGAAATAGTTGACCATCTTAACCCGAACCATTATCCTTAAAATTACTCTAGTTGGTTTCATTTTAATAAAGAAATTTTACCTCTTATAACAAAATTACACCCTATTTATTATAAATAAAATTTCTTTTAAAATATTATTTTCTATAGCTACTTTTTAGATTTTATAGTAAAATATGTATTTACGGTCACTTCCTACTGTTAAGCCATTAAATACGCTATCTAATATTTTTTTCTCTCATTCTTTCAATTTATTCTCTCCCAAAATCACGACATAGTATTTTATTTCTCTCTCCACGATCTGTCTCTCCTCTCTCTAGGTGACATGGAGACCTAGCAGCTGCCATAGCCGTGCAACATTCATCGCACATTCCTATCCGTCCATTTCCTGACGAGTTCATCCATACAAAATAGCAACTTTTATTCATATTTAGCGCATAAACATTTATTCGATATGCAAGCTCCAAATTTCTCTCCTCATCTCTCTCCTTTATCAATGCCATTGTCTCCCTCAATTTTAAATATTTTTCTCCAAAAAGTTGTGGTAAGTGTTGAACTTTTGGTTTTTTGGCCCGTTAAAGCTTCGTCCTTTTCTCTTCAACAATGTTTTTTAATATTTGTTGTCAGGTTTTCTGCAGAACACCCACTAAAGCACTCAGTTTCGAAGGGCCATTTTTTGATACTATAAAAGCTTTGTTAGGCTTTCTGCATAATACCCACTAAAGCACTCAATTTCAAAGGGTCATCTTTCGATTTGCAAATCACTCAAGAGGAACCTGTATTTGCAAGTTCATTAGCAACCATTGAAGTCGAATGAAAAAAAATATATGCGATGACCCTAATTGTAAATGTATTTATATATATTCGAGTCCGGATACATTGCTTTTTAATTTGTGTAGTGGTTTTCACTTCTTGTATTTAGATATATTTATATGTATTCGATAAGGCATACACTGATTTTTATTTTGTATAATTATTTTTGACTATTGTATTTAGATGTATTTATATGCATTTGAGTTCATACAATAACATTTTTAAATACATTGTTAGTTGTATCACTTTGATGTTATTCATCAATTAGTTATGCATTCAATATAACTATATTCATATGTCTTTTTTAACCTAATTGTATCCATCTGAATTTAAAATAATAATACAGTGAAATATAGTAAGTTACTCTCAATACAAATAGAAAATCAATGAATACAACCAATGAAATATACTCAATAAAGCAGTAATACCATGTATTAGGAATAAATAAAATATTGTGAATACAAAAATAAACTTGGATACATTGAATACAACTATTAGATACAATAGAGTACAAGAATTAGATTTATTATCCAATATGCAGGCAGTAGATCACGGTTACAGCTTGTATCCAGCATAAATACATGATGTATTCATATACAAAAATCAAATTTCAAAGTATTTATGTAGTTACTTGTATCAATTTCGAGTAGAACATCGAACAATCTTAGGAGAAAAAACCTCGAACTTTATTAGAAAAAGAAGGATCAAAACTCTAAAGAATGCTCTATTTTTTTGTGTTTAGCGTATGATAAATCTTCTCATTAATTGAATTGATAATATTGTATGTTATAATTGATTTAAATGAGTTATATTAGGAGTGTATCCCAATAAGTTAGCAGCTTTTCGTTATTAAACAACTGGAGAGACCTATTATTACATTGTATTAATGAATACATATGAATACAGAGGCTGACATCTAGACTGCCTTATTTTTAGCCGATTTTTACTACTATATTCATAAATACAATACCTAGAATACATAGACTATATTACAATTACAATTGAAAGGTAGCTTGTAATGACCCAGGCGATCATTTTAAGAATTAACTTCCCGATCCCCTATTAACTGCATTCTACATATTTTTTTTCTGCTATTATGAGTTGACGGAGTTTTTTTTGAGATTCTGAGTGTTTTGGGACACTTAGTCCCTAAATGAGAGCTTAAGCTTTTGATTAATCAGAGTAATATAAAGAAGGCCTCAAAATGGAATTCCATTGATTCTGTTATCTCCATTGGGTGATTTCGGGCTTAAGGGCATGTTTAGAATGTTTTTTGGAGGTCCGTAGCTTATTTAGACTTGAATTACCGAAAGTTGAATTTTTAAAGTTTCCAAATCGATAGTGAGATTTTGATTCGGGGTCAGAATTTGATTTTGAAAGTTGGAATAGTTTTGTCGTGCTGAATGTGACTTGTGTGCAAAATTTAGGGTCAATCGGACTTGGTTTGGTTGGTTTCGACATCGGTTGTAGGATTCTTGAAACTTCAAGTTCTTTAGGTTTGGATTGGAGAGTGATTCGTGGTTTTAGCATTGTTTGAAGATGATTTGAGGGTTGGAATGAGTTCGTATGATATTTTAGGATTGGTTGGCATGTTTGGTTGAGGTCTTGGGGGGCCTCGGGTGAGTTTCTAATGCTTAACGATTGAAATTTGGACTTAGGCAAAAAAACTGAGGTTGTTGAACTTGCCATAATCGCACTTGCGTGCGTTGGACCACATGTGAGGCATCGCATAAGAGGCTTGGTTATCGCAGAAGCGGGAACAAGACAAGGCTCCAAGAACCGCATGTGGGTCTGGGTGACTACAAATGCGGAATCGTAGATGCGGCCAAGTGACCGTAGATGCGGACCCAGCCCGTTAAGTGAATTTCGCTCCTGTGATGCCTTTTTGCGCAAGTGTTGGACCGCATGTGTGCTTCATTTACAGCAGATGCGAATATCGCTGGGCAGTAATATGAAATTTTGAGGGTTTGAGTTCATAACTTGGAAAATCAAATTTGGAGCTCAAACTAGGTCGATTTTGTGGGGTTTTTTTTTGAAGAAAAGATCATTGGGTAACAATTTATTATCCCTTTCTAGTTGTATTCAACTAATCTATCGTTAGTTTTATCATTTAATTTCAGATTTGGATGAAAATTAGAAGAAATGGGAAAAAGTCCCCAACCTAAAAATCTGAGTTTTGAGGAAGATTTTGGTGTTGGATTCTGATAATTTTTGGATGAGTGTTCTTGTGAGTGAATGTGTATTGTAAATTAGTAACTTTTACCCGATTCCGAGATGTGACCCCAAAGAGGATTTTTGGGCATTTTCCTATTTTCTTATCGTAGCTTTGATTTCTCTAGCTAAATTAGTTATTTTTAGTTGTATTTATGTTATGGTACTTATTTCAATAGATTTGGGCCCCTCGGAGTTGGATACTCGTGGCAAGAGCCTGGTTTCGGTTTGATTTTGGGCTGATTCGAGGTGAGTGGCTTGCCTAACCTTGTGGGGGGAACTCCCCTTAGGATTTGATATTATTGTTATATGAATGCCGTGTACATAAGGTGACGAGTGCGTACATGTGCTAATTGTTTAAAAATCCCGTTTTCATTAAGTTAATACATATGTTTTCTTGTAATTGAGTAATACTTGTAATTGAAGCCTCTTGCTTATTTAGGAAAATTATGTTTATGTGATTCAATTGTCTTATCTGTTTTAATTGCCTACTTGTACTATGTGCAGCATGTTAGAGTATAATTTCTTGTTTATATTCTCAAATAGAACTGTAAATTCTCTAAGACTGTTGTGTATTTACTTTGGAATTACGGACAATATCCCGAGAGATCCCCATGTATGTTTACTTTGGGATTACGGATCGGCATTCCGGTAGATCCCCCTGCACATTTATATTTGGGACTACAGGATAACACCCGATAGAATCCCCTATACTGGATATTTACTTTGGGACCACGGATTGGTATTTCAGGAGTTTCCCCAACATACTTATGATTCGAACTACGGGACGATATCCCGAGAGATCCTCTGGACATTTACGTTTGGGACTACAGGGCGATATCTTGGGAGATCTCCTGTAGCTATTTCTGTGCATTGAGTTAGAATCTTTCTGTGATTTTATTCGTTATAGACTGTTAGCCTTTCAATTATATTGTCATATTCCATACTGTTTTACCTTGTTTTTCACTTATAACCAGTAAGGACCTGACCTTCCTCGTCACTACTCGATTGAGGTTAGGCTTGGCACTTACTGGGTACTACTGTGGTGTACTCATGCCCTTTTCTGCATATATTTTTCCTGTGCAGATCCAGGTTCTTCGGTCCAGCCATACTATCAGTAAGGCGAGGCGCTCTTCAGATACTTCAAGGTATATTTGTTGCGTCCGCAGATCGAGGAGTCCATCTCTATACTCTCTTTTAGCTATAGCCCTTATGTATTTTCCTTTGATTAGACATTCTGGAGTTAGAACACTATATAGTATCCACAACTTGTGATTTCATGATATACCAACTTTTGGGAGTTGATTCAGCTTGAGAGTGTATATTTTTATATGTCGAGCGGCATCTTAAACATTTTTATTAAGTTTCTCCGCATTTTTTGGCTAGTTTTATCTTTCATTTCCTTTCCAAAATTGTTGCAAATATAATATGAGTATTTATCCTAGAGTCGAAACCACAAGGAATTAACCTATCAATTACTTTTGTTAGACTTACTAAATTCTACAAAATCAACTTCCCAAACATTTTGAATCACAATTGAGGATAGTTTTACTTACTTCCACTGACTACAATTAAGTAACTAAAGACTAACAATGATTAAGTTGTAAATAATTAAGAGAAGGATCTAAGGTTGTGATTTTCCCATTGATGGAATCACTTTCGGCTATATTTCACATAGAATTGCCTATTCGCCTATATCGATCATGAGCACTCTTATTACCATAAATATCTCTCGAGTAATCACGACAATTTACTAGATGCACTCTCCCGAGTTACGCTGGTTGGCTTTTAATACATCTCATTTAGATTGCACCCAAGGCTTTGTTATCTCTAATCTCGTCTTTAAACCCTCAGTTATTGATCCCTCATATACTTTGGGAGTGGTATTATTCAACAATTACCTAAATATGCAATCTCTCTCGAGTAATACATACTAAATAGGCACAGTTGTTGATACCCAATTTTTTTCTTATATATTTTTATACTCAAAATACTCTCAAACAGCATGTGTATACATATATAAGCATGTCCAAGAGTTTTGATATTTTTCCCTAATAGTTTTTAAGATTTTTAACTCAATTTATCATCTCAAAAGTTGTGCTCTAACTTGGGTAGCTCAAAAGTTGAGGCATTACTTATGTGCCTATACCACTTATCTCATATCGAGAATGGATCTGCTGAAGTATATCTTCCAGAAGCCTATGCCAACGGGCAATCTAGCCAAGTGGTAAATCTTGCTTAGTGAATTCGACATTGTTTACGTGACTCAGAAGGCAATTAAAGGACAGACACTGGCAGATCATCTTTCCAAAAATCCCGTGGACAGAGAATACGAGCCTCTAAAGACGTATTTTCCTAACGAAGAGGTCTCTTTCATAGAAGAAGGTATCGTAGAATCCTATGATGGCTGGAGAATGTTTTTCGACGGAGTAGTTCTAGTATCAGAAACAGGTCAGCATTATCTGGTGTCTGCCAAGCTTAGGTTCCCGTGCACCAACAACATGGTCGAGTATGAAGCCTGCATCTTAGGGCTTAAGCTGGCTATTGATATGAACATTCAGGAGTTACTAGTAATAGGGGATTCATACTTGCACATACATCATGTCGAGAAGAATGGGAAACCAAGAACTCCAAGATACTCCCTTGTCTGCATCATGTACAAGAATTGAGAAAGAGGTTCACAAAGACAGGATTCCAGCATGTTCCCAGAGCCCAGAATGAGTATGCTGACGCCTTGGATACATTATCATCTATGATTCATCACATAGATAAGAACTTCTTTGATCCTATCCTGGTAAAAATTCATGATCAGCCAGCTTACTGTGCTCATGTTAAGGAGGAAGCATATGGAAAACCTTGGTTTCACGATATGAAGGAATATTTGGCGACATGAGAATATCTAGAACTTGCAAAAGCTACTGAGGAGCGCATACTGTAAAGGTTATCCAGTCACTTCTTTCACAGCAGGGGAATCCTATATAGGAGGACTCCCGACTAGGGATTACTGAGGTATGTCGAAGGAAATGAAGCATCCATGTTGTTGGAAGAGGTTCATGTAGGGACTTGTGGCCCACATATGAACGGTTGTCTTAGCCAAGAAAATACTATGAGCTGGATATTTTTGGAAGACTATGGAAACGGACTCCATCCAGTATGTCCGAAAATTCCATCGCTGTCAGATATATGCGGATATGATAAAGGTGCCTCCTAAGGAGCTTAACGCAAAAAGTTTGCCATGGTCGTTCGCCGCTAGGGAATGGATGTCATTTGACCTACGAGCCTGCCGTATCAAATGGACACAAATTCATTATAGTGACAATTATTTATTTCACCAAATGGGTTGAAGCAGCATCGTATAAGGCAGTGACCAAGAAAGTTGTGGCAGACTTTGTCCGCGACCGTATCGTTTGTCGATTCGGCATGCCAGGAGTCAATCATTATTGATATTAGTTCCACTCTTAATAGTGACCTGATGAAAGCAATGTGTGAATTATTCTAAATGAAACACAAGAATTCTACAACCTACCGACCTCATATGAACGGAGTTGTAAAAGCGGCCAACAAGAATATCAAGAAGATATTGATAGAAAAACATAAATAGTGGCACGAGAAGCTATCACTTGCTCTATTGGGGTACCGCACCACAGTTCGCACATCAATCGGAACAACTCCCTATATGTTGGTTTCTGGTACAGAGGCAGTCATTCCCGCCGAGGTGGAGATTCCTTCTTCGAGGATCATACAGGAAGCAGAACTTAACAACGCGGAATGGGTAAACATCTGCTACTAACAACTAGCTCTAATACATGGGAGATAATGAATGCAGTTTGCCATGGTCAATTGTATTAGAACAGGATGTCTAGATCCTATAACAAAAAAGTCAAGCTAAGACAGTTTACACCAGGACAACTGGTGTTGAAGAAAATTTTCCCGCATCAGGATGAAGCCAATGGGAAGTTCTATCCTAATTGGTAGGGCTCGTACATGGTTCACCGGGTTCTAACAGGAGGAGCCCTCATACTTGTAGAAATAGATGGAGAAATTTGGCCAAAGCCAATTAATTCAGATGCAGTCAAGTGTTACCATATGTAATCATTATGATTTCTTTATGATGTAATTTGAACTACGCCTGAACTGATTCCCATATAAGAGAGGATACGTAGGAAGCCCTATGGTTTTGGTGACAATTCAATAAAAATTTTATTTCCCCCGCCATTAGAAACTGGGACAAAATTTTGAGGAGGACCCTCATAATTTCGAAGTTGATTTTCAACCAATCATCGCATGCAACCATCATAAGCACCAGCCCGGTAAACTAGGGAAGAATTTTAAGGAGGACCCTCAAAATTCTGGAACGAGAGAGGTTGCGACGTCTTGAACCGCGTCGCTGCTATCGGTTCATCTAAAGAGAACTATTTTCAACTATGTATTTATATTATGTTTTTACTAAATCATGCATGACTACATCAAAATCGCTTTGTTTAGCGACGCTGCCCCAATAAAAACAACACCAAGCAGGACAAGCAAAGTCCATGGGAAGACGGACTAACCTTCCCCCTTTACAAAACTCACAATTTTCTTTGGATGCAGGCGCCCAAGTTGCAAAATCATTAGATATTTACACACCCGTACTTTTCAGGAATACAACTCTCACAATCATAATCTGTTTACACGACATCCCCCAGCAGCCACAATATCACTATCACCTATCAGCTAAGAGATCTCATTACTATTCGCAATCTGCATTTTCTCTATATTGCATAAGGCAACCTTTATACCTTCTGAGACTAAGCACTATCTCCATGTGCATTTTCTCTACATTGCATAAGGCTACCTTTCTGCCTTCCGAGACTAAGCACTGTCTCCATCTGCATTTTCTCTGTATTGCATAAGGCTACCTTTCTGCCTTCCGAGGTTAAGCTCTACTCCATCCTGCATTTCTCTGCATTGCGTAAGGCTACTATTCTGCCTTCCGAGGTTAAGCTCTATCTCCATCTGATGGCTGAAAGATCGCCAACTTTATTTAAATCCTGCATGGCTGAAATATTGCCACTTTATCTCTCTTGCATGACTAAAATACAGCCACATTTTATTTATGCCTTGCAATCGGCTGAAATATCACCAAACTTTATTTAAATTCCGCATCGGCTAAAATATCACCAAACTTTATTTAAATTCCGCATCAGCTGAAATATCACCAACTTTATTAAAATTCCACATCGGCTGAAATACGCCAACTTTATAAATTCAGCATCAATTGAAAGATCGCCACCTTCTGTATTTCATGGGCTGAAAGATCACAAAATTGTTTGAAGGCGTCATTATTCGGAGGCACCATTTGCACAGCCTGAGAACGCCATGACATGGCTTGAGGACCCACTTTTATCTTTTACATATCATTATTTATGAACATCATGGTTCTGAGGCATCATCCTCATAGCCCAAGAACATCATTTCATTGCCTATAAATCCTTAATTATACGTTTCATGGCCCAGGACGTCATGGTCCAAGGACGTCACCCTAACCGTCTGAAGACAGCATTCATGGTCCAACGGGAACTTGCATCATGTTTAAATTTACGCACAATATATGTTTGTATTTCTCACTTGAAGGCACACCGGCTATCAATGGCTTTCCCGCAGCCTATCAGCTTTTAACTACCTTTCTCAACTTAAACATCGCATCCATTCCTTTTGAAGTTATCCATCGGCATATTCCGTCAATAGATCTTGAACTATATATGGCCTGATTCATGTAAAACCAGGGATATGTAGGCGGATCAAGAGCAAAAGCTCAGTCTAAACTTTGCAAATTGTTTCTTTCGGTCAAAATTGGCTATCATATCTTTACTCGACAACTCTTTCATCCTTCTCGGGTAAAGAGGGGCAGCTGTTGATACCCAATTTTTTTTCCTATGTGTTTTTATACTCAAAATAGCATGTGTATACATATATATGCATGCCCAAGAGTTCTCATATTTTTTGCTTAATTTTTTTAAAGATTTTTAAATTAATTTATCGTATATTTTAATAGTACAAAATTTAATAATTATTCCAAAATTATTATTTTGTTGAATAATTTATTTCCATCCTCAAATTTACACCAAAATATAATTAAGGTGATTTTTTCATATTTTTACAAATTTATTTGATAAGCTTTAAGCTAAATTACATAAAATTGCAAGTATAGCCTATATTTCGACTATTAGTGTTTTACAATTATAAAATTACTCCTAGAATTTTTAGATTAATGTTTATATATTATTAATTAGTTCAGTGCTTTTAAATTATTTTTAAAATTATTTTAACTATTTTATCATTTTAATTTTACCCCAAAATTGAAACCCAATCCCACCCTAATTAAAAGACCCAATTTCAAATTCTAACCCTAAACCCAAGACCCATTTTCAGACTCGCCAGCTCCTCTTTTAATCTTGGTCGTTGATCATTTTGATCAACGGCCATGATCCGTTCTTTCCTTTTTTAATTCCCATACCAGCTTAACCCTAATTCATTCTATCATTTGTGCTGCCTTTGAACTCTCATCACCTCCTAAATCCTCTCTAACCCTCCCTGAAACCCTATTTGATTTCCACATACTTCTAGCATGTTTCCACTGTAATCCATGGCACTCCTGACCATGGATGGCTTGTGGTCACTCTCTCACACCATTGAAATTAAGTTATTCAAAGTTTGAAGGCTGATTTCAATGGCCCTTTTAGATCTGTCTCAGATCTGCAAGATCTATGGCCTCTCCGGCGTGTTTGATCAATATGAGTCTTTTCTACTCAAGATCTGACTTTCCTCAAGACTTTCTCATTCTAGGGGTCTACTCTACTGTTCTTAAACCATCTAAGGTTCTATACTTGCCTATTTCTTTCAGATCTGTGACGTTGTTTTGCCTTTACGTGGCGTTTTAAGACTTTTTCCCAAATTTCCTTTTCAAAATTGTTCAAATTCGATTTTTAGGGTTTCTAGAAAAAAAAAATTCTTTAAGTGTTTTCCAACTCTTTTATTCTCTCTCTATATGTGTTTTATACTCGTGTGTTCTTCTTCTTACTGTGCTCGAGTTTGCTCTTTTGTTTCTTTTCTGATTATGCAAGACTTTTCTATTCTTTGTTCACATGTTAACTCGGTTTGTTGTTGCTCACTCTTTGCTATATGTGTTTAAGTTTGTGCACTGTGATTTTTTTTCACCTTACTGAGTTTTGTTGATGTTCCTGCTTATCATGTTTTTACCTACTTTTTTCAGAACTTTTGAAATTCGTTTGAATTCCAAGTTTTTCTCAAGCATGACTTTGAATCAATGTTTTGCTATCGCATATGTTTGCCTCTCTGAGGTCTTCAAAAAGGATCTCTGAGCCTCTCTCAATGACCTTGATCTCTCACCTCTGATTCTATTTGAAACCCTAAAGATTTGGGGATTTTCCTTGATAAGTGGTACTAGGGTTTCACTTTGACCCTAGGTTTTCTGACTCGCTGTGAGTTTGTAATTGAAACTTGAAATCCTGTTTGCTTGTGACTCTGAAACTTTCATTGTTAGACTCTCTTTTTTTTTGAGATGTATGCTTTATATATGAGAAACGCTCATCTTTCAAAGGGTTCACTAGCCAAGTGATTGATTTTGAAATCCCTTTAATAAGGCTGATGATTCCTTACTAATTACTTTCGATTGAATAACCTTTACCCTACTGGTTGTCTACTTCGTCTATTTGTGTAAAAATCCCATGCCCGTGTTATTTTTATTTAATACATTATCTTCTGTAATTGTGCACCAAATTTTGATTTATTTCTATACTTATATGGCTCTTTCTTTAATTACTTGGGATTCCCTGTGATCACAATTTGATCCTCCTTTTGATTGATTTTCGAATTGATGCCCTATTTTTACTTTATAAACACACTATTATTCCAACTTTCCTTAATTGTTCACTATGTATTTGACCTTGTTTGTGCACTATGTGGTTTCTTTGCCCTAATCATCCCTATTGAACTAATTTCTTTTCCTTTTTCTACCCTAACTAACCGTTAGAACTAGACTCCTTCACTAAGGGATTCCAATTGCCTTAATTGATACAAATTGATTGCTATTTCCATATTTGTGCTTTCTTTACCTATGTACTGCTTGTTTTCAAAAATTATATAAATACCTAATCTTTTCTCTTTACACATACACGGAAAGACACACGAACAAAAACACTTCTAAATGCTTACTTTCTTGCAACACTCTTTGAAATCAACACTTGGCTTTGTTTGAGATCCTTCAGAATTATTTTGATTGCAGCTTGGCTCTCTCAAGGCTACTGTCTTCTTACTTGTTTTCCTTTGGAAATAATATGTCTTTTATTTAAGTTTTCTGCTTAGCCTCTACGTGTTTACTTTATAGTCTTAGACTTTTGTTTACTTTACTGCTCATGTTCAGCAATTTGTGCTAAATGTTTCCTTCCTTTGCCTCTATTTCGGTTATGAATCCCTACCCCTATTCCCTTCTATGTGCCTGAGTTATGGTCATGGCCCAGCAGTATCCTAATTACTGCCCAGGCCACAACCTGATCCGCAAGGGATCCTAACTCTTAATGCTTGGTTAACAGGCTGGTCAGGGGTGTGCCAGCATTCCAATTGCTAGACATGACCACTGGTCTCCCTTGCTTCTCCCTTGCTTCTCCCTTGCCCCTGTGCACTTACACTTACTCTTAGACTCATATGTCTTTCCCCTCTTTTATGAGTCTTTCTTTGGGACCTTGAGTTCCCTCTGAACTGGGACATCTAAGATCTGGCCTTTCCACACTACACTATGTTCTTGATTCTGACACACCCCAAATATGAGAAAGTCTTTTGGAAATCTAATCTTGAAAGTTGGTTTATCTCATATTGTTAGACTTTGAGTCTGAATTAGGGTGTTTGGATATAGCTGGAACTTCTGATGTAATTTTTTACTTTCCTTTTTCGAATTCATTTCGGACTGTAATAATTTGTAATAACTATTGGGAGGCGATTAGTGAAAAATGGAGGGTTACTTATTACATGCATAAGGGTAGACATCATGCTCATTAGTTATTTACTTCTACAAATCATGGCCAGTTCTGCACTTCTCATTTTTCATATAGAAATCTTGTTTTATGTTCTACATTTTTCATATAGATATCCTGTTTTAGGTTATGTATTTTTTATATAGAAATCCTATTTTAGGATTCTGCATTTTCATGTAGAAATCCTGATTTAAGTTTTGCACTTTTTGCATTTCTGCATCCTATATAGAACATGCCCATAGGATTCTGCATTCCGTTTATCACATAGAAAGCTTGTGTGTAGGTTTCCTGAATTCTGTATATGTACCCACCATTAGGCAAACAATATATAGGTTTAAATAATAAAATCAGTGTCTAGATATCATGCCTATAAGATTTCTGCATTTTTTTTATAAAAATCAGTCATACTTAGAAATCATGCCTATAGGAGTAATCAATCAATCTGAATCCCTTAACTCGCTAATAAGTTTAAAACTAGTAAAAAAGTTGTTTAAACGCGTATAGAATTTATGTCCCTGTTATTAATAAATCTGTTTCTGAAACCAGTATCTTTCTCTCGTATTTAGATGTCCTATCTATAGTTCTCACTTAGGCAAACTTTAGGCAGTTAATTAATTGTATCAATCTTTGATAACTACACCCAGACAAGGCTAATTCGGACTCCTCATCTAGAAAATATGCAATGAACCAGCATTCTACGTTAAGTTTAATTAAAGACCTAACCAGTATTTGAAGTCATGCTATGTATTTGCCTTTAATTGAGGAGGCACGTGTGAGCCCTAACTGCTGTTTGTTTCCCCTTATTTGATTATATGTTTTGTTTGTCGCCAAGATTTTTATCCTTTATTAAACTTCTGAAAAGTCCCAACTCTCTTCTTTTTAGGACTAGTAGTCCTAAATACCTCCGGGACTGATAAGATCGGGGTGGGTAATAGCATGTAATAAGTAACGAAACCCTTCTGTATTTAATACCTTGACGGGGTTGGAAATGGTATATATGAATATAATGACCGGTGCTATAATACCACGTGTAGCCCCTCTTTGAGGAGTGATTACTAGGTATTGCACTGATGTGATCCATATTTTTAATAATCCTAGGACCCCTTCCCTTTACTTGTTTATATTCGTTCAAATGATTTTTTTTGTTTTTGCTTTCTTTACCTTCTTCAAAGATAAATTAACTTGCAATATTATGTGAAAACCCTTTCTAATTGAGCCTTAATTGCTTACTTGATTATGTGAAGTCACAATTATAACATGGCCGGGAACCACACTAGTGGATCTTGAGGGGTGCCTAACACCTTCCCCTCGAGATAATTTCTAGAACTTACCCAAATATTGGTTCTTCAACTCAAACCCTTCTTAGTATCCTAATGCACTTAATCATTAGGTGGCGACTCTTCAAAATCAAAGACTCCAATTTCTCAAAAGGGGAAAGAGTTATCCCCCCAAATGTCGTAAACCCGATTTCGCCTTTAAAAGGAAAAGGGGGCCTCGACAATAGCTAATTGAGGATCCTATCAATTAACTACAACAAAAATATAGTTGAACAAATATTAATAGGGGCAAACTATATTAACATAACATGAAGTTCATCCTTCAATAGATTCCATAAAAACCATAGACCAAGGAATTAACTACTCATAGCAAAGAAAGATAAAACTATAAAAGCATTCATAATATGTAATTAACATAACAAAGAGAAGATAGAAAAACTCTAATGGTTGGTTGCTCTTCTCACACTTGTTCTTGCCTCCAAATCAATGTAAAAATAACCTTTCCTTGGGCGAGTTTGTTAAGTTTATAAAGGGTTGAGATAAGTTTCCCCTGATTTACACTTTAGTCCCAAATTTTTGGGCAGTTACATAGTCTACAGCGGCTGCGCCAGAATGTGTTGCGACGGCGGTGAAACACAAACATTCTGCCTCGCTTTCTTGTCCTACCGCGGTCGTGGCAGCATTCAGCCCAATTCTATTTTGATTCTTCCTTGCTTATTTTCGCTCGGGTGCATCTTCATTGGCCTTTTATCCACGTTATTGACTCTAAAGCACTCCATAGTCTCTTCCTAACTTGGATTAGTCCCTGCGAAGCAAAATAACACCAATTAGAGTATGTTGTTATCATTTAGCCTTTAAAACAACAATAAAGCATGGTAAGTTTAGAGTATAAATATCATCTATGTGGCCTATTATCAACTCCACACATTTAAATCCTTGCTAGGCCTCCAACAATCCACCACACTCGATAAAGGTTCCTTTCCTAACCTTTTCTCCTATGTATCACACCAAGAACAACTCACCAAAGTTGCGCCTAATGGTGAACAATATTTGTCTCAAAAGTCGACTCTTAATACGCTCAAATAACACTTTTATAAATTGTGTAAGGCACTTGATGTCAAATATAATAACCCAACAAGGTTGGGGTTGAATCCCAGAGAGAATAGGTGTGAAAAGGTTACCGGAATAGTGTGTTGCCCGACTAAAGTCGTAATTCTATCAGGTTAATGGTAACAAGAGTGCGGATTAATAGTGACAAGAGTATGAATTGAGTTTGTTTTGAAGTAATAACTAACTGGAATATTGAAGACATAATTAATAGGATTAATGAAACCAAGGTTGTGTCCCCTTTAATAAAATGTAATGCTATCGATTTTAATATGGTACATTTCTAATGGTCGGTCCTTTTGATATGCAATTGATGTCTAAGCGACTACACGATATTTCCCAATAGTTGGATAGTATTTCCTATGTATAATTTTTCCAAATATAAAAGAGTTGAAATTAATAACAATCAATATATGCCAAATAAAACTCACTTATCCCTAGGTGATTTTATTATACAAGGTTTAAAGCCTTGAGTCTTTGATATTTACTTCTGCCAAATTCTAACCCTATTTCCCAAGCAAACAAGAATTTAATGACACTTGTTAATGTTTGCAACCACCAACAATAAATGAAGCACGAGTAATAAATAAATATCAACCAACCATTATATATATATATTCAATGTTAAACACCCATTAACATAACACTCATTTAGGGTCTACAACCTTAGTATTTAAAGTTAGCTACTCATGTTACAATAAAAAATTTAAAGAGTATTTAATGTCATTAAGGCTTACAAAGTAGAGAATCTTCACCCAAAAACTTCCAAAAGTGAGGAATATTAATGTCTTGGAATGTAGTGCAAAGACTAGCCGAGATGAGCCCACAAAGACATCATAAAACTATTTATAGTGGACTTAAAATTGGGACAGAAAACGAACAAAAATGCCCTTTCAGGTCTGATATGCGACCGTGTAACGACCCGGCCCGTCGTTACGGTAATTACCACCCCGTTACCTTTCATTTATATGTTTTATGGTTTTATATCAGTGTTAGAGTTTATCGGGTGAGTTAGGAGTGATTCGGGTTGAAAATGAGGCAAATAGCCTTTTTGAAGGAAGCTTGAATATGTAAAGTCAACCTGGAGTTGACTATTTGGTTAGAGTGCTTGGAATCAGATTCTGATGATTCGACTAGCTTCGGGGGATCATTTATGACTTAGAAGAGCAATCGAAATCGAATTCGGAGGTCCGGTGTAGTTTTAGGCTTGAATTGGCTAAGGTTGAATTTTGGCAAAATCCGAACGGTAGGTGAGATTTTGATTCAGGGGTCGGAATGGAAATTCTGACAATATTTGTAGCTTCGTTATGTAATTTTGGATGTGTCTGCAAATTTTCAGGTCATTCGGACGTTGTTTGGTTGGGTTTTGGATTGAATGTTAGTTTCGGAAGTTTTGAAGAAACTTAGGCTTGAATCCGTGTGAAATGGTGATTTTGATGTTTACGATGGTGTTTTTATGATTGGAACAAATCTGTATCATGTTTTAGAGTATGTTGGTGGTTTTCGTTGCGGTCCCGGGGGCCTCGGGATGAATTCGAACCATCATCCGGGCATTTGGAACTTAGAGGAAACTGCAGAAAATTGCAACAAAACTGTGCAGGCATTAAGCCTTCGCGTTCGCGTGGCTCAGGTTGCGTTCGCGAAGGCCAGGCTGGCTAAGGCACCGTGTTCGCGATCAGGACTATCGCGTCGCATAGGCAAGTTTGGACGAAGCTTCACGCTCGCGTCCCTGGAGGTCGCGTTCGCGTATGAGGAAAAAGAGAAAGTATCGCGTTCGCGTGAGGGTCTACGCGTTCGCGTAGAAGAAATCCGGGTGGCTGTCGAGTTATTCATCGCGAACGCATGGGGAAGCATCGCGTTCGCGAAGAGGAAGTTGGACGAAGCATCGCGGACGTGTGAGCTCCATCGCGAACGCGTAGAGTAATTGGGTCAGGCAGTGAATTAAAATCCAGAAGCAGTGTAGTCGCGGGTTCATTCACCAAAAACACAAATTTTGAGCTCTAGAGAGAGAAAGTCACGGGAAAACGCTGTGAATTCATCGGAGGTAAGTTTCTTGACTCAAAAACGTAATTTTATGGTAGAATTAACATCAATCTTCATGAATTTGGGTAGAAACTGTGAAGAATTATGCCCTAGGTATTGAAAACTAATTTTTGGGTTTTGAAAGGCCATTCGAACTCCGATTTCGATAAATTTTATACGCACGGACTCGTGACTCAATGAGGATCGCATTGGTACTAATTTCGGAATTTTTCGAGCATCGGGCTCGGGGTTGGGTTTTACCAACTTAGCGCGTTTATGTGTATTTCATGTAAATTGAATTGGGTTATGTTTCTTTGACCCGAAATTGACATAATTGTTGTGGTTTGACTAGAATCTATGTGCGAGGCAGCGAATTCTAAAGGAAAAGTCATTGCGGACGAGTCTACGATCAGCTAGAGGTGAGTAGTTAGTGTATATGGTAGCCTGAGGGTTCGAAACCCCGGCTTAGCACATTGTGACGCTAGTAGGGCGTGGCTCGTACCCCGTGGCAGGTGTGGGATTAATTGTGATTGGGGATTGAGACTTAGTCCATCCCGAATGAGTATAATATGATATTAGTGGTTGAAAAACACTGTGTTTGATATAATTGCGGGCTGTAAGCCGTGTTTGGGGCCTTGTGCTGACCTGTATTATCCCTAGGGGATAGTTATATATGTGATAGCTATACTTGATTAATCATTGATCTTAGTCCTGGTTTGAAATCACCGTATTGAAATGCTAAGTCACATGTTATTAAAAAATAAAATAAAAGTTAAAGTATTTTCATAATTTATGAACCGGAACCTAGAAATAAATAATTGAGCTGTTGTGTGTCTTATATACTTGTTGTGGACTGAGGATGGATAAGGCTGCACGTCGCAGCGGTTGATATGAGGATCGGGTTGCACGTCGCAGCGGTATTGCGCTTGGGTTGTAGGAGCCCCTCCAGAGTCTGTACACACCCCCAGTGAGCGCCGTCGACGTTAAATGGATCGGGCTAATTGCATATTTATCTATTGAATTATCTATGATAATTGTATTGTACAACTGTTGCTAGTTCATTGGAGGATCGGACTGTAGTTTAGCTTCATTTTGTGGTATTCTGTGGATTTCTTGCTTTCAGCTACTTGTATATATTTATTACTCACTGAGTACTTAGTACTCACCCCTACTCCCTGCACCTTTGTTTTCAAATTCAGGTACTCAGGAGAAGTAGACGAGCATTCCAGCTTTCACAGAATCACATCGAGTTGCTGAGGTTGCTGCCGACATTCGCAGAACCTAGATTCTCCTCTCTTTTCAATTGTTACTTTATGTTCAGATTTGAGAACTTTTATATAGTATTCTCTACTATTATTCGGTTTATGTAGAGGCTCTAGACTTGTGACTCCAGATCTTTAGGAGTGTTAGTTGTTTTTGCCTTTCTGAGTATTTCGTTCGTATTATTATTATTGGAGTTTCTATGACTCATATATTCTTCTTGAGTTGTCCATTTGGGACTGATATTATTTGTGAAAAACGTTTGTTGGTCTGGCTGGCCTAGCTTGATTGTTGGGCGCCATCACGGCCGAATTTGGGTCGTGACAAGTTGGTATTAGAGCCTAGGTTACTAGGACTCACGAGTCATGAGCCGGTTTAGTAGGCTTTCGTGGATCGGTACGTAGACGTCCGTATCTATCTTCAGAAGGCTACAAAACTTTAGGAAAAACCTCACTTTTCTTGGATTCATATCGTGCGGTTTGTGTTATCGTGAAACTAAATTTTTCCATATTCTATTCTCTCGCAGATGGCGAGAACACGTGCTAGCGGACGTGGCGGACGACCACCATTGGCACCTAGAGGCCGTGGTTGTGGTAAAGGTAGGGTAGCAGTACCAGCACCTGCTGACCCACCAGCTGACCAGACACAAGGTCAGATTCCAGCACCGGTGGCTCAGGTTCAGGATCAGGTTCCAGCTGCAGACGCTCCAGCAGCTCAGGTTCAGGCACCGACAGTTGCTATTGAGATACCGGGTCTTCAGGAGACTTTGGCTCAGATTCTTTTAGTTTTCACTAGCTTTGCCCAGGTGGTTGCAGCCTCTACTGCAGCGGCTTCTTCACAGGCAGGGGGAGGAAATCAGACCCCCGTGGCTCGCACACCCAAGCCAGTAGTTTAGGGTATTCAGGCACCTGGGCAGCTCCAGTTTAGCCAGTTGCACCCATTGAACCAGCCCCTGCTCATGTGGTTCCAGTTATGCCTGATGATGAGCAGCGTCATCTGGAGAGGTTCGAAAGGCTATAGACTCCGGCATTCAGTGGTGCTGAGGGCGAGGACGCCCGGGGTTTTCTTGATAAATATCAGCGTATGCTTCGCATCGCGGGTATTCTGGAGTCCAGCGGTGTTGCTTTTACCACCTTTCAGTTCACATGTCCAGCATTTTAGTGGTGGGAGGATTTTGAGAGGCATAGGCCCGCTGGGGCAGCGCCCCTCACTTGGCAGCAGTTCTCCACGGTATTTTTGGAGAAGTATGTGCCTCAGTCCCAGAGAGAGGAGTTGCATCGTCAGTTTGAGTGGCTAGAGCAGGGGGATATGTCGGTTACTTAGTATGAGTTGAGATTCACACAGCTAGCCCGTCATGCCATGTGGATGATTCCGACGGACAGAGAGAGGATCAGGAGATTTATAGATGGTCTTATCTATCCCATCCGTATATTGATGACCAGAGAGAGAGCTTCGGCAGTTACCTTTGAGGAGGTGGTTGATGCTGCCCGTCATATTGAGATCGCCACAGAGAGCGGGAGGAGAGAGAGACTAAGAGGCCTCGTGGTACTGGTACTTACAGTGGTGCGCTGTCTAGGGGCCAGCCTCAGCATAGCAGGGATCGTTCATTCAGATCCCATCAGTCAGGACGTACAGAGTCCAGTGGAACGGAACTTCATCAGATCGTGGTCGTCAGGGTCATCAGGGTCAGCAGGGTTATCAACAGAGTTAGCCTTCATTGAGTGCTCTTCCAGATCAGAGCTCTGCTCCTGCTTCTTCAACTCAGGATTCATCTGCAGTGAAGGGTCCTCAGCAGCCCCTTCTTCCATCTTTAGGCCGTTGATTTGAGTGTGGCGAGCTTGGCCATATCAAGAGAGAGTGTCCTCAGTGGCTTCGTAGGCGGTCTCAGCAGAGGGATCAGCCCTCTTCTTCTACTCCTGCTTCTTCAGCACCAACGCAGTCAGCTGGGAGTGGTGGACAGGTGGCCAGTGGTCGCCCTAGGGGCGAGGATCGTACTGGCGGAGGCCAGGCTCGTTTCTATGCTCTTCCGGATAGGAAGGACGCTAGTGCCTCAGATGCTATCATTTCAGGTATTATTTCAGTCTGCCACAGGGATGCTTATGTCTTATTTGACCCCGGATCCACCTATTCCTATGTTTTTTCTTATTTTGCACATCATTTGGGTATGACCCGTGGTATTCTTGCCTTGCCCGTTGATTCACGTCCAAGCAACTGCCGTAGTCAATATAATCTGGTCTAATAAGTCCAGAATTGATCCTACGGAGAATTAACCTACCAACTGCAACCTTCACAACCCAAGAATATTTCCGAATCAACTTCCCAAAATTTTGATTATATGTTTGTGTAATTTTCGACCAACTAACTTTGCAAGAATTTAAAAGGCTTAAAAGAAAGAATTGAATGTTTAGTAAATAATATGGAGAAAGACTAAGGTATTGATTTCCTTTATTGATGGAATCCCTTCTGTTTATGCTCATACAAATTGCCAATATATTCTATCAATCATGAATGCTATTTGTACCGTAACCCTATCCCGAGCAATTACAATAATTTACTAGTGCACTCTCTCGAGCTACCCTAGCTAGCTTTAATTTGAATAGTTCACTTAAGATTGCACCCAAGACTTCGTTATTCCTAATCCCATCTTTACGCCTAAAGTTATAGATTCCTCCAATAACCTAGGTGTGGTGTTGTTCAACAATATACCTAAATATGCACTCTTTTCCAAGTTATGCACACTAAATAGGCACAACTAATTGGGGATCCTACCAATTAACTACAACAAGAACGAAGTTGAACAAATAGAAATCTAGCTAACAATTTGTAATCACATAAACAAGAAGTTCATCACCCAATAGGTTCCATCAAAATCTTAGAAAAGGATTTAGCTACTCATGCTTAAAGAAACAAGAATAATAATTGAATTCATAAATAAATAATTGATATAAAAGAAAGGAATGAGTTGAGAGAGTTCTCTCTTACTAATAATCTTGCAAAAGTAGTCAAAAATACAAGGCTTGCCTCTATTGGGCAAACTAGGGGTTTATATAGAGGTTTTAGGGCTTAAAAACTGAATTTCTACACAACTAGGAAAATATTTGTGGCGCCTTCCGTGGTTCGTCCGCGGTCGCGGGCGAACCGCGAACAGAGCAGTCCTCTGATTCTTCCAAAAGTTCAGAGAGCTTGTTTTTTCGCGGTTCATCCGCGGTCGCGAGTGAACCGCGGATGAACAATACTTCGGATTTCTTCTTCATTTTTTCACGCTCACTTCACTTCAACTCTTCACTTGGCCTTTTCATCATCTTTTGACTCCAAAATAGCTCCTTTAGCATCCAATGGTTCATGTGTACCTATAACACACCAATAAACACTAATCAAAGCATTTTGTCATCGTAAACAATATCAATTCAACAACAAAGTGTTATTATTTAGGGCATAATTATAGTCAAATTCACCTATTATCAATACCCCACACTTAAACCTTTGCTCGTCCTCGAGCAACCTTAATCACGCTTTAGGCCAATTTTATTTATGTCTCCCCCAAAATATGTCACAAAAGCTACCTTTTATGATTAACCTAAGATATGCACAACCGTAAACTCTCATGCCAGCACATTATTGCTTACTCTAGTTATTATCAAAAACTTGCAAATTTACCTTCTTCCTCTTGAGTTACACGCCCTCACATAATCTATTAAGAGAAGTTCCCACACATAAACAATTCAGAACATGGAACTTATAAATATCAGAAAAATTCACTCACTCTCAACAAAGAACATTCATATGCATACAGACACACCATAGGCTTGCCCCTAGTGTAATACTCCACTAATCGAGTTATTCAATCATAGATCAAGAGGTCTTTTAAGGGTTGTAATGTTGGCTACGGGACGTGTAGGATACTTTTGGTTATATTGGCTAACCTCCCTAAGCACTTTTCTTCTCTTTTTCACAACTTCCCTTTTCGTTTTCTTCCTTATGTCTCCCATAAACATTCCTTCACCTTTATTTACTTTGAATCCCCACTTTTCTTTTGTTGGTGTACTGACCTTCTAATTTTCATATATATATTGATATAGCTCTTTTTCTCAAAATTTCTTTTTCTTTATTTTTTATTTTTTCTTTCTCATTGCTTTGCAACATATTTACATTATTTTGGCCAGTTCACTATTTTCTACCATTCATTCTTGATTTTCCCTTTTTTCAATTTCCTTTCACCCCACCCTTAGACTTTTGCATATTCATTACTATACAAGTGCTTCTAGAGGTAAAGTAGAACAATATAAGATTTTGATTTTTTCATGAACATTCAAGGGTTATCAAAGAATAGGCTTTAAGCTCAAAGGGGTTAACTAGGATATTATGTATGGGTGAATTCATGTATATTGATTTATGGGGTTACACAAAGAAATGCCTCTATCCTTTCTACAACCAAACAACTTCTATTTCGCATTGCAAACACACAGGGCAAGTTCTAGGTATCATGTAAAACATATAATGTAAGTGAATCTCACGCACACATAGCAAGCAACTCATTTGGAATCTGGTTCATCTACAAAGTCCTATCTATGTTCAAGCAAGCTTTATTGTGCAATTTTAAGGCATATTTAGAATCTACAGTCAAGCTTAGATAATACATTCTCAATTTCAATTAAGCTTTGCCAATGTGCATACTTGGGGTTACATGTTACCTATTGTCCTCTAATCCAAAAAAAAAAAAAGAAAAATCTACCTAACCCGGTTCAATTAAAATCCTTGGAAAAGAACTGTGGTCAAAAGAAAAACCAAGGGGTAGATGATACACTACCTAGAAAAAGGAAAATAAAAGAAAGAAAAATTCCTATGTGGACTACTTCCCTCAAGAGTACTTGTCCTAAATAGTTCATCATCAGGAAGGGTCCTCTACTCATATTTTTGGAATTTTCAAATTTTCTAATTTTTTTGTGTTTTTGTTCCTACTTGGACCCTTAAGAAACCCGTTGCTAAGTGTCCATCATCGGGCCAAGCCAACTATTATTATTTACAGCTACAACTAATACGTACAAGATATACAAGATAAGTCACCCACCCCACACTTAAAATCATGTCATGTCCTCATGACATAATAATAAAAATATAGCTCAAGAGGGGTGAGAAAACTTATCTGAGACTTACTCGGAGTCGGAGACGGTGGATGGGTCGGTGTGACATGCTCGACCAAGTGCTCGGAACCATGCTATGAATCTGCTTTCTGACCGAGCTTGCCTCTATGAAAATGCGTCTAAACGCGTGTGCAGGCCATCTACAGAGGTGCGTAAGTCCGCAATCTCCTCCTCCATGGACCTAATCATAGGTCGGGTAAATTCGGACATAGACATACTCGCTCTATGGTGAGTGTGCCTGGAAGGTCCGACTGAATCAGTGGAATGCCTGGCCCGGGCAACCGGCACAGGGTCAACCTCAGCATCCAAGTCAATTGGGTCATTGTCTCAGCCCACCCGGATTTGAGGAGCTCTGAATGGAGCTTTTGGTTGGAGATCACCATCAGTGGCAAGGACCGGAGTCTGATTGCCGATACACAAAGTAGTTACGAGAGATGGGTAATAAAAACCTTTGGCTTTGAGGGATCCCCTCATCACCATCTCATCACTAATCAAGCTGGAGATGTCCATATCCCGCTGTGTTACAAAACACCATGTTAGAAGTGCCCTATTAAAGTTTACATCAGTGGTGTTGCTGGAGGGCAAGAGCCGGTTACATATGATAGAAAACCAGCATTTAGCAGTGTGTGTAAAGCAGTTAGAATGGAGTGTTTTGTTTCTTATCCAAACAGGGATGCCATCAACACATAAGGCCTGAATTAGCATGTCCCAGGTGACACCAGGCCTATCGTGGTAGTAGTCCATGTCACTAGTATGATTTGGCAGTCTAAGAGCCTGCCTAATAGCATGTGCATGGGCATAGACGTACTTACTGTCACGCCCCAAATCGAGAGACATGACCAGCGCCTGACCGGGTTGCCCCAGTCAAGCGGACCTGGGTGCCTTTCATTCCCACACGTTACCCCTGTGTTGATTACTTCTCATTAACCAAATATCTTACCAATTATAACTGATTTCACAACATACAAACATAACCATGCGAGTGATTCATTAACAAGTTTATAATTTTTACATCGCCCGATATAATATATACATAAGACTGGAATCCCACGGTTTACATGTCTACAGAGCCTCTAGGATACAAAAGGGAACACAATACTTGCCGGTAACAAGGATCCGGCTATACCTTACAAAACCAAAATGAAGTCTAAACAAAAGTGGCGTGAACCACACAGGGCCCCGAGGAAGAAAAGGGGCTCACCAAAACGGGCAGTGGAAGGTGAAGGATACTACTGCCGATGAGCTAAAGTGCCTGCTATTGATCCACCTACAATCATAACACGAATGTAGCGTCCCCGGCAAAAGGGACGTTAGTACACTTGAATTGTACTGGTATGTATGGACAAACTTTGTCCCAAGTAAACTCAAGCCGTTAAACAAAAATCACGATGACATGACAGCTAATAAATTACATCAAGAAGTCAATTAAGCCAGCTAACAATGTTTTTCACTTTTTACTCATTTCATATAAGTCTCAACAAGAAGCACGTTTAAGGTCAAAAAGTAGAACAACAACAAATTTGCCTTCCCTGGATGGTACAATATGTTCATATCATAGTCCTTAAGCAATTCCAACCACCGCCGCTACCTCAGATTCAGGTCCTTCTGTTTGAACAAATACCTGGAGGCTCTTGTGGTCGGAAAACACATCTACATGAACCCCATAAAGATAGTGCCGCCATATTTTCAAGGCAAACAAAATAGCTACAAGCTCCAAATCATGCATCGGATAATTCTTCTCGTGATTCTTGAGTTGCCTGGAAGCATAAGTTATGACCTTCCCGCGCTGCATCAATACACACCCCAAACCGACTCTGGAGGCATCGCAATAAATTACAAATCCCTATGTGCCTTCTGGCAAGGCCAATAATGGTGCCGAGGTCAATCTTGACTTCAATTCTTGGAAATTTTTCTCACATGCATCGGACCACTGGAACTTAACTGCCTTATGTGTCAGTTTTGTCAATGGGGAAGCAAGGGTTGAAAATCCCTCCACAAACCTCCGATAGTACCCTGCCAAACCCAATAAGCTACGAATCTCTGTCGGGATCGTGGGTCTAGGCCAATCTTTCACTGCCACAATCTTCTGAGGATCCACCTGAATCCCCTCACCGGAAATAACATGCCCTAGAAAGGCTACGGACTCCAACCAAAACTCACATTTTGAGAACTTGGCATACAATTGATGCTGAAGAAGGGTCTACAATGCTGCTCTGAGGTGAACGGCATGATCTTCTCTGCTCCGAGAGTAGATGAGGATGTCGTCAATGAATACAATCACAAAGGAATCTAGGAATGGCTTGAAAACACAATTCATAAGGTCCATGAAAGCTGCTGGGGCATTGGTTAGCCCAAAAGACATGACCAAAAACTCGAAGTGACCATAACGAGTTCTGAAGGCGGTCTTAGGAATATCCTGCTCCCTGATTTTCAACTGGTGGTACCCGGACCGTAAATCAATTTTTGAGAAGAACTTTGCTCCTTGCAATTGGTCAAACAAATCATCCACTCGAGGCAAAGGGTATTTATTCTTGATGGTGACTTTGTTGAGCTGTCGATAATCAATACACATTCGAAGTGACCCATCCTTCTTTCTGACAAAGAGAACCGGAGCACCCCACAGCGACACACTCGGTCGTATGAACCCTTTCTCTAATATATCCCTCAGCTGCTCCTTTAACTCCCATAACTCTACTGGCACCATTCTGTATGGTGGAATGGATATTGGCTGAGTACCTGACAATACATCGATCCCAAAATCAATCTCCCTATCCGGCGGGATGCCGGGAAGCTCATCCGGAAACACTTCAGGAAACATTCACAATTGGCACAGACTCGAGGGTAGGCACCTCTGAGGTGGTGTTCGTTACCCTAACCAAGTGATAGATACACCCCTTCTTAATCATCTTCGAAGCCTTAAGGTAGGAAATAAACCTACCCCTTGGCTCTACAGCATTTCCTCTCCATTTAATAATTGGCTCGTTAGGGAACTCGAGCCTCATAACTCTCGTCCGACAGTCAAGCTTGGAAAAGCATGAATAGAGTTAATCCATCCCCATAATTATATCAAAATCAACCATCCCAAGCTCAATAAGATCGGCTGTGGTAACACGACCACTCACCGTAACAACACAATTTCTATAGACTCGTGAGGCTGTAATAGAATCACCAACCGGAGTCGACACAGAGAATGGCTCATGAAGCTGTTCGGGTTCTATCCCAAACCTAGAAGCAATGAATGGGGTAACATAAGATAAGGAGGACCCCGGATCAATAAGGGCATAGCAATCAATAGTGTGAACAGACAGGATACCTGTAACAACATCTGGACAAGCCTCGGCATTCTGGTGGCCACTCAATGCATAGAATCGTCTAGGTCCACCCCTACCATGAGCTCCAACCCTAGCTGCACCATGCCCTGCTGATGCTAGAGGACGCGCCGATGATGTAGCAGCCGAAGAACCGGATGACTGAGCAGATCCCCTACCCATACCCTAACTGGGTGCACGGCAGTCCCGCTGAATGTGACCTCTCCCCCTGCACCTGAAGTATACCGGGATGTCAAGGTAGCAGGTCTCTATGTGAAATCTCCCACACTTGAGGCATGTAGGTCTCCCCTGCTGTTGGGACCTCACCCCAGGACGACCCGACTGACGAGACCTCCTACTGTCTGAACTGGGTCTCAAATGATTTCCCTGTTGATGACTGTGCACTGATGGCGGTGCACTCACAGAGGACTGAGCATATGACTGGGATGGCCCTGATGACCCTCTCCTTGGAAGCGATCTCCCTGAATGACCCATTGACCGGGCCCTGCTGCTACTTTCTCTTTCTGCACGAATCTTCAATTTCCTGGCCTCTGTGGCCTGAGCAAACCCCACGATCCTCCCATAGTTCATATCCGAGTGCAAAGCTGTTGTGGCGGCCTCATTCACTACCAAAGAGCTAAGGCCCTGAACAAACCGTCGAACACGGGCATCCATGGTCGACACTAAATGAGGAGCGTACTTGGACAACCTTACGAACTCCATATGATACTCCCATACACTCATACGGCCTTGTTTGAGAAACTCGAACTCAGTGGCACAGGATGACATTGTCTTAGCAGGCAAGAAGTTGTCCATGAATGCATCCATGAACTCATCTCATCTGGCCGGAGGGCTCCCTTCCTCACGAGAATCCTCCCACATTTCGAACCATGAACGTGCCGCTCCCTTAAGCCTGTAAGAGGCCAACTCTACCCCCTGTATATCTGTAGCCTTCATCACTCTTAGGGTCTTGTATATCTCATCAATTAAATCTTGTGGGTCAGCCTCCGGATCGGTACCTAAGAATTCTGGAGGGGCCAACCACAAGAACTGGTGGACTCTGGAGCCGGAGGAATCTCCCTGTCCGCTGGAGGATGCAGGGGCATCATGGGATCTCTGGGCCTGGGCAGCCACTAAATGTGTTAACATATAAATGGCTCCCCTAAGATCCTCATTAGAGATACCAAAACCAGAAACTGGAACTGTATCTGAGTCAGGAACACTGGCAAGAGGGATGGTGGCATCCTCTGCCGCAGCTGGAATAGGGACACTTGGGTTTTGAACAGATGGGCCAGGCAAGTTCAGGACTGGTGGGTCATTCTCGCCCACAGCATCAGGCACATGATTAGCAACCGCATTCGCACCGGCATTAGCCCCAAGGCCAAGTATAGCCTTCTTCTTAGGCGCCATATTCTGAAAATTTGGGAACAAGGCGCGAATTAGACACAAATATTTCCACATTGCACTTTACCGCACGATATAGATTAACAAAGAAATAGGTAAATTCCTAAATGTCCGTGCAGCACCCAACTTATCTGATGTGGTCGACAACACACCGATAAGAAGGGCACTACTAGACACGGCTCCGAGACACCCTAGGAAACTTTAAAACCTTAGGCTCTCATAGCAAGTTTGTCACGCCCCAAATCGAGGGACATGACCGGAGCCTGACCGGGTTGCCCCAGTCAAGCGGACCTGGGTGCCTTTCATTCCCACACGTTACCCCTGTGTTGATTACTTTTCATTAACCAAATATCTTACCAATTATAACTGATTTCACAACATACAAACATAAACATGCGAGTGATTCATTAACAAGTTTACAGTTTTTACATCGCCCGAAATAATATATACATAAGACTGGAATCCCACAGTTTACATGTCTACAGAGCCTCTAGGATACAAAAGGGATCACAATACTTGCCGGTAACAAGGCTCCGGCTATATCTTACAAAACCAAAATGAAGTCTAAACAAAAGTGGCGTGAACCACACAGGGCCCCGAGGAAGAAAAGGGGCTCACCAAAACGGGCAGTGGAAGGTGAAGGATACTACTGCCGATGAGCTGAAGTGCATGCTACTGATCCACCTACAATAATAACACGAATGTAGCATCCCGACAAAAGGGACGTCAGTACACTTGAATTGTACTGGTATGTATGGACAAACTTTGTCCCAAGTAAACTCAAGCCGTTATACAAAAATCACGATGACATGACAGCCAATAAATTACATCAAGAAGTCAATTAAGCCATCTAACCATGTTTTTCACCTTTTACTCATTTCATTTACGTCTCAACACGAAGCACGTTTAAGGTCAGCAAGTAGAACAACAACAAATCAACCACATAAATCACAAGTAGTCAAACAAAGGGGCAATCAGTGCCCCACAGGTTACAAACTCTCCTGCTGTCTCCTTTCACAATTTTATATCAATGATTTTATATCAATTTCATTAGCGATTTCGATCGCTTTCCATCCTTATAACCTCGTCCACCCTTATTACCTCGGCCACCCTTTTCACCCCAACCCACACCTTATTTCTTCATGTTGCAACGCGCAACCCGATCCCACTGTACAGTTTCAAACACAACAATCACAAACAACAGATAAGACACTACACACAATTACAACAAGTTCAAATAAACAACTTACAAATTGGTGTTTTCAATTACTTCTCAAACTAATAACACAACCAAGTTACAATGTTTCCAAAATCGAGAATGTTCATACTGTTATGTTCAACAACTTACCACACCTCAAGTGTTTCATTTCTTTTCCACAAGGTACCATATATGCCATCATAACCATTATTCACAATTCATTACCAAATTCAACTCTCATTTGTCTTCCGGTTCATATCCCATACTACATCACTCATAGTTCAACAACAAATTTGAATATCCAACAACAACATCAAGAATTTCACTCAATTTGTCAAATTAACACGAACCAAACAAATTTCACACATATGGGCGATTTTACAAGAATCAAAATTAGCCATACATACCTGGTATCGAGTTTTCTTCCTTTAACTTCCTACTTTATGCTTACCCAAGCTATCCTATCTTTGCCGACCTTGTTTCGTAGGTTCTTACGCCTACTCACTTCCTCTTTACTAAAAATCAAGTTCAATAACCATGTGTGAGTGTAAAATTCCATTTTCAAAAGCTATTATATGCAACCCTCTCCTTACCCATTTTAAAAATGAAAATTAGAGAAAATAGCTAGGGTTTTTACCTTGAAATGATTTGGGGAAGTTGAATCTTTGCCCTAGAATCCTTTAAACTAAGTAGTTGGAAAAATCTTTGAAGATGAAAGACTTCTCTCTCTAAAACCCCTCTCTTCTCTCTCTAATTTTGGTAAGAATATATGATAAAATGAAGGAGAAAGGTGTTATATTAAAGAAGAGGCCGGGACGAATTTTATAAGATTCCTGGGCCGGGTCAATTCTGCGGTCGCATCTGCGATCGCAGAATCGACATGTGGTCCGCATAATGACCGTGGAATGCCTCAAAATTTACACAAGTTTTGTTACGGAATGCGACCAAAATGCGGTCCGCATTCTTGATCTGCGGTCGGAGAGTGCACGGTAGATTTGACACTCAAAAACCTTAGAGAATTTATGCGGTAGATCTGCGGTCCGCAGATCCATTCTGCGATCGCATATCGATCGCATTCTCAACACCAAATTTTGTAAACCTTATGTTAAACTCTGCGGCAGGAATGCGATCCGCATAGCATATCTGCGGTCGCATTCCTGACCGCAGAATTGACATTTTTCTGGAAAAATCAATTCTTTACATTTTTGAAACTTAAATCACTACCAAGGGTCCGAACCGCTACTAGCACCTTATTCGGACCATGACACCATAGCTACTAGGTTTTATGCACAAAACATTTATGGGGCCTTACACTTACCTCGGACGAATACCCTCCTAGCCATCTCGTAGGGAGCATTGGCATAAAACTCCCTAACTAGCATCTTGTTCACTAGGGCCGGTGCCTCAAATAGGAAATCCATTTCGCGGCGGCAAATTTCATCATATATTTCGAGCTTTTCTGACCGAAGGGCTAACCTGTCAATTTCAACTTCCTGGAGCCAGGACTTAGCCACTTTGGCGTGGAAATCACCTTCCGCCTCCTCGCTGGCGAACCTCGACTCGTCATATGTTGGTTGCCTAGATGAGCTTGCTCCCTGCCTTGATCTTTTAGGGGCCATGATCCTGCAAAAAAGAGAACAACCAAAAATTTGCATAATGTTAGAACATCGGTTGGCTACTCAGACTTCACCATCCGTGGATTACCACAATCGTCTCTTTAGTGCTATCATCCCATAACTCATATACTTAACCACTTATCTAACAGTTTCACCAATTTACCTCAAGCACCCCACACTTATTTATTTTGGCAATCTAACATGACCCAATTAAACCTAAACCGTCTTCAATCATATACAACAACAAAAATTCACTAGTTGGGCAATATTTCCCCTAAAAATTCAATAATCAACTACTACCACAAGAAATGCCCACCTTGGCCAACCAACCAACAATTATAATAACCAATACTTTGGGTCTCCAAAACAACGAAATTAGCATTATTAACTAAATTGGAGACCCGACAACACAATCTCTACCATAATTCCATCCATACCAACAAGGTTCCAAAAAATCATATAACATTCTACTACAAAAACTAAGTAATATATATGGATTCTACTAATATTAGCAATATATAATACATATTTTACAAGTTAAACTACAATTAACTAATTAAATCTACCAAACTAATAATAAAAATTAAAGAACTAAAAGAACAAAGAAAGAACAACAAAAGGAGAAGACTTACAATGGAGTGTAGTAGAGGAGTAAGATTGAAGTGGAAGAATTATTTGGAGAAGAATGGAGGAGAGATTGTAGAGAGAAGGAGGAGAGAAATTTAGAGAGAGAGGGAGTTTTGGGGAAGGTGGCGGCTGGTTTTGAGAAATAAGGGGGGGGGGGGGTTAATGTTTTAGGGTTATTAAAGAGGGGAGGGAAAAGAATAGAATTAATTTTTTTTTATATTTTCTGCCGATCGCGAAACTGACCGCGGTCATTCGCGGTTCGTTCACGGTCGCGGACGAACCGCGAACAGTCAACTTCAGAGAGGGCCTTTTCCGCGGTTTGTCCGCGGTCGCGGATGAACCGCGAACAGAGGCCTTCTCAATTTTCTGTTCGCTGGTCAGAAATATTTTTTTTTATATGGACTAACTATAATGAGTATACTTACAACACGTTTGTGGGTTGCCTCCCATGTAGCGCCTGATTTAATGTCGCGGCATGATTTATCTTAGCACATTTTAAGCCTCGCTAGACCTTTGAGGTTCCTCTAACCGTAGTTCCACTTTGTCCTCGATGTCATCCATGCCAACATAAAGTTTCAACCACTGTCCATTTACCTTGAATCTACGTGAACCATCAATGGTCTGAATTTCCACAACGCCTGAATCTAATGCCTCAATTACACGAAAGGGTCCTGACCACCTTGATTTTAATTTGCCCGGGAACAACCGTAATCTCGAATTGTATAACAGTACCTTGTCCCCGGTTTTGAAGTTACGCTCAATGATATTCTGGTCGTGAATCTGCTTCATCCGTTCTTTATACAGTCATGTGCTCTCGAAGGCCAAATACCGGAATTCTTCCAATTCATGCAACCCGGTCATTCTAGATTTCCCCGATTCATCCCAGTTGAGATTCAATTGCTTCAGTGCCCACCATGCTTTGTGCTCTAGTTCCACAGGTAAATGACAAGCTTTCCCAAACACCAATTTGTATGGTGACATGCCGATTGGTATCTTTAATGCTGTCCTGTAAGCCCATAATGCATCATCAAGCTTCCTGGACCAGTCGGTCCTCGTGGCGTTCACTATTTTTGTTAATACACTCTTTCTCTCCCTGTTGGAGACCTCAACTTCCCGCTGGTCTGTGGGTGATACGGCATGGCAACTTGGTGTTTCACATCATACTTGGCCAACAATTTTTCAAATGCCCGGTTGCAAAAGTGTGTGCCCCCATCACTGATGATAGCCCTTGGAGTCCCGACGGGTGAAAATGTTTTTCTTCAGAAATCCCACCACCACCTTAGCATCATTGGTGGGTAATGCTACAGCTTCCACCCATTTGGACACATAGTCTACCGCAACAAGTATGTACTTATTGCCGTATGAGCTGACAAAGGGCCCCATGAAGTCTATTACCCAGACGTCGAACACTTCTACTTGCTGGATTGGGTTCATTGGCATTTCATGACGCCGGGAGATGTTCCCGGTGCGTTGACATTTTTTGCAGCCCTTCACCCACAAGTGTGCATCTTTAAACACCATTGGCCAATAGAAACCGACCTCAAGTATCTTGGCGGCTATTCGCACTCCTCCAAAGTGACCACCATACGCTGAAGCATGACATGCCTGCAAAAGAGAAGATTATTCTATCTCGGGGATGCATCTTCGGATCATGTTATCGAGACATATCCTAAACAAATAGGGTTCACCTCAATAATAAAGCTAGCTTTAACGAAAAAATCTTTTCCTCTAGACCAACGAGAGGTCGTGAGGAACAATACCGCTGGCCAGGTAATTTGCATAATCTGCATACCATGGCGCTTCAAGGAGAGTGGTGGTGAGCAGCTGCTCGTTTGGAAAGATTTCCAGAATTTCCCCACTCTCTTTGACAATTTCAGCTCCTTCAAGTCGTGACAAATGATCAGCGACTTGATTTTCGGTGCCCTTTCTATCATGAATTTCAAGGTCGAACTCTTGGAGAAGAAGCACCCAACGAATTAGGCGCGATTTAGAGTCTTTTTTATCAATCAAGTATCTTAAAGCTGCATGGTCAGTGTATACAATTACCTTGGATCCTATGAGATAGGACCGAATTTGTCAAAAGCGAACACGACCGCAAGCATCTCCTTTTCTGTCACTGTGTAGTTGAGTTGTGCTCCATTCAAGGTCCTACTAGCATAGTATATTGGATGCATCATCTTGTAATTCCTCTGGCCAAGCACTACCCCCACTGCGTAATCACTTGCATCGCATATTAGCTCAAACGGTTGCTCCTAGTCGGGGGCAATGATGATGGGTGATGTGACCAACCTCTTCTTCAGTTCCTCAAAATCAATCCTACATTCATCAGAAAAAAAGGGGTCATCTTTTTCAAGTAACTTATAGAGAGGGTTTGATATTTTGGAGAAGTCTTTGATGAACCTCCGGTAAAAACCGGCATGTCCAAGAAAGCTTCTAATGTCCTTGACGGATGTTGGTGGAGGCAACTTTTCAATGACATCAACTTTAGCTCGGTATACCTCAATACCTTTGCTTGAAACCCGATCCCCCAATACTATACCTTCTTGTACCATAAAATGCCACTTCTCCCAGTTTAGCACTAAGTTTGTCTCCATGCACTGTTTCAGCACTCTTGTCAGATTGACAAGGCATTCAACGAATGAATTCCCTACCACTAAGAAAGCATCCATGAATACCTCCATAATGTCTTCCACCATGTCGGTGAAAATAGCCATCATGCACCTTTGGAGTGTGGCAGGTGCATTGCAGAGTCCGAATGGCATCCTTCTAAAGGCAAAAATGCTATGTGGGCATGTGATGGAGGTCTTCTCTCCATCCTCGAGGGCTATGGAGATTTGATTGTACCCCGAGTATCCATCCAGAAAGCAGAAGTGTGACCTCCCTGCCAACCGGTCAAGCATCTGATCAATGAAGGGGAGTGGGAAGTGGTCTTTTCGCGTGGCTAGGTTCAGCTTCCTGTAGTCCATGCATATTCTCCACTCGGTGACGGTTCTAGTTGAGATCAACTCATTATTCTCGTTTTTCACCATTTCCATGCCACCTTTCTTTGGCATACATTGAACTAGGCTAACCCAACTACTATCAGAGATTGGGAAAATGATTCCCGCGTCTAGCCACTTGATTACCTCTTTCTTTACCACTTCCTTCATGTTTGGGTTCAGCCTTCTTTGATGTTCCCTGGAAGGTTTGTGTCCCTCTTCCAGGAGAATTTTATGCATCCAATATACGGGGCTGATCCCCTTTATGTTTGCCATGGTCCACCCAATGGCAGTCTTGCATTCTTTTAGTACCTATATAAGCTTTTGAGCCCTGCACATCTAACAAACCAGATGAGATAATAACAGGTAAAGTGGAGTTAGGACCTAGAAATTCATACCCGAGATGAGATGGTAGTGGTTTAAGCTCAAGCTTTGGTGGCTCTTCTATGGATGGCTTTGCAGGAGGGGTCTCTTTTTTCTCTAAATGTAGAGGCTCGAATTCAAGCTCTCTCTCCCAAAACCCCTTGCATTCCAGAGATAGTACCCATTCTGCTAGACTTTCACCATTTACCTCTTCTAAGTTCATTAGGCATGCTTGAAGTGGATCTTCAATGGTCAACTCTGCATCGTCTGTCTCCACTATCACATCAACCGCATCAATAAGAGAGCAATTCGTGAAATCACTAGGGCGCCTCATGGATTTTTGCACATTGAATATGTTCTCCTCATCATTCAACCTCATCTCAAGTTCCCCAGTCTCACAATCAATTAGAGCTCTTCCAGTGGCTATGAATGGTCTTCCTAAGATTATAGGAATTTTCTCGCCCACCTTGTAGTCAAGAATCAAAAAATCGGTGGGAAATACGAACTTCCCCACCTGGATAAGCACATCATCTAATATACCAAATGGACGCTTAATCGTCCTGTCAGCAAGCTGTAATAGCATGGAGGTAGGCCTGGCTCTCCCAATGCCTAACCTCTTATAAATCACCAAGGGCATGAGATTAATGCTCGCCCCCAAATCTCACAATGCCTTTGAAAAGGCATAATTTCCTATAGTGCATGGAATGGTGAAGCTACCTGTATCAGATAGCTTCTCAGCAACGGGTCTAGAGACCACTGTACTACAAGTCTAAGTAAGAGTCATGGTGGCCAAGTCTTGGAAATCAAAATTCCGCGACATCAAGTCTTTCATCATCTTAGCATAACTAGGCATTTCTTTCAAAGCTTCAATTAAAGGAATGTTTACCTGGATTTGCTTGAGCATATCAAAGAACTTTTTGTATTGCTCTTCTTTCTGGTGCTTGGCCAACCTTTGGGGGAATGGTGGTGGAGGCATCTTCTTCCCAGTGACTTGGGACTTTTCTTTTTCTATCACTTTCTCGTCAACCTGCTGCTCTACCTATTCAACTACTTTCTCCGTTCCCTGGTGCATCTTTTTATTTTCAGCTACTGGCTGGACTGTAACTTCTGTCAACACGGTGGACTCATCCAGTTCAATGGGCACTGGAGTGAGTGTCTCAGCCTGTGTGTTGCTTCTCTCTCTTTCTTTCTCAGCATCAAGATCTCTACCACTTCTCAGAGTCACTGCCATCAGCTGCTTTGGGACTTGATCTTTTAGGTTTGTTTGTGTATCTGCAGGCAATGTCCCTCGACGACGATTGTTAAGAGACATGGCAATCTGGCCCACCTATACTTCAATATTCTTGATGGCATCATCATGCGCATCTATCCTCTTATTGGTTTTGGCATTTGACTCAATTACCTGCTGCATCATAGCTTTTAATTCTGCGAACCCATCGTCATGTCTACCTCCATGCTGTGGTGGAGGTGGATGATATCCCTGCTGCTGATTGCTGAAATTCCGAGGTCTAGGATATGGAGCCATGTTGTGTGGTGGCCTCATACCTGCTGCATTATATTATGGCTGAGGAGGCCTGTACTGCAGTGGAGCCTGCTGACCCCAATTTTGATTACCTTGTCGCTGTCCTCCATAGTTAGCCACATAGTTCATATCTTCATGCTGATGATGATGTTCTTGGTCCGCAGCCCATGGATTACCTATGGGTTGGCTAATGCAAGATGTGCATAAACCACCATTGGTAGTATCTACGATGTGATCCTGCTGCTTGACCCCAGATTCTTCCACCTTCTTCGTCAGGATGCTTATTTGTGTCAATAAGGTTGCCATGTTCTCCTCCATAGTGCTGGATGGATTCAGAGGTACAGAGTGTACCACTGGAGTGATAGGAGCATTCCTGGTCGTCCGCCCGGAATTTTGAGCCATCTTGTCTAGCAAATTTTGGCCATCTCTCCAAGTCTTGCTCAGAAAAGCCCCACCTGCTGAAGCATCTACAATATTCTTCATACTATCTGAAAGCCCCATGTAGAACCTTTGACCCAACATCTGCTCAGGAATCCCATGGTGAGGACACATAACAAGCATACCCTTGAATCTTCCCCAAGTTTCATGTAATGTCTCCATTGGTTTCTGCTTGAAGCTCACAATCTCATCAATTTGTTGAGCTGTCTTGTTAGGTGGATGAAACTTGTTGTGGAATTGCTTGACTAACTCATCCCAAGTTGCAATAGAGTTTATGGGGAGTGAGTTTAGCCATACCTATGCAGCCCCTGTAACTGAGAACGGAAAGAGCAATAGTTAGATGGCTTCCGGAGTCGCATTCAGTTGCCTCTGTGTCTTGCATATCGAGAGAAAGTTCATCAGATGCTGTTGTGGATCTTCAACCTGAGATCCAGAGAATAATCCCTTGTTTTGCAACAAGTTTAACATGTTGTTAGTAATCTGGAAGACTCAGCTTGAATCGCTGGCACAACGATGGCAGTTGCCAAATTATCCGATGTGGGTTGTGCCCAGTCATATAGTGCACTTTCATGTGCCTCCTACGCCTCTTGCATGTTTAACCCAACTTGATGGTTTGGTTCGTTCACGTCACCCATGTCGAAGTCTAGTTTGATTGTTTGTTGGGATTGCTGAATTTGTTTGATAGCCTTGTTACGTGCCCGGAAAGTTTTCTCGGGGTCTGAGAGTCCTTCAATTAGTTCTCCAGTCCTTTCAGATTTTCTCGGCATACACCTGAGTACCCAAATCAACAACCGTAAAAATATTCAATGTAAAGTGTAGAAAGAACCTGACTACACAAGAATCTTGAAGTTCTGTCAATGGCAATTGATAATTCCGTTAATTCCCCGACAACGGCGCCAAAATTGATTCACGTCCAAGCAATGGTTGTAGTCAATATAACCTGGTCTAATAAGTCCAGAATCGATCCCACTGAATATTAACCTACCAACTGCAACCTTCACAACCCAAGAATATTTCCGAATCAAGTTCCCAAAATTTTGGAGTATATATTTGTGTGATTTTTGACCAACTACCTTTGCAAGAATTTAAAAGGCATAAAAGAAAAAATTGAATGTTTAGTAAATAATATGGAGAAAGACTAAGGTATTAATTTCCCCTATTGATGGAATCCCTTCTGTTTATGCTCTCACAAATTGTCAACATATTCTATCAATCATGAACGCTATTTGTACCGTAACCCTCTCTCGAGCAATTACAATAATTTTCTAGTGCACTCTCCCGAGCTGCCCTAGCTAGCTTTAATTTGAATAGTTCACTTAAAATTGCACCAAGACTTCATTATTACTAATCTCGTCTTTTCGCCTAAAGTTATAGATTCCTCCAATAACCTAGGTGTGGCGTTGTTCAACAATATACCTAAATATGCACTCTTTTTCAAGTTATGCCCACTAAATAGGCACAACTAATTGGGGATCCTACCAATTAACTACAACAAGAACGAAGTTGAACAAATAGAAATCTAGCTAACAATCTGTAATCACATAAACAAGAAGCTCATCACCCAATAGGTTCCATCAAAATCTTAGAAAACAATTTAGCTACTCATGCTCAAAGAAACAAGAATAATAATTGAATTCATAAATAAATAATTGATATAAAAGAAAGGAATGCGTTGAGAGAGTTCTCTCTTACTAATAATCTTGCAAAAGTAGTCAAAAATACAAGGCTTGCCTCTATTGGGCAAACTAGGGGTTTATATAGAGGTTTTAGGGCTTAAAAATTGAATTTGTACACAACTAGGAAAATATTTGCTGCGCCTTCCGCGGTTCGTCCGCGGTCGCAGGCGAACCGCGAACAAAGCAGTCCTCTGATTCTTCCAAAAGTTCAGAGAGCTTGTTTTTTTGCGGTTCATTCGCGGTCGCGAGTCAACCGCGGATGAATAGTACTTCGGATTTCTTCTTTAATTTTTCACGCTCACTTCACTTCAACTCTTCACTTGGCCTTTTCATCATCTTGTGACTCCAAAATAGTTCCTTTAGCATCCAATGGTTCATGTGTACCTATAACACACCAATAAACACTAATCAAAGCATTTTGTCATCATAAACAATATCAATTCAACAACAAAGTGTGATTATTTAGGGCATAACTATAATCAAATTCACCTATTATCACCCGTACATGTGTCTACCCCGGTGGGGGATACTGTTGTTATGGATCAGGTATATGGATCCTATCTTATTACTATTGGGGTTCTGGAGACCCAAGTTGACTTATTGCTATTCGGCATGGTGGATTTCGATGTGATTCTAGGCATGGGTTGGTTATCTCCTTACCATGCGATTCTGGACTGTCATGCTAAGACAGTCATACTAGCTATTCCAGGCAATCCGAGGATTAAGTGGCGTGGCTTGACTGATTATGTATTCGACAGGGGTGATTTCTTATATAAAAGCCCAACAAATGATTGCGAAGGGTTGTTTATGTTATTTGGCCTTCATTAGAGATGTTGAGGCTGAGACACCCAGTCTTGATTTGGTCCCTATTGTGAGGGAGTTTCCAGATGTATTTCCAGCAGACCTGTCGGGCATGCCGCCTGACAGGGATATTGATTTTGGTATTGACTTGGTGCCGGGCACTCAGCCCATTTCTATTCCTCCCTACCGCATGGCACCAGCTGAGTTAAAAAAGTTGAAAGAACAACTTCAGGAACTCTTAGATAAGGGTTTCATTCGCCCGAGTGTGTCACCTTGGGGTGTACCAGTATTGTTTGTGAAGAAGAAGGATGGCACAATGAGAATGTGCATTGATTACAGGTAGCTGAACAAGGTAACAGTAAAGAATAAGTACCCATTGCTTCGTATTGAGGACTTATTTGATCAGCTCCAAGGAGCTAGCGTATTCTCTAAGATTGATCTTCGATCGGGTTATCATCAGTTGAAGATTAGGGACTCTGACATTATGAAGTAAACATTCAGAACGAGATATAGGCACTATGAGTTTATGGTGATGTCTTTCGGGCTGACTAATGCCCCAGCTGCATTCATGCACTTAATGAATAGTGTATTTCAGCCGTACCTTGATTCTTTTGTGATTGTGTTTATTGATGATATCCTGGTGTATTCACGCAGCCAGGAGGAGCATGCACAATACTTGAGGGTGGTATTGCAGAGGTTGAGAGAAGAAAAGCTTTATGCAAAATTCTCTAAGTGTGAATTCTGGTCTTGATACTGTGACTTTTTTGGGATATGTAGTGTCCAGTGATGGTATTCGGGTTGACTCACAGAAGGTCGACGCAGTGCAGAATTGGCCTAGACCTTCCTCAGCTACTGAGATTTGGAGTTTCCTCGGCTTGGCAGGCTATTACCGCCGGTTTGTTCAGGGCTTTTCATCTATTGCTTCACCTTTGACGAAGCTGACACAGAAGAATGCTCCATTTGTGTGGTCTGATGAATGTGAGAAGAGCTTTCAAAAGCTCAAGGTGGCTTTGACCACAGCTCTGGTACTTGTGTTACCATCAACTTCAGGGGCATATACGGTGTATTGTGATGCTTCTAGAGTTGGGATCGGTTGTGTATTAATGTAGGAGGGTAGAGTTATTGCATATGCTTCTCGGCAGCTAAAGCCCCACGAGAAGAACTACCCTGTTCATGATTTAGAGTTAGCTGCTATTGTTCACGCCTTGAAGATTTGGAGGCATTACTTATATGGTGTATCGTGTGATGTATATACAGACCACCGCAGCCTCCGGCATTTGTTTAAGCAGAAAGATCTTAATTTTAGGTAGCGGAGGTGGCTCGAATTGCTTAAAGACTATGATATCACTATTTTGTACCATCCTGGGAAGGCCAATGTAGTGGCCAATGCATTGAGCCGGAAGGCTATTAGTATGGGCATCTTGGCATATATTCCAGTTAGGGAGAGACCCCTTGTAGTTGATGTTCAGGCGTTAGCTAATCAGATGGTGAGGCTGGATATTTCTGATCCCAGTCGGGTTATGGCTTGTGTAGTAGCTCGATCTTCTTTATATGATCGTATTCAAGAGTCCCCGTATGATGATCCACACTTACTCGTCCTTAAGGACAGAGTTCAACATGATGATGCCAGAGATGTCACTATTGATAGTGATGGTGTGTTGCGGATGTAGGTCCGGATATGCGTGCCCAATGTTGATGGCCTTCGTGAGTTGATATTAGAGGAGGCCCACAGCTTGCGGTATTCTATTCATCCAGGTGCCACAAATATGTATCAGGATTTGAGACAGCATTATTGGTGGAGAAAGATGAAGAAAGATACCGTGAATCATGTGGCACGGTGCGTAAATTGTCAGCAGGTCAAGTATGAGCATCACGGACCTGGTGGTGTGTTCCAGCGTAATGATATTCCCGAGTGGAAGTGGGAAAAGATCACTAAAGACTTTGTTAGTGGACTCCCCCGGACAACGAGGAAGTTTGATTCAGTTTGGGTGGTTGTGGATAGGCTGACCAAGTCAGCTCACTTCATTCCGGTGTGTACTACATACTCCTCAGAGCGGTTGGCAGAGATATTCATCCGCGAGATTGTAAGATTGCATGGAGTTCCCATTTCTATCATATCAGACAGAGGTACCCAGTTCACTTCTCAGTTCTGGAAGACATTTCAGCGAGAGTTAGTTTCACAGGTAAAGTTGAGCACAACATTTCATCCACAGACGGATGGGCAGTCTGAGCGTACTATTCAGATATTGGAGGATATGTTCCGTGCTTGTGTCATTGATTTTGGTGGTTCATGGGCTGATTACTTGCCCCTTGCAGAGTTTGCTTGTAATAATACCTATCAGTCCATCATTCAGATGGCACCGTATAAAGCTTTATATGGGAGGCGGTGTAGGTCTCCAGTCAGTTGGTTTGAGCCCGGCAAGGCGAGGTTGTTGGGGATAGAGTTAGTTCAAGATGACTTAGATAAGGTGAAGGTGATTCAGGAGAGACTTCATACAGCTCAGTCGCGTCAGAAAAGTTATGCGGACTGGAAGGTCCGAGATGTGTCTTATTCAGTAGGTGAGAAGGTGTTGCTGAAGGTTTCGCCTATGAAAGGCGTTATGAGGTTTTGAAAGAAAGGAAAGTTGAGCCCAAGGTTCAATGGACCTTTTGAGGTGCTTAGGAAAGTTGGGGAGGTGGCCTATATGCTTTCTTTGCCACCCAGTTTGTCGGGAGTTCACCCGGTATTCCATGCATCTATGCTCCGGAAGTATGTTGGAGATCCGTCACATGTGTTAGACTTCAGCACGATATAGGTAGATGAGGACTTGACTTATGATGTGGAGCCGGTAGCCATTTTGGGTCGACAGGTTCGTAAGCTGAGATCTAAGGACATAGCTTCAATGAAAGTGTAGTAGAGAGGTCATCCCGTGGAGAAAGCAACTTGGGAGACCGAGCAGGAGATACAAAGCAGATATCCACAATTATTTGAGACTTCAGGTATGCTTCTTAACCCGCTTGCAGACGAGCATTTGTTTAAGTTTGGGAGAATGTAACGACACGGCCCGTCGTTATGGGAATTACCACCCCGTTACCTTGCATTTATATGTTTTATGCTTTTATATCAGTGTTCGAGTTTATTGGGTGAGCTAGGAGTGATTCGGGTTGAAAATGAGGCAAATAGCCTTTTTGTAGGAAGCTTGAATATGGAAAGTCAACTTGGAGTTAACTATTTGGTTATAGTCCTCGGAATTGGATTCTGATGATTTGACTAGTTTCGGGGGATCATTTATGACTTAGGAGAGCAATCGGAATCGAATTTGGAGGTCCGGTGTAGTTTTACGCTTGAATTGGCTAAGGTTGAATTTTGGCAAAATCTGAACGGTATATGAGATTTTAATCTAGTGGTCGGAATAGAATTCTGACAATTTCTGTAGCTTCGTTATGTGATTTTGGATGTGTCTGCAAATTTTCAGGTCATTCGGACATCGTTTGGTCGGGTTTTGGGTTGAATGTTAGTTTCGGAAGTTTTGAAGAAACATAGGCTTGAATCCGTGTGAAAATGGTAATTTTGATGTTTAGGATGGTGTTTTTATGATTGGAACAAATTCGTATCATGTTTTGGAGTATGTTGGTGGTTTTTGTTAGGGTCCCGAGGGCCTCGGGATGAATTCGGACCATCATCCGGGCATTTAGAACTTAGAGGAAACTGCAGAAAATATGCAGAAAACTGTGCAGGCATTAAGCCTTCGCATTCGCGTGGCCCAAGTCATGTTCGTGAAGGCCAGGCTGGCTAAGGCATCGCATTCGCGATCAGGACTGTCGCATTTACGTAGGCAATATTGGACGAAGCTTCGCGTTCGCGTTCCTCGAGGTCGCGTTCGCATAGGAAGAAAAGGGAAAGTGTCACGTTCGTGTGAGGGTCTACGCGTTCGCATAGAAGAAATCCGGGCGGCCGTCGAGTTATTCATCGCGAACGCGTGGGGAAGCATCGCGTTCGCGAAGAGGAAATTAGACGAAGCATCGCGGACGCATGAGCTCCATCGCGAACGCGTAGAGTAATTGGGTCAGCCAGTGAATTAAAATCCAGAAGCAGTGTAGTCGCGGGTTCATTTACCAAAAACACAAATTTTGAGCCCTAGAGAGAGAAAGTCACGGGAAAATGCTGGGAATTCATCGGGTATTCGTCGAAGGTAAGCTTCTTGACTAAAAAATGTAATTTTATGGTTGAATTAATATCAATCTTCATGAATTTCGGTAGAAACTGTGAAGAATTATGGCCTAGGTATTGAAAATGAATTTTTTGGTTTTGAAAGGACATTCGAACTCTGATTTCGATAAATTTTATACACACGGACTCGTGACGAGATGAGGATCGAGTTGGTACTAATTTCGGAATTTTTCGAGCAGCGGGCCCGGGGTCGGGTTTTACCAACTTAGCGCGTTTATGCGTATTTCATGTAAATTGAATTGGGTTATGTTTCTTTCACCCGTAATTGACATAATTGTTGTGTTTTGACTAGATTCTATGCGTGAGGCAGCGAATTCTAAAGGAAAAGGCATTGCGGACGAGTCTACGACCGGCTAGAGGTGAGTAGTTTGTGTATATGGTAGCCTGAGGGTTTGAAACCCCGACTTAGCACATTGTGACGCTAGTAGGGCGTGGCTCGCACCCCGTGGCAGGTGCGGGATTGATTGTGACTGGGGATTGAGACTTAGTCCATCCCGAATGAGTATAATATGATATTAGTGGTTGAAAAACACTGTGTTTGATATAATTGTGGGCTGTAAGCCAAGTTTGGGGCCTTGTGCCGACCTGTAGTATCCCTAGGGGATAGTTATATATGTGATAGCTACACTTGCTTAATCACCGATCTCAGTCCTGGTTTGAAATCACCATATTGAAATGCTAAGTCACCTGTTTTGGAAAAATTAAATAAAAGTTGAAGTATTTTCATAATTTATGAACTGGAACTTGGAAACAAATAATTGAGCTGTTGTATGACTTATACACTTGTTGTGGACTGAGGATGGATCGGGCTGCACGCCGCACCGGTTGATATGAGGATCGGGCAGCACGCCACAGCGGTATTGCGCTTGGGCTGTAGGAGCCCCTCCGGAGTCTGTACACACCCCAGTAAGCACCGTCGATGTTAAATGGATCGGGCTACATGCCATAGCGGTTATGTGCATTGCATTGCATCTTTATCTGTTGAATTATCTGTGATAATTGTATTGTACGGTTATTGCTAGTTCGTAGGAGGATCGGACTATAGTTTAGCTTCATTTTGTGGTATTCTCTGGATTTCTTGCTTTAAGCTACTTGTATATATTTATTACTCACTGAGTACTTAGTACTCACCCCTACTCCCTGTACCTTTGTGTGCAGATTCAGGTACTCAGGAGAAGTAGACGAGCATTCCAACTTTCACAGAGTCACATCAAGTTGTTGAGGTAGCTGCCGACATTCGCAGAACCTAGCTTCTCCTCTCTTTTCAGTTGTTACTTTATGTTCAGATTTGAGAACTTTTATACAGTATTCTACACTATTGTTCGATTTGTGTAGATGCTCTAGACTTGTGACTCCAGATCTTTGGGAGTGTTAGTTGTTTTCGCACTTCTCAGTATTTTGTTCATATTATTATTATTGGAGTTTCTATGACTCATATATTCTTCTTGAGTTGTCCATTTGGGACTGATATTATTTGTGAAAAACGTTTGTTGGTCTGGCTGGCCTAGCTTGATTGTTGGGCGCCATCACGACCGGATTTGGGTCGTGACAGACCGTATTCATGTCGCAGAGCATGTATGCGGTCCGTATCTTGATCATCCTCACCGTAGAATGGAACCCTAGTTTACAGGTCTTCTTCGCATTCCAGTTGTATAGATTACATTGCAGAAATGCGATTGCATTTTGTGTCGCATCTTCATCATTTGGTGACCTTATAGGTTGGTTTGTGATTGACTTTGCGGCTAGCATGTTGGTTCTGCGGTCGCATAATGGACCGCATTGTTGACTTGAAATTTAGCCTAGATATCTGCTTTTGTCTGCGATTTGGCATGCATTTTGCGGCTCGCATGTCTGATCTGCGATCGCATAGTGAGTCACAGACCAGCTTTTTGCTACATTTTTGTTTTTTCTTGTCTTTTTTCTTTTGTTTCCATGTTCTTGGGTCCTCGGTATTTATGTACAGTAGAAACAACAAAACTACATAAGTAACAGAGATATTGCATTAAAACAAGCTAGAATCTAAGCAATTAGTATTGAAATGTGCCGAAATCTCCGGCACATCAACACACCCAACTTAAACTCTTGCTTGTCCTCGAGCAACTAAAACAAACTCAGCCTATTCTAGACTTTATTTACAAAACATGAAACGATAATGACTACTGATGTTGTTCATTGCTAGTACTTCAAGCATGCATTTACAATTGTTTTACCCTTCCTGAACTGATAGTATATACAAGGAAAACTAATTAACTTTTGAACCCTGGGCCTCAGACATTGCGACAAAATATTACCCTCAAGTGAGTGCAATTGCATTTGACTCAAAATCCTAACTTTTATTTAACTCCACAGTTCATGTACCCTCACTAGAAAGAAGGTCCCAAAATCACAATATTTACAAGGACAACAAAAAGGGACAGTTTACAAATACACTCACTCTCAGAAAGAACTTCAAGTGCTACAACATTTCATACCATAAGCTTGCCCTTATGTTAATTCACCGTTTATTCAAGAGTGTTCGGTTAGAGGTCCCATAAGGACGTTTTTAGCTTGTTATGTAGGTTTAGGGCAGGGTTGGATGAACATTTGGGCACAAGTGACTTCACCCTCCTTGAACACCACTCACATTGTTTCATTCTTATGCACTTTGCTTCTTTTCAAACCCACATAGCTTCACTTGCATCTAGTTTCTAATAAAGAACAACCTTACATACCTCTTCTAATTGTTATTAAAGGCTCCATACTTTATATACATCCACATATTTTCTCTTTTTTTATCTTTTTTCTTTTCTTTTGGAGCTTGAATAATCTAAAACAAACACTTTTAGGGCATGTGGTCCTAACTCCACGTACAACCTTACCAATCTCCAGTATGACACCACCCCCTAACTTAGGCTTTTAGCCTTATTCTCAATGTTCAAGGAGAGATGGGTTCAAGAGAGGGGATTATTTTACAAAAAAGGAGAGGTTTGTAATGAGTTGGCCAAAGAAAAGGCTTAAAGGCTCAATTGGGTACTAGTGATATTATTCATGTACGAGTCGGCTTGAAAGGCTTTAGAGGTCTAGCAAATAAGACAAAGAATGCCTAAGATCATCTCTCCAACCAAACATACTATCATTAGCATTGAAAGTACAACTGGGCAAGTTCTGGATGATAGAAGTACACACAAGAATTATATACACACAGGGAACTCACACTCACATAACACATAAACTGTTTCACTCACATAGTTTGACGCTTTCGAGTCAACACTTGGAACTCAAAGCTTTCATCATAGGCACATGTTCACACAGTTGATCTTTTTTTTATATATAAACATGTGGAAGGGTATATGCTATGTACAGACACACATGATTGATACTAGGCAATTACACCAAACCAGTCAATACGATTCATCCTACTCTCTTGGTTCTACCATTACACCCTTGGAAAAGAACCGGGGCAAGAAAAACCAAGGGGAATTGATTACCAATTAATATCTACTTGTTTTTGTGTTTTTTTGTTTTGTTTTTATATATGGACACTACTATGAACACAAAACAAACACTAATATTAACATACACATATTTCATAACACAACTCATGTACCAAAGTCATACTAATATATACAGAACAAAAAATACTCATAAGTACATGAGTTTGATTGTAACATAAAGATATGCATATGTACAATTGTTTCCAATTCCAATTTCCGATATCACAAAAAATATCTACAATGCTACCCTCCACCCCCAACTAAAAGCATGCATTGTCCCCAATGCATAAAAACGGAGAGATGAGTTTGAGGGGGCATACTGAGGCACACTAAGTGCTATGGGAGTCAGTAGATGGATGAGTGATGGAGGGGTCACCCTCGGATGTGGCCGCTGGGACCGATGACAGTTCGGTCTGAGATGTGACTTCATCTGATGGAATAGTGCCCTTAGGCTGGTCCAAATCAGGAGTGGAGACTGGAGCTGGAGCTAGTGCTGGAGCTGTAGCTAGAGGTGGAGCCTGAGAGCTACTGGACTCACCCACTACTGATGGCATAACTAAAGGAGCTGTAGGAGTAGCCATGTCTACTAGAGACCGCTGGATCGCTGTCTGCATATCTACTTGTTCCACTTCTGTAATAGCAGACTCTTTAATAACAGCATCCTCAATAGAGGCATCCTCAATCTGCTATACTTTATCCGGAGGGCCATCACCGCTTGAATATCCAGAACTTTTCATCATCCTCGCCCTCATCTTCCTCCTTATCCTCTGACTTACTAAAACATCCAGACTCCTCCCCAGAAGGGATCTCAATATATGCTGGAGGAGGGGCAGTATCAGTCATCAGTGCGGAAAAAATCAAGACCTAATTTCGGAGGTGATATGTCTGTAGCCTGGTCACCATCAGTAGGAAGAAGGGATGACCGATTGAACTCCAAGTTTTGTATCTTTTGGAGCTCGGTCTTCATAGAAGCAACCTCTTCCTTGAGTCCAGGCAATCCACTAACTTCCCCCCTGCTCTATCTTTTCTATGCTCAACTCAAGTTGCTGCAATATATCCTCATACTTTGATTTTTGTTGTTGAAGGTCTATCAATGAGACTTGTATCGGAGTCGGGGCTTATTTTATGAGAGTAGGCAAAGTCTTTAAAAGCTGGTCTACCTTGGCATTGGCATGCTGAGCCAATAGACCAAGCTTTGAGATAGCAGGAATGACCGTAGCAGGCTGGACAGTGGTGTATTTAGAAGAAGGCTCGGAGGTGGAGGATGCTGCCACAGTAACATGAGGGATTACAGTGGGCTGGTAATCTGAAGGCACTTCCGTAGTCTGCCCCTGAACTGGAACCACGGGTGAGATAACAGCATCACTAAGTCTGGGGATATCAATGACCTATGTTTCCCTCCCAGTTTTGTCTTTGCACTCATCTACATGAACTTGCATGGCTTTGCATAGGGTTGTGATTAAAAAAGGGAACGGGAGTGAAGTAGTAGACTATGCTGCCTGAATCCCTATCTCTTGGAATATCACAGCTCCAATATCTATTTTGATACCACTCATGATACAGGCAATGAGAAGCTCCTTCTCAATAGGTATTTCAGTCTCATTTCGAGTCGGTATCAATCTAGAAGTGAGAAAACTGAGCCAAAAATGACCCTCTCTTGAAAAACTCTCCTTGTAAATCTTCTGCCCAGGGATGATCCAGGAAGGGGTCCCCTTTGCGATCACTGAGGCAATCCACCCTTGCTCACTTTCTTTGTTCGCTAATTTTTTGTCATACTCTATTGTTCCTGGACTCCAGTCTGGGACATATAATTTGTTTATGGCACCTATGTGGTAGAAAATTGTCTGTCCTCGAACATGCACTTTATCAATGAACACTCTATTTCATTTGTGGTGCTTGGTCCTAGAGGCCCCATATGATACATAAAATTTGCGAACAAGAGACTCGTTGTATTCAGAAGGTGGCTTAGTGAAAGACCATCATTTTCTCTTCTTTATGTTCTCTAAGATGTGGAGATATTTTTCTTTCAACCCATTCAAGTTCAATTGTTTTTCGGGCAGGAGTTTCCACTTGATGAACCCTTCTTTATACCTTTCTCTGGACCCCTCTACTCCCAGCGGAGGTGGAATTAATTTCCATTTTTCCTCCTTGCTTTAGCAAATAGGTCAACATCAGGTAAAAGCACATCTTCATCAGATTGGGATGGGCAAGGGCTTTACAGACTCCGTCCTTAGTCGCTTTGATATTCGCTTGAGATGACTGGAGGATGACCTTGTCAGGGTATGCTTTTGTTTGGCAGCCATATCTGCACAAGGATGAAATGTGAGTGACAACAGAGGCACAATGGAAGAAAAAATAGAAGAATTAAAATAAAAAGCTCAAAATGCGGTGTGCTCTACGATCGCAAACCCACAATATGGACCGCGAAGTCATCGCAAAACTGATGGCCTCAAAGTAGGTTCAACCTGTGGTGGATTATGCAGGTCACATAACCACTATGCGAACCGCATAACCATCATAGACTGGACTTTCCCAAAACATGCATCACCAAATATGATTGCATATCTCACCGCAAAGTAGAGAATGCGATCGCAGAATCACCGCAAAATGCAAGGCTCAAAAATTGGGTTTTATGTTTAAGTCTGCGGTAGGTTTGCGGACCGCATGTCAATTATGTGACCGCGGATCCACCGCATTTCACAATCCCTAATAGCAAGGTTGGGTTCAATTTTGCGGTGAAAATACGGACCGCATTGCAACTATGCGACCTCATAACGACAACATTTCACCATCATCCTCAGAGAACCTAGGGTTTTATTCTGCGGCCAAAATGTGGACTGCATTTCCAAAATACAGAGCACATATGTCGTCTTCTACATAGGTTATCCTAGCTTACAACAATGGCAATCCTATTTTATTCTACCCCTTACCCCCAAATCATGCTCAACCCAATGTTAACTACATTACAGGGAAGAAACTACACAAATATCTCGGCATTTTTGCACATGATTAAACCGAAGAAAAACTCAGAAACTACAGTGCAAAATAAAAATAATAAATGTGTGAGAAACGGGTGCATACCAGTAAAGTTTGATGGTTGGGACACTGAGTGTTACAATTTGAATCCATTGGTTGCAAACAAACAAAGCTAGACTCTCAATGAATGTTCGTGTTCTGCCCCCTTATTCTCTTTTTTTTTGTTTTGTATTTCTATTTTTCTTTTTTTAAGTGGGTGAGAGATGAGAGACATATGCAATGTACCTTGTCAATTCTGCGAAGAAAGGAACATCGCATGACACACAATGCGATCGCATATCTGTTATGCAGTGAAGTTAAAGACCAAGCTAAGAGGAGGCAAATGCGGTGCAAATTGTTGTCGCATAAGTGAAATGAGGACCGCATAATGCACCACCACACCGCATTTATGACAACCATTTTAACCAAACACTTTTCTTAGGTTTGCGGTGAGAATGCGCTCCGTATTGTGATAATGCGATCAAATCTGTGTAGCAGACTTCACCTGGTGGTTTTTCTTCCCTTTTTATGCATCCCTACTCATAATAAGTGAATTTGGCTATAATTATGCCTTAAATAATCACACTTTGTTATGGTATTTATGTTGTTTATGAGGACAAAATGCTTTGATTAGTGTTTGTTTGTGTGTTATAGGTACATGTGATGCAATGGATGCTAAGAAGAGCTATTTTGGAGTCATATATTGATGAAAAGGCCAAGAGAAGAGCTAAAGTGAAAAGAGCTGGAAAGAGCATAGAAAGATCCACAGGACTGTTCCTCTGTGGTTCATTCTCGGTCGCGGATGAACCGCGAATAATGAGGCTTTCTGAAGTTTTGTTGTTCGCGGTCAGCTCGCGGCCGCGAACCAACCGTGGAAGACGACGCACAGTTCTCCTAATTGGACTCAAACTTAGTTTTTTAGCCCTAGAACCTCTATATAAACTCCTAGTTTGCCCAATAGAGGCATGTTGTCTTTATTTCAATACTTTTGCAAGATATTTAGTAAGAGAGAATCCTCTCAACTCCTTCTTTTTATTTTATATCAAGTATTTCTTTATGATTTCAATTATTATTCTTGTTTCTTTAAGCATGAGTAGCTAAATCCTTTTCTAAGGTTTTGATACTAGATTTCTCTTTGTTCAACTTCGTTCTTGTTGTAGTTAATTGGTAGACGTCCCAATTAGCGGTGCCTATTTAGTGTGCATAACTTGGAAAAGAGTGCATATTTAGGTATATTGTTGAATAACACCACACCTAGGTTATTGGAGGAATCTATAACTTTAGGCGTAAAGACGGGGTTAGGAATAACGAAGTCTTGGGTGCAATCTTAAGTGAACTATTCAAATTAAAGCTAGCTAGGGTAGCTCGGGAGAGTGCACTAGTAAATTATTGTAATTGCTCGGGAAAGGGTTACGATACACATAGCGTCATGATTGATAGAATATATTAACAATTTGTATGAACATAACGATAAGGGATTCCATCAATAGGGGAAATCAATACCTTAGTCCTTCTCCATATTATTTTTACTCAACATTCAATTCTTTCTTTTAAGCATTCTTAATTCATACAAAGTAGTTAGTCAAAATCCATACACAAATATACTCTAAATTTTGGGAACTTGATTCGGAAGTATTCTTGGGTTGTGAAAGTTGTGATTGATAGGTTAATTCTCTGTGGGATTGATCTTGGACTTATTAGACCAGGTTATATTGACTGTGACCGTTGCTTGGACGTGAATTAATTTTGGCGTTGTTGCCGGGGAATTAACAGAATTATCAATTGCCCTTGACAGAACTTTAAGAATCTTGTGTATTCGGGTTCTTTCTACACTTTACATTGAATATTTTGACGGTTGTTGATTTTGGTACTCAGGTGCATGCCTAGAAAATCTGCAAGGACTGGAGAACTAATTGAAGGACTCTCAGACCCCGAGCAAACTTTCCGAGCACGTAACAAAGCCATCAAACAAATTCAACAATCTCAACAACCAATCAAACTAGACTTCGACATGGGTGACGTAAACGAACAAAACCAGCAAGCCGGGCTAAATATGCAAGAGGCGCAGGAGGCACAAGAAGGTGCACTGTATGACTGGGAACAACCCACAGCGGATAATTTGGCAACTACCATTGTTGTGCCGACAATTCAAGCTGAGTCTTTCCAGATTACCAACAACATGCTTCACTTGTTGCAAAACAAGGGATTATTCTCTGGGTCTCAGGTTGAAGATCCACCGCAGCAACTCAAGAACTTTCTATCAATATGCAAGACACAAAGGCAACCGAATGTAACTCCGGAAGCTATCAGATTGTTACTCTTTCCGTTCTCAGTTACAGGAGCAGCAGAGATATGGCTAAACTCACTCCCAATAAACTCCATTGCAACTTGGGATGAGTTAGTCAAACAATTCCACAACAAGTTTCATCCACCTAACAAGACAACTCAACAAATAGATGAGATTGTAGAGCTTCAAGCAGAAACCAATGGAGACATTACATGAAACTTGGGGCCGATTCAAGGGTATGCTTGTTATGTGTCCTCACCATGGGATTCCCGAGCAGATGTTGGGTCAAAGGTTCTACATGGGGCTCTAAGATAGTATGAAGAATATTGTAGATGCTTCAGCAGGTGGGGCTTTTCTGAGCAAGACTTGGAGAGAGGGCCAAAATTTGATAGACAAGATGGATCAAAATTCCGGGTGGACGTCCAGGAATGCTCATATCACACCAGTGGTACACTCTGTACCTCTGGATCCATCCAACACTCTAGAGGAGAACATGGCAACTTTATTGACACAAATGAGCATCCTGACAAAGAAGGTGGAAGAATCTGGGGTCAAGCAGCAGGTTCACATTGTAGATACTACTAATGGTGGTTTATGCACATCTTGCATTAGCCAACCCATAGGTAATCCATGGGCTGCAGACCAAGAACATCATCATCAACATGAGGATATGAACTATGTGGCTAACCATGGAGGGCAGCGACAAGGTAATCAAAACTGGGGCCAACAGGCTCCAATACAGTACAGACCTCCCCAGCCACAATTTAATGCAGCAGGTATAAGGCCACCACACAACATGGCCCCATATCCTAAACCTCAGTATTTCGGCAATCAGCAACAGGGATACCATCCACCTCCACCACCACATGGGGGTAGACATGACGATGGGTTCGCAGAGTTAAAAGCTATGATGCAGCAGGTAATTGGGTCAAATGCCAAAACAAATGAGAGGATAGATGCACATGATGCCGCCATCAATAATATTGAAGTACAGGTGGGTCAGATTGCTATGTCTCTCAACAATCGTCCTCAAGGGACATTGCCTGTAGATACACAAACAAACCCAAATGACCAAATCCCAAAGCAGATGATGGCAGTGACTCCGAGAAGCGGTAGAGATCTTGATGCCGAGAATGAAAGTGAGAAAATCGACAGACAGGCTGAGACACCTAGTCCATTGCCCATTAAACTGGATGAGTCCACAGGGTTGACAGAAGTCACAGTCCAGCCAGTTGCGGAAAATAAAGAAGCAAAATAGGGAACGGAGAAAGTAGCTGAACAGATAGAGCAGCAGATTGAAGAGAAAGTGATAGAAAAAGAAAAGTCCCAAGTCACTGGGAAGAAGAGGCCTCCACCACCATTCCCCCAAAGTTTGGCCAAACACCAGAAAGAGGAGTAATACAAAAAGTTCTTTGAAATGCTCAAGCAGATCCAGGTAAACATTCCCTTAATTGAAGCTTTAAAAGAAATGCCTGGTTATGATAAGATGATGAAAGATTTGATGTCGCAGAAATTTGATTTCCAAGACTTGGCCACCGTAACACTTACCCAGATTTATAGTACAGTGGTCTCCAGACCTATTGCTGAGAAGCTATCTGATCCAGGTAGCTTCACCATCCCATGCACTATAGAGAATTATGCCTTTACTAAGGCTTTATGTGATTTAGGGGCAAGCATTAATCTCATGCCCTTAGTCATTTATAAGAGGTTAGGCATTGGGAGAGCCAGGCCCACCTCTATGCTTTTACAGCTTGCTGACGGGACGGTTAAGCATCAATTGGTATTATAGATGATGTGCTTATCCAGGTTGGGAAGTTCATGTTTCCCGCCGATTTTGTTATTCTTGATTGCAAGGTCGACGAAGAAATTCCCATAATCCTAGGAAGATCATTCCTAGCCACCAGGAGAGCCATAATTGATTGTAAAACTGGGGAACTCAAGAAGAGGTTGAATGATGAGGAGATCATCTTCAATGTCCAAAAATCCATGAGGCGCCCTAGTGAGTTCGCAAATTGCTCTCTCATTGATGCGGTTGATGTGATAGTGGAGACCGACGATGCAGAGTTGACCATTAAAGACCCACTTCAAGCATGCCTGATGAACATGGAAGAGGTAAATGGCGAAAGTTTAGCTGAATGGGTACTATCTCTGGAAGGCAAGGGATTTTGGTAGAGAGAGCTTGAGTTCGAGCCTCTATACTTAGAGAAAAGAGAGACTCCGCCAGCAAAGCCATCCATAGAAGAGCCACCAAAGCTTGAGCTTAAACCACTACCGGATGGAGAATATGCATGGACTATGGGAAGTTAAATCTAGCCACTCGCAAGGATCACTTCCCACTCCCCTTCATTGATTAAATGCTTAACATGTTGGTAGGGAGGTTCCATTTTTGCTTCTTGGATGGATACTCGGGGTACTATCAAATCTCCATAGCCCCCGAAGATAGAGAGAAGACCTCCTTCACATGCCCATATGGCATTTTTGCCTTTAGGAGGATGCTATTCGGACTATGCAATGCACCTGCCACATTCCAGAGGTGCATGATGGCTATTTTCACCGATATGGTGGAAGACATTATGGAGGTGTTCATGGATGATTTCTCAGTGGTAGGGAATTCATTCGATGAATGCCTAGCCAATCTGACAAAAGTGCTGAAACGGTGCGTGGAAACAAACTTAGTGCTAAACTGAGAGAAGTGCCATTTTATGGTACAAGAAGGTATAGTATTGGGGCACCGGGTTTCAAGCAAAGGCATTGAGGTAGACCGTGCTAAAGTTGATGTCATCGCAAAGCTTCCTCCACCAACATTCGTCAAGGCCATAAGAAGCTTTCTTGGACACGCCGGTTTTTACCTGAGGTTCATCAAAGACTTCTCCAAAATATCAAACCCTCTCTATAAGTTACTTGAAAAAGATCACCCTTTTGTTTTTTCTGATGAATGCAGGATTGCTTTTGAGGAACTAAAGAAGAGGTTGGTCACATCACCCATCATCATTGCCCCCGACTGGGAGCAACCTTTTGAGCTAATGTGTGATGCAAGTGACTATGCGGTGAGGGAAGTGCTGGGCCAAAGGAAAGACAAGTTGATGCATCCAATATACTATGCAAGTAGAACTTTGAGTGGAGCACAGCTAAACTACACAGTGACGAAAAAGGAGATTCTTGCAGTCGTGTTCGCATTTGACAAATTCCGGTCCTATCTTATAGGATCCAAGGTAATCGTATACACAGACCATGCAACTTTAAGATATCTAATTGATAAAAAGGACTCTAAGTCGTGCCTGATTCGTTGGGTGTTGCTTCTCCAAGAGTTCGACCTAGAAATTAGGGATAGGAAAGGTACTGAAAATCAAGTCGCTGGTCATTTGTCACGACTTGAAGGAGCTGAAACTGTCAAAAAGAATGGGGAAATTCTGGAAACCTTTCCAGATGAGCAGCTGCTCACCACCACTCTCCTTGAAACACCATGGTATGCTGATTATGCTAATTACCTAGCCGGTGGTATTGTTCCTCACGACCTCTCATCGGTCCAGAGGAAAAGATTTTTTCGTGAAAGTCAGCTTTATTATTGGGATGAACCATATTTGTTTAGGATATGTCTAGATAACATGATCCGGAGATGCGTCCCCGAGATAGAACAACCTTCTATTTTGCAGGCATGTCACGCTTCAGCATATGGCGGTCACTTTGGAGGAATACGTACAGCCGCCAAAATACTTAAGGTCGGTTTCTATTGGCCAACGGTGTTTAAAGATGCACACTTGTGGGTGAAAGGTTGCAACGAATGTCAACGTACCGGGAACATCTCCCGGCGTCATGAAATGCCAATGAACCCAATCCAGCAAGTTGAAGTGTTCGGTGTCTGGGGAATAGATTTCATGGGGCCCTTTATTAGATCATACGGCAATAAGTACATACTTGTTGCAGTTGACTACGTGTCCAAATGGGTGGAAGCTGCAGCATTACCCACCAATGATGCTAAGGTGGTGGTGGGGTTTTTGAAGAAGAATATTTTCACCCGGTTCAGGACACCAAGGGCTATCATCAGTGACGGGGGCACACACTTTTGCAACCAGGCCTTTGAGAAATTATTGGCCAAGTATGATGTTAAACACCGTGTGGCCACTCCATATCACCCGCAGACTAGCGGGCAAGTTGAGGTCTCCAACAGGGAGATAAAAAGTGTACTAACTAAAACAATAAACGCCACAAGGACCGACTGGTCCAGAAAGCTTGATGACGCACTATGGGCTTATAGAACAACATTCAAGACACCAATTGGCATGTCTCCATAAAAATTGGTGTTTGGGAATGCTTGTCACCTACCGGTTGAATTAGAGCACAAAGCTTGGTCGGCACTGAAACAATTGAATCTCAACTTGGACAAAGCAGGTAAAGCAAGGCTGACTGGGTTGCATGAATTAGAAGAATTTCACAGTATCTGGCATTTGAAAGTACTAGATTATATAAAGAGAGAATGAAGCGGATTCATGATCAAAATATCGTTGAGCTAAACTTCAAAAGCGGGGACAAAGTACTACTATACAATTCAAGATTACGATTGTTCCCAGGTAAATTGAAATCAAGATGGTCAGGACCTTTCAAAGTAATTGAGGCATTTGAGTCAGGAGCTGTGGAAATTCAAACTATGGATTGATCACGTACATTCAAGGTAAACTGACAGCGGTTGAAACCTTACATAGGCCTTGATGACACCGAGGACAAGGTAGAATTGCGGTTGGATGAACCTCAAAGGTTTAGCGAGCCTTAAAATGCGCTAAGTTGAGTCGTGTCGCGACGTTAAATCAGGCGCTACGTGGGAGGCAACCCACGAACATGTTGTAAGAGTTTTCATTATAGTTAGTATTTAATAAAAAAAATAAAAATTAAAAAAATAAAAAATAAAATAAAAAAATTGCTGAACAGTGGAGAAACTTTTCAGAGAAGGGCACTGATCGCGATCCATCCGCGACCGCGGATGAACCGCGGAAAAGTGGCCTCTCTGAATTTTCACTGTTCGCGGTCCATTCGCGGCCGTGAACCAACCGCAAAAAAATGTCCCTTCTGAATCGCGACTGTTCGCGGTCCATCCGCGGCCGCGAACGAACCGCGAACATCGTGGCCAGTCCGCGGTCAGTGAAAATTAATGTTTTTTTTATTTTCTTCCCCCCCCCCTTTAAACCCTAAAAACCCAACCCCTCTTTCCCATAACCCCATTCCCCCCCCCCCCCCCCCCCAAATCTCTCTCTCTCTCTAACTCCAAATCCTCTCCCTTCTCTCTACAAATTTCCAACCCCTTCTTCTCCAAATCATCCCCTTCTTCCACCCTACTCCTCCATTGCTATAACTAGTAATTCTCTCTACTTTTTCTCTTTTATTTTGTTTTTATTTTAGTTTTTGAATGTTTATTTTGTAGAATTAATTAGATAATGTTAGTTTAGGGTAGTTCATGAATATTACTTGGTTTCTTGTTGCACATTGAATGTTTCCATGAATATCTCTTAAGGAACCTTGTTATATGATTGAAGTTTGGTAAAATAAATGGGTTGTTGGGTCTTCAATTGAGTTTATGATGCTAATTTTATGATTTGGAGACCCAAAAGTATGTTGACCATATATGTTGGTTGGTAAGCCAAGTTGGGCAAATTATCCTTGATCATAATTGATTAATGTAGTTTTTGGAGACATAATGCCCAACTCATGAATTGGTTATTGTGTATTTTATTGGGGATGGATTAAGTTGATTGGGTAATGTTAGAAGTGCTCAAATAATTAAGTGTGGGGTGCTTGAATAGGCATGTGTAAAATAGTTAGATAAAGAAACTATGTATAGGAGCATGAGGTGATTGCACAAAAAATGGTCAATTGTGATATTTCACGGATGGCGAAGTCTGAGTAGCCTTCCGATGACTAACAGTTTACAAAATTTTTGGCTATCTTATTTGTGCAGGATCATGGCCCCAAAGAGATCTCGACATGGTGCTAGCTCTTCAAGGCAACCGACTTATGATGAGTCCAGGTTTGCTTGCAAAGAAGCGGAGAATGGATTTCACATTAAGGCGGCCAAGAAGTGGCTCCAAATGGTAGAAGTTGACCGGATAGCTATCCGCTCGGAGAAGCCTGAAATATATGATAAGATTCACAGGCGCGAGATGGAGTTCCTCTTTGACTCACCTCCTAATGTGAATAAGATGCTTATTTGGGAATTCTACACCAATGCTCCTTACACTATGGTCAGACGGGTATTCGTCAAAGGTAAGCATGTTGATGCCCATATTCCTACTATTAGGCAGATACTTAGACTGCCAATGCACACTAGTGATGTCGACTATTACCATGATAGTCCAGGTGTCACATGGGACATGCTAATTGAGGACTTATGTGTAGACGGCATCCCGGTGTGGATTAGAAATAAGACTCTGCACTCTAACTGCTTTACACACACAGCTAAATGTTGGTTCTCTATAATATGCAACCGTATCTTGCCCTCGAGAAACACCACGGATGTTAACTTTAATAGGGCACTTTTAACTTGGTGTTTTGTAACACAGCGGGATGTTGACATCACCCGCTTAGTTAGTGATGAGATGGTATTGAGGGGATCCCTCACTTCCAAGGGTTTTTATTACCCATCTCTTGTCACTACACTGTGTCTCCTCTATCAGACCCCAGCAACTGCAACTGATGGTGAGCTACTACCAAAAGCTCCATTTAGAGCTGCTCAAATTCGGGTTGGACGAGACACAACCCCAATGGACTTGGATGAGGAGGACGATCCTGTACCGGTTACCCGGGCCATGCACTCCACGGATTCAGCCGGACCTTCCAGGCCTGCTCCTCGTGGAGCAAGTATGTCTAGGTCCGAGTCCTCACGACCTATGCTTAGGTCCATGGAGGAGGAGGTTGCTGATCTGCGCACCTCCGTTGATGGCTTGCACACACGGCTAGACGCCATGTCTACAAGGCAAGCCCGGTCAGAAAGCAGGTTTATGGCATGGCTTAGAGCACTTGGACGAGCATGTCATGTCGACCCATCCACCGTCTCCGACTCCGAGTGAGTATCAGGTAAGTTTTCTTGCCCCTCTTGTGCTTTAATTTTTATTTATGTCATGGGGACATGACATATTTTTAAGTGTGGGGTGGGTGACTTATCTTATACATGATGTATATATTAGTTGTAATAGTTAATATAAAATAATAAAAACACAAAAAAATCATAAAATTTTAAAAATCCAAAAATATGAGTAGAGGACTCTTCCTGATGACGGACTATTTAGGACAAGTACTCTTGAGGGAAGTAGTCCACGTAGGAATTTTTCTTTCTTTTATTTTCTTTTTATAGGTAGTGTATCATCTCCCCCTTGGTTTTTTCTTTTGACCACGGTTCTTTTCCAAGGGTTTTTATTTGAACTGGGTTAGATAGATTTTTCTTTTCGTAGGATTAGAGAAAAAAAGGGCAACATGTAACCCCGAATATGCACATTAGCAAAAGCGTAAATTGAACTTAAGAATGTATCTTCTATGCTTGACTGTAGAATCTCAATATGCCTTAAACTGCACAATAATGCTTGCTTGAACATCGATAGGACTTTGTAGATAAATTGGATTCCAAATGAGTTGCATGCCATTTGTGTGTGAGTTTTTACTTACATTGTATGCTTTACATGATGCCTAGAACTTGCCCTGTGTGTTTGCAAAGCGAAATAGAAGTTGTTTGGTTGTAGAAAGGATAGAGGCATTTCTTTATGTAACCCCATATACCAACAGATATGAATTCACCCGTACATTATATCTTAGTTAACTTCTTTGAGCCTAAAGCCTATTCCTTGATAACCCTTGAATGTTCATCAAATATGTATAATGTTCTACTTTACCTCCTAGAAGCACTTGTATTGTAATGAATATCCAAAAGTTTAAGTGTGGGGTGAAGGGAAATTGAAAAAGGGAAAATCAAGAATTAATGGTAGAAAATAGTGAACTGGTCCAAAATACTGTTGCAAAGCAGTGAGACAAAGAGCTATATCAATGAATATATAAAAATTAGAAAGGCCAGTTACATCAACAAAAGAAAAGTGGAGGTTGAAAGTAAAGAAAGGTGAAGGAATGTTTATGGGAGACATAAGAAAGAAAACTAAAAGGGAAGTTGTGAAAGGAAAAGAAAAGTGCTTAGGGAGGCTAGTCACTATAACCAAAAGTATCCTACCCGTCCCATAGCCAACATTACAACCCTTAAAGACCTCTTGATCTATGATTGAATAACTCGATTAGTGGAGTATTACACTAGGGGCAAGCCTATGGTGTGTCTGTATGCATATAAATGTTCTTTGTTGAGAGTGAGTGAATTTTTCCGATATTTATAAGTTCCATGTTTTTGAATTGTTAATGTGTGGGAACTTCTCTCAATAAATTTTGTGAGGGCATGTAATTCAAGAGGAAGAAGGTAAATTTGCAAGTTTTTGGTAATAAGTAGAGTAAGTAATAATGTGCTGGCATGAGAGTTTACGGTTAGGTAAAGATTGTGCATATCTTAGGTTGTTCATGAATAATAGCTTTTGTGACATATTTTGGGGGAGACAATTTTTTAAAATTGGCCTAAAGTGATATTAAGGTTGCTCGAGGACGAGCAAAGGTTTAAGTATGGGGTATTGATAATAGGTGAATTTGACTATAATTATGCCATAAATAATCACACTTTGTTATGGTATTTATGTTGTTTATGAGGACAAAATGCTTTTATTAGTGTTTTTTTGTGTGTTATAGGTACATGTGATGCAATGGATGCTAAGAAGAGCTATTTTGGAGTCATATGTTGATGAAAAGGCCAAGAGAAGAGATAAAGTGAAAAGAGCTGGAAAGAGCATAGAAAGATCCGCAGGACTGTTCCTCTGTGGTTCATTCGCGGTCGCGGATGAACCGCGAATAATGAGGCTTTCTGAAGTTTTGTTGTTCGCGGTCAGCTCGTGGCCGCAAACCAACCGTGGAAGACGACGCACAGTTCTCCTAATTGGACTCAAACTTAGCTTTTTTAGCCCTAGAACCTCTATATAAACTCCTAGTTTGCCCAATAGAGGCATGTTGTCTTTATTTCAATACTTTTGCAAGATATTTAGTAAGAGAGAATCCTCTCAACTCCTTCTTTTTATTTTATATCAAGTATTTCTTTATGATTTCAATTATTATTCTTGTTTTTTTAAGCATGAGTAGATAAATCCTTTTCTAAGGTTTTGATGGAACCTATTGAGTGATGAACTTATCGTTTATGTGATTACAAATTGTTAGCTAGATTTCTCTTTGTTCAACTTCGTTCTTGTTGTAGTTAATTGGTAGATGTCCCAATTAGTGGTGCCTATTTAGTGTGCATAACTTGGAAAAGAGTTCATATTTAGGTATATTGTTGAACAACACCACACCTAGGTTATTGGAGGAATCTATAACTTTAGGCGTAAAGACGGGGTTAGGAATAACGAAGTCTTAGGTGCAATCTTAAGTGAACTATTCAAATTAAAGCTAGCTAGGGTAGCTCGGGAGAGTGCACTAGTAAATTATTGTAATTGCTCGGGAGAGGGTTACGATACACATAGCGTTCATGATTGATAGAATATATTAACAATTTGTATGAACATAATGATAAGGGATTCCATCAATAGGGGAAATCAATACCTTAGTCCTTCTCCATATTATTTTTACTCAACATTCAATACTTTCTTTTAAGCATTCTTAATTCTTGCAAAGTAGTTAGTCGAAATCCATACACAAATATACTCTAAATTTTGGGAACTTGATTCGGAAGTATTCTTGGGTTGTGAAAGTTGTGATTGATAGGTTAATTCTCTGTGGGATCGATCTTGGACTTATTAAACCAGGTTATATTGACTGCGACTGTTGCTTGGACGTGAATCACCTACCAAGTGTTGAGATCTTTTGAAACCCTTGTACTCTAACACACACTTTAAATTGCTTAACTAAATCTATCTAAAAAAAATGAAAAATTCAAAGAACAAAAGCGTGTTACCACAAATAGGTTGTATCCCATGAAGCGCTTAATTTAACATCGCGGCACAACGAAGTTGATGTTCCTTTGATTTCACTCAATGGTCGGGCATGAACCATCCTTGAGAGCCAGCTGCTCTACCAAATATTTTTCTCCATCAGTGCCCAAGTAATGCTTGATGCGTTGGCCATTTACCTTGAATGTCCAGGACCCATCTGTTGATTCAAATTCCACCGCTCCATAAGGAGATACATTTACAACCTTGAATAGACCGGACCATTTTGATTTAAGATTGCCGGGAAACAATTTGAGCCTCGAATTAAAGAGCAAGGCCAAATCACCCCCCTTGAAATGTCTTTTCAAGATCTTCTTGTCATGGACAAACTTCATCCGTTCTTTGTAAATAGTTGCACTTTCATAAGCATGGAACCAGAATTCCTCCATTTCATTGAGTTGTGTTAAACTCAAATTTGCAGCTTCAGCCCAGTCTAAGTTCGGCCTTTTTAGTACCCACATTGCTTTGTATTCCAACTCCACGGGTAGATGACATGTTTTACCAAATACTAACCGATAAGGAGCAGTACCAATAGGAGTCTTGTATGCCGTGCAGTATGCCCACAATGCATCATCTAGCTTCCTTGACCAGTCGGTCCTATTACTATTAACAATCTTTGCTAAAATTCTCTTGATCTCCCGATTGGAAACCTCAACTTGACCACTTGACTGTGGATGATAAGGTGCGGACACCTTGTGCTTGATGCCATACTTCCCAAGTTGCCCCGAGAAGGCCTTGTTACAGAAATGAGATCCACCCCACTAAGAATGGCTCCAGGAGTACCAAACTGAGTGAATATGTTTTTTTTTCAAGAAGGCGGTCACATCCTTGCCTCATTGTTTGGTAAGGCAACTGCTTCAACCCATTTGGACACGTAGTCCACAACTACCAAGATATATTTCATCCCACAAGAACTTACAAAAGGACCCACGAAGTCAATTTCTTATACGTCGAGATCTTTATCTCCATTACAAAGTGAATTTGGCATTTCATGCCTCTTGGAGATTGAACCTCGTTGTTAACAATGGTAGCAAGCCATGACTATTTGATTGGCAATAGAATAGATGGAAGGCCAATAATAACCACATTTAAGAACATTAGCCGCAGTATGATTTCCCCCATGATGACCCCCAACCGGCGAGTCATGGTATTCTTTTAGAATAGGCATAGCTTCTTTTTCGGGAACATATCTTCGAATGATGTTGTCAGCATAAACACGGAACAAGTATGGCTCTTCCCAATAATATTGCCGACAATCTCTCAAGAACTTCTTCTTTTGATAAGACTACAACCCCACTAGAATAAGATCACTCACCAAATAGTTAGCCATGTTGGCATTCCATGGAGCAAAAGTGCTAGATAGTGCCAAGATATGTTCATACGGGAATGCAACATTGATTTCAAGATCCCCCATTTGTCTTCCTTCTTCCTCCAGTCTTGATAAATGATCCGCTACTTGATTTTGAGTTCCATTGCGATCCTTGACCTCGAAGTCAAACTTTGCAATAATAAAACCCATTGAATCGATTGCGGCTTTGCATCCTTATTTTGCACAAGATAGCGACGAGTAGCATGATCCGTATACACTATCACTTTGGATCCCAACAAATAAGCCTGGAATTTCTCAAAGGCTTAAACAATGGCAAGAAGATCTTGATCAGTCACCGTGTAGTTCATTTGCACCCCATTGAGTGTCTTACTTGCATAATAGATCGGCAAGAGAACCTTGTTGTGATGTTGGCCAAGCATTGCTTCAATAGCTACACCACTAGCGTCACACATGAGCTCGAAAGGAAGAGACCAATTGGGTTTGAAAATAATAGGTTCCTTGGTGAGCCTTAGCTTTAATTCGTCAAAAGATTTGAGGCATTTTTCATCAATCACAAATTTGGCGTCCTTCTCAAGGAGTTTGCACATAGGATTTGCAATCTTGGAGAAATCCTTAATGAACCACCTATAAAATCTGGCATGCCCCAAGAAACTTCGAACACCTTTTACAAAAGTAGGTGGAGGAAGCTTGGAAATGATCTCGATCTTATCCCGGTTAACCTCAATGCCATGCTTTGAAATTTTATGCCCCAATACGATGCCTTCATCTACCATGAAATGGCATTCCTCCCAATTTAGCACAAGGCTCAAAAATTTTACCTACTACCGAGAAGTCATCCATGAAGACCTCTATAAAATCCTCCACCATGTCGGAGAAAATGGACATCATGCACCTTTGAAAAGTAGTCGGAGCATTGCACAAACCAAATGGCATCCGACTAAAGGCAAAAGTTCCATAGGGGCAAGTGAATGTTGTTTTCTCTTGATCATCCAATGCGATGTTGATTTGGTTGTAGCCGGAATATCTGTCAAGGAAATAATAGAATGACTTTCTCGCTAGCCAATCAAGCATTTGATCAATAAAAAGCATAGGTAAATGGTCTTTTCATGTTTCACTATTGAGCTTCCGGTAACATGAGTACCCTCCAATCGGTCACCGTTCTTGTTGGGATGAGCTCATTTTTATCATTTCAACTGCGGTCATGCCTCCCTTTTTCGTCACACATTGCACCGGGCTCACCCAAGAACTATCAGCAATAGGTTAGACAACCCCGGCATCCAACCACTTGAAGATTTCCTTCTTTACCACCTCTTGCATTTACGGATTCAACCGTCATTGATGCTCCATACTTGGCTTTGTGTCACTCTTCAATTGGATCTTGTGTTCACAAATTCCCATGGGAATTCCTCGAATGTACACAATTGTCCATAAAATGGCTTGCCTATGCTCCTTCAAGACTTCCAATAATTTCTCTACCTGCACATCATTCAACAAAGACGAAACAATTACGGGTAAAGTATCATTATAGCTAAGAAACTTATACCTTTGGTGCGGGGGAGTGGCTTGAGCTCTAGTTATGGTGGCTCAATGATTGATGGCTTTGCGGGGGGTGTAGCTGGATTCTCCAAGTCAAGAGAAAGCTTTGTTAGAGTATAAGTGTAGGATCCAAGACTTTCCAATGCACTTACCGACTCCATATACCCATCCATGTCTACACCATCAAAATTTACCAAGATAGCCGTCAATACCTCACCAAGGCATTGTTCTTCCATTTATTCTACGGAATCTTCCACCTCATCAATAACATCTATCACTGAAATGCTCTCATACTCATGGGGAAACGTCATACCCATTCTCGCTAGAAATGTACTTCTTCATCATTCACCCGGAATTTAATTTCGTTCCACTCTGAATCCATAAGTGCTCTTCCCCTGGCTAGGAATGGTCTCCCCAAAATAATAGGGATTTCTTTATTAACCGCATAATCAAGAATAACAAAGTCGGCGGGCAAATGGAATTCTCCAACTTTCACAATCACATCATCAACAATTCCTACCGGTCGCTTAATAGAACGATCGGCCATTTGTATTCTCATGATTGTTGGCCTTGGCATGCCTAATTCTGCTTTATTATAAATGGCAAGTAGCATCAAGTTGATGCTATCCCCGTTGTCACAAAGGGCTCTTGCAAATTGACGTGCCCCGATAGTGCATGGAATAGTAAAGGCTCCTGGGTTCTCTTTCTTTTGAACCGGACTTGTGAAAATAATATAGCTAACCTGGTGAGTCATGTTTACTACCTTATGCTTTGTGGTCTTCTTTTTGGTGATCAAATCCTTTAAATATTTAGCAAACCCCAGCATCTCTTGAAAAACTTCCACAAAAGGAATATTCACCGTTAATTGCTTGAGGATGTCGTAGAATTTTTTAAGTTTGCTATCATCAATCTTTAGTGCAAGCCTTTAAGGAAATGGGGGAGGAGGTCTAGGAATAGGTGGAAGAGCTTTTGGTGTCTCTTTAACTTTTTCATTCACCTCTTCCTAGTTTTATTTTGCACTTTCACTTCCTTTGTAATCTTTTCAACCTCGACAAAATTTGGCTCTTCAACCTCAACCCTTTGTTTGGACTCTTCTTCTTCAACAGTTTGTTCACCCTCTCTATGTAGAACTTTCCCACTCCTAGTACTGATCACCATGATGTGAGAAGTTGGACCACTCCCACCACCTCTTGGATTTGCAACCGTGTCACTCAAGAGTGTTCTTTTTTGTTTTGGATTTTGCTTTTTGGGGAGGTCTCTCATTTGCATTCCCAATTTTTGGATGGAGGCGGTATGAGATCCAACAACCTCGGTCATGTTCCTCATGGAAGCATCGGATTTTTCTTTATTTTGCAACACTCGCTCAAGGATAGCTTCCAACTTCGATTAACTAAAAGACCCTTGGTTCAAATATTGTCCGTCAGCTGCATTTTTGGCTATAGCTTGGTTGATAGGATCCAAACCCATATAAACAATTTCCAATAGCATAGAATGCATGAAACCATGGTTCGGAGACCTCACCAAATATAATTTGAAATGAGCTCATGCCTCATGCAACTATTCCCCCTATGTTTTCTTGAAAAAGAAGATTTTATCCCACAGCTCAGAATTTTTACTTTGCGGGAACCACTTAGATAGGAATGCCCGGACAAGTTCGGGCCAAGAATGGATAGAGTTTCGTGGTAGATTCTGGAGCCATCTCCTTGCATCCCCAGCAACAGAATACTTGAAGCATCTCAACTTCAAGTCATCATCAAAGACATGGTTCTGCTTGTGCATTGTACACACACCCAAAAATTTTCTAAGGTGTTTTGTTAGATCATCATCAATGGAATTTCTGAAGAGCCTCTCAGCTTTGAGCATAAGGATTAAACCGTGTTCCGCTTTAACGTTGCAGCACCAACAGCTGGAGGTACAATAGAATTTGTATCCACAATGTACTCTTCGATGTCTGCAAAAGGATTCTGGCCCAGATCTACCTCTACGTCATTACCAGAATTAGACATGTTTTCCTATCAACACCAAGCAAAACAAGCAAATGGAATAGAATCAGACGTAAAGTAAAGCACACACTAATTAGTAATTTCAAAACCGTGTTGCCCGATAACGGCACCAAAATTTGATACGCACAAATTACACTTTTATAAATTATGTAAGGCGGTCGATGTCAAATATAATAATCCAACAAGGTTCGAGTCGAATCCCACATGGAATAGGTGTGAAAAGGTTACTAGAATAGTGTGTTGCCCGACTAAAGTCGTAATTTTTTCCAGTTAATGGTAACACGAGTGCGGATTAATAGTGATAAGAGTATGAATTAAGTTTGTTTTGAAGTAATAACTAACTGGAATATTGAAGACGTAATTAATAGGATTAAAGAAACCAAGGTTGTATCCTCTTTAATGAAATGTAATGGTATCAGTGTTAATATGAATGGTCAGTCCTTTTGATATGCAATTGATGTCTAAGCGACTACCCAATATTTCCCAATAGTTGGATAATATTTCCTCTTTATAATTTTTTCAAATGTAAAAGAGTTTAATTAATAACAATCAATATATGCCAAATAAAACCCACTTATCCCTAAGAGATTTTATTAAACAAGGTATAAAGCCTTTAGTCTTTGATATTTACTTCTACCAAATTCTAACATACTTTCCTAAGCAAAGTAGAATTTAATGGCACTTGTTAATGTTTGCAACCACCAACAAAAAATGAAGCACGAGAAATAAATAAATATTATCCAACCATTATATATATTCAATGTTAAACACCCATTAACATACCACCCCTTTAAGGTCCACAACCTTAGTATTTAAAGTTAGCTACTCATGTTACAATAAAAAATCGAAAGAGTATTTAATGTCATAAAATCTTACAAAGTAGAGAATATTCACCCAAAAGCTTCCAAAAATGAGGAATATTAATATCTTGGAATGTAGTGCAAAGACTAAACAAGATGAGCATACAAAGACTTCATAAAACTATTTATAGTGGACTCAAGATTGGGACAGAAAACAAACAAAAATGCCATTTCAGGTCTGATATGCGACTGCATTCGTGCCGTAGAGCACGTATGCGGTCTTCATCTTGATCATCCTCACCGCAGATTGGAACCCTAGTTTACAGGTCTTCTTTACATTCCAGTTGTGCGGATCGCATTTTACGTCGCATCTTCATTATTTAGTGACCTTCATGGTTGGTTTGCAGTTGACCCTACGGGTCGCACTGGTTCTGCGGTTGCATAAGGGACCACATTCTTGACTTGAAATTTAGCCCAGATCTATACTTTTGTCTATGATTTGGCGTGCATTCTGGGGCTCGCATGTCTGATCTGCGATCGCATAGTGAGTTGCAGACCAGCTTTTTTGCTACATTTGCTCTTTTCTTGTCTTTTTTCTTCCATTTTCATGTTATTGGGTCCTTAGTCTTTATGTACTGTAGAAACAACAAAACTACATAAGCAACAGAGATAATTGCATTAAAACAAGCTAGAATATAAGAAATTAGTATTGAAATGTGCCGAAATTCTCCACCACATCAACTCTTACGTGACGTACAATATTCGTACTTACTCAAACTAATCTATACAGAAGTCAAGACTTACCCTTCCTTTGTGAATCACATGTCCTCACATCACACAGGAAAGTAGTTCCACGATTAATAATGTTAAGAACAAGTAGGAACTTAGATAGACAAAATTCGCTCACTCTCAAAAAGAACATTCACATGCCACAAAGATGCACCATAGGCTTGCTCGTAGTGTACTACTCTACTAATCGATTCCATTTAATCTAAGATCAATTAGGACTTCACTTGGTTGTAATGTAGGCTAAGTGACAGGTAGGATATATTTCGATATAGTGGCTAACCTCCCTAAGCACTTTTAATATAATCACATTAACCTTCAAAACATACTTATGTCAACCGGACCTTCTACCACATTTTTATATATAACATCCCACTCCATTAGGTGCAATTGTATCAACTCACCACTTATCAAATACTACATTTACTCATTCTTTTTTTTCTTTTGAGTGATGCTTATTCTGTTACTTTCCTAAAAATGGCATATTTCCTCTATTTCATTGGTTCCACTCAAAACCTAAACCACCACCTCACACTTTAGCTTTTTCATATTCCAAGGCCATTCTAGTCCTCATGGGAGGTAAACAGGTTCAAACAGATGGGTCATTCAAACAATTGGGTAAGGTTCACAATGTGATTTCCAAAGAAATAGGCTTATAGCCTCAACGGGGTTGACTACAATGTATTCTATTTATGTGGGTTTACTTTATATATGTGGCTTAACAAAGAAATGCCTATATCACTTCTAAGACTGAATGAAGCTACTATTTTGCTTTACAAACACACGGGACAAGTTCTAGGCATCAAATGTAGAGCATATAATACAATACAACTCACACACACATGGCACATGAGTCACTCCAAATTGTCTTATGAAGACATTCTTGTTTGAGTGTTCAAGTCAGTTACAAACATACAATTTAAGGCACTTTAGTAAGAACCTGAGACTAAGCGTTACACTCTAGTGTCTAATGTGTTCAGGTGTATCAACACCAAGGGTTTCTCTTTCTATTTAGCTAGTAGCCCATCAATACTAACTAAAAACTACAAATAAAATAAACAAAAACTACCTACACCCGGTTCAAGCTAAACCTTTGGAAAAGAACCGTGGCCCAAAGGAAAACCAAGGAGGAGTTACTACACTACCTAAAATAAAAAATCTTTATGGTATTTTCTTTAAACTTACTCCCCTCAAGAAAATTGTCTAAAAGATTTGTCATAAGGAAGAGTCCCCATTTTCCTTTTTTTTGTTCGACTTATATCCCTCAAAAGACATGTTGAGAGGTGTCTGTATTAGGGCCAAGTTGAAGTTAACTAACATGGCCCAGCAATACCAAACAAACAAAAATAAAACAACACCATACAAAGTTATACAATTTTTACAACAACAGCCATCCCCCACCCCATACTTAAAAGTTTGGCATATCCCCATGTCAAAAAAATATAAAGCTTAGTAAGGTAATGGGACTTCCCTGATGTTCACTCGTGATCACAAATGGTGTTAGGATTGAGGTGACACGCTCGTTCTAGAGCCCGGAGCTATCACATGACATTTTTCTCCAACTTGGCCTGTTAGGTAGTCAAATTGTCAACTCTAGCACCCAGGTGAGTGATAGAAGTGCGGAGACAAGCCATTTCTTTCTCCAGAGCTGTCATACGGGTACCTCAGCAGGACTATGATGGGCCCACCTCATCAACTCTTGTCTCTGATGGGGCAGCAACAACCTCAGCATCCTCATCAGCTTCATTATCATCCTCAACTATCACTACCAGCTCTCTCCTAACTATGATTTTGCTAGCCCAAAACGGGGCTTTCAATGGAAATTTCCCATGAACTCTAGGATTTTCAAGAACCCGTATAGCACGGCATAGCTTGATAACTAGAGAGGGGAAGTAAAATCCTTTGAGTACCTCTGGGGATCGAACGAACATCTCATCATGGTGGAGCTTGGCGACATCAAAATCTTAGTTAGACATAAAACAATAGATAGTTGTTGTTCGTGGCTCATTAACAACAGTCGTGTTGATGGAGGGTAGCAAGTGTTCCTGATAATTGTGAGCCAACACTTAGCCTCCCAATTGAGAGACCGCGAGTTTAATGTGATCCGGTATTTTAGCCATATATTCTCTATGTCAGGCACACATATTCCTTCAAAAATTAGTGTCCATGAAATAGTTGTGCGATGATAAGCAATGTAAGTATCTCTATCCCTAGAGAATTCTGGCAGCCGGTACACTTGGCGGATAGCTTCAAGGGACGCATTGACCTAGGTGTTTCGAACTGTGACCACCCTATTTTTATGCTTCGGGCAGTTAGCATAGAACTCCCTAACCATCTATACATTCGCCTCCTCCAGTTCCTCTAAGAAGATATCCAGCTGACACCTCCTCAACTCAGCAAAGATATTGGGCATTCCACTTGTAAGGTTTGCCGGTCAATATGCACTTCAGGTAATAATTTCTTGGTCACCTTGGCATTATACCCGTCCTCAGCTGGTTTGGAGACAAATCTAGTGCGATCAATCTGTTCTGCACTAGCTTGACTCCGAGCTCTAGAAGAACTGCTCGGTCCACTAGCAGAGGACCCTGTGGTACATCTCTTCACCTACCAAAACTAGAGTCTCCTATTAGTGAGGATTTAAGGTGTGTGAACCCTGGGTGGTTACTCAGACTTCACCACTACCATGGTCACATTAGCCATTAGAACTCCATTGGGGCAAATTCACAAACATATTGTGAGCAGAGTTTTGTCCTAACATACCTAGCCCCATGGAAAAATCAATTCTTCCCCCAAGTCACCATTCTTACTTCACCATTCCACCCTACCATAATTAGTTTTTACATACACAATCACACACTTCTCTACAATAGTGTGCACATACTTCACTATAATATTGTGCACATAACCCATTAAAAAGTAGAAGAGAAAATCAAATAAAATCTATTATAAATACTACACAATTAAAGCATTGAACTAACATAAAACTAAAACAAAAATATAAGAGAAGAGAGAGAGAAGATTGCTATACCTGGTACGAGTAGAAAATGATATGATTGGAGGTTGGGGGAAAGAATGTGAGGGATGTGTGGGCGTGTGAGAAGAAGAAGAAGAAGAAGAAGAAGAAGAAGAAGAAGAAAGGAATTGGGTGTTGGGGTTCTTAGATAGAGAGAGAGAGGATGGGGAAAGTAAGGGGGAAATAGGTCTTTTACTATTATTAGGGGGAATTAGAAAAGAAAAGAAAAGAAAAATAAAAAATAAAATTAACTTACCTGGGCGACAGAAAGTCGCAGATCACTGCGGTCCCACCGCGTTCGCGGTGAATGAAATAGGCGAGAGGCAGAATACTTACGTTTTATCGCGGTTGCAGTGGATCACGTAAGCCTGAGGTAGAATGCTTATCTTTTGCTGTGGTCACGGTCACAAGGATTTTTATTTTTTATTTTTCATAAGAATGTTACATAATAAAACAAAAACAACAACATTCATGGGTGGCCTCCCATGCAGCGCCTGATTTAACATTGTGGAACGATGCAGATAAGCTTATTTAAGATTCGCTCGACCTCTGAGGTTCAGTCAGGTGGATCTCTGTTACTTTCTTTGGTTTATTCATACTCGTATATAGTTTTAATCTCTGCCCATTGACTCTAAATGTATGAGATTCTTTCTCTGCGGCAATCTCTATGGCCCTTGAAGGGAATACTTCGACCACTCAAAAATGGTCCAGACCATTGTGACTTGAGCTTACCCAAAAATAGCCTTAATCTTGAGTTAGAGAGTAATACAATGTCCCCCGGGCTTAAAACCTTTCTCTGTAATGTTCTTGTCATGCAACCTCTTCATTATTTCCTTGTACAACCTTGTGCTCTCAAAAGCAAGATATTTGTACTTGTTGAGCTCATGAAATTTTGTGATTCTCGTTGTGCCCGCAAACTCGATGTCTAGATTCAACTGTTTAATTACCTATCAAGCTTTATATTTATGTTTGCTAGCAAGTGTCAGGATTTCTCGAACACCAACTTATATGGTGACGTACTAATCGTTGTTTTAAAAGCAGTTCTATAGGCCTAGAGTGCATCATCTATCTTTTTTACCCAATTAGTTCTTGCGGCATTCACAGTCTTGGTTAGCAAACTCTTTATCTCTTTGTTTAACACTTCAACTTGTCCACTTGTCTGAGGATGATATGGGGTTGTCACCTTGTTGCACACATCATACTTCGCTAGCAATTTCTCAAAGGCTCGATTGCAGAAGTGAATGCCTCTGTCACTGATAATGGCTCTCGTGATCCCAAAACACGTGAATATATTCTTATTCAAAATCCCACCACTATTCTTGCATCATTGGTGGGAAATGTTGCAGCTCCTACCCATTTGGACACGTAATCTACCGCAACAAGTATGTACTTATTGCCAAATGAGCTGACGAAGGGACCCATGAGGTCAATCCCCCAGACATCGAACACTTCAACCTCTTGAATTAGGTTTATCGGTATCTCACAGGATGGGAAGTGTTCCTGGTTCGCTGACATTCGTCATAACCTTCACCTATTGATGCACATCCTTAAATACCATTTGCCAGAAAAACTGAGCCTCTAGCACTTTTGTGGCCGTCCTAACTCCTCCAAAATTCCCTTCATATGTTGATATATGACATGCCTGCAAAATAGAGGATTGTTCTATCTCGGGGACACACCTCCGGATCATATTGTCAACACCTATTCGAAATAGATAAGGTTCATCCCAATAATACATGTGGCAGTCATGATAGAACTTTTTCTTTCATATAGAGGAAAGGTCATATGGAACTATACCGCTTGCCAGGTAATTTGCAAAGTTTGCACAACATGGAACTTCCACAAGGCCTATAGCAAGAAGATGCTCGTTTGGAAAGGTTTCATGGATACCCTCAACCTCAACTGAGTTTTCAACCCCTTCAAGTCGTGATAGATGATCAGCGACTTGGTTTTTTGTGCCCTCACAGTCACAAATTTTGAGGTCAAACTCTTGCAGTAATAGACCCAACGAATAAGGCACGATTTAAAATCCTTCTCAATCAAGTACCTGAGATTTGCATGATCAATGTATATGATTACCTTAGAGACAATCAGGTATGATCTGTACTTGTAGAATGCAAACACCACAGCTAATATCTCCTTTTAAGTCACATTGTAGTTCAGTTGGGCTCCACTCAGCATTCTATTGGCATAGTAGATTAGGTGCATTAACTTGTCTTTTCGTTGTCCTAGCACTTCACCCACTGCGTAGTCATTTGGCGTCACACATGAGTTCGAATGGTTGCTCCTAGTCGGGGGCGACAATGATGGGTGTTTTGACTAGCCTCTTTTTCAACTCCTCAAATGCTACCCTGAAATTATCAAAAAAGTTGGGTGATATTTTTCTAACAACTTATAGAGAGGGTTGGCAATTTTTGAGAAGTCTCTTATGAATCTCCGGTAGAAACCGGCATGCCCGAGGGAGCTCATGATTGCCTTGACTGAAGTGGCAGGTGGCAACTTTGCTATCACATTAACTTTAGCACGATCCACCTCGATTCCTTTACTTGATACCACGTGTCCCAAGACTATGCCCTCTAGTACCAAGAAATAGCACTCTTCCCAATTAAGAACCAATTTAGTCTCAATACATTGTTTCAGCACACAAGTCAGATTTATAAGGCACTCATTGAATGAGTTTCCCACCATTGAGAAATCATCCATGAATACCTCCATTATGTATTCTACCATTTTAGTGAATATGGACATCATGCACCCTTGGAATGTGGCGGTTGCATTGCATAAGCCAAAGGGCATCCTCCGAAAAGCATAAATGCCATATGGGAAAGTGAAAGAGGTCTTCTTTCTGTCCTCCGGTGCAATTGTAATTTGGTTGTATCCTGAATACCCATCCAAAAAATAGAAGTGAGACCTCCCTACCAATCTGTCTAGTATCGAATCAATGACGGGAAGTGGAAAGTGGTCTCTCCGAGTGGCCAGATATAATTTTCTATAGTCCATGCAAATTCTCCAGCCTGTGACGGTTCTTGTAGAGATCAACTCATTGTTATCATTTTTTACCACCGTCATGCCACATTCTTTAGGAACACATTGCATCGGGTTAACCTAGTTATTGTCAGATATTGGGAAAATGATTCTCACATCCAACCACTTTATCACTTCTTTCTTCACTACTTCCTTCATGTTGGGATTCAGCCTTCTTTGGTGCTTCCTGGAAGGTTTATCCCTCTTCCAACAGAATTTTATGCATACAATAGACAGGGTTAATCCCCTTAATATCTTCCATGGTCTACACAGTGGCAGTCTTGCACTCCTTGAGTACCTGAAAAAGTTGTTGTGCCTGCATATCTAACAAACTAGATTAGATAATAACAGGTAATGTGGAGTTAGGTCCTAGGAACTCCTACCTGAGATGGACGTGCAGTGGCTTCAATTCCAGCTTTGGTGGTTCTTCTTTGGATGTCATGGCTAGAGGAGTTTCTCTATTTTCTAAGAGTAAGGGCTCGAATTCAAGAGTTCTATCCCAAAACTCTCTGCCCTCTAAAGCCAACACCCATTTTGCTAGTTCTTCCCCATTCACCTTATCTAAATTTACTAGACATGTAGCAAGAGGGTCCTCAATAGTTGGAATCTCATCATCAACTTCTACATATACATCCACGACATCAATAAGAGATCAATTGGCAAATTCACTTGGTCGCATCATAGATTTTTGCACATTGAATGTTATCTCATCATCGTTCAACCTTATCTTGATCTCCCTAGTCTCACAATCAATGAAACATTTCCCAGTGGACCATAAGAGCCTTCCCAAAATTATGGGAATTTCTTCATCATTCACCCTGCAATCTAGAATCACAAAATATGCAGGGAACACAAATTTCCCTACCTAAATCAACACATCATCCAAGATACCAGAGGGACTTTTCACGGTCCAGTCAGCCAGTTGAAACAACATAGAAGTGGGTCTAGCTCTTCCAATCCCCAACCTCTTATAGATCTCTAGGGGCATAAGATTATCTAGGCCCAAATCACAAAGTGGTTTGGTGAAATCAAAATTACCAATGGTTCAGGGAATTGTGAAACTCCCTAAGTCAGATAAGTTCTCAGTAATTGGTCTAGTCACCACCGCACTAAGGTCTAAGTAAGAGTCACTATGGCTAAATCTTGGAAATTGAATTGTAGATCAAGTCCTTCATCATTTTTGCATCACCAGGCATCTCCTTCAAAGCATCAATCAATGGAATATTTACCTGGATTTATTTCAGCATCTCCAAGAATTTCTTGTATTGTTCCTCTTTGGTTCTTTGTCAACCTCTGTGGGAATGGTGCAGGGGGTCTCTTCTTCCCAATGATTTGGGTATTTTCTTTGTCAGAAACCACCTCAACTACCAGTTCCTGGGCTGTCTCATCTTCTTTCTTAGCCTCAATCTGTGTGTTATGTTCTTCTTTGGCAGGCTGCACAGTCAGCTCTGTCAGTTTTGTTGTATCATCTAGCTCAATAGGCACTGGTACAAGTATCTCAGCTTGTCTGCTTTCTTGAGCCCTCTCTGCTTCAAGTCTAAATCTCTGCCATTACGTAGACTTATTGTCATCATCTGCGTTGGTCCTTGGTCTTTTGGATTTATCTGAGTGTTTGCAGGTAATGTCCCATGAGGACGATTATTTAAAGACATCGAAATCTGACACATCTGCACTTTGGTATTCTTAATAGCTGACTCATGTGTATCTACTCTTTCACCTATTTTTGCATTTGACCTAATAACTTGTTTCATTACCTCCTCGAGTCTAGAAAATCCATCATCTTGCCTTCCACCATGCTGCTGTTGAGGAGGATGATACCCTTGTTGTTGATTTTGATTATTATATCCATGTGGCCTTTGATAAGGCGCCATATTGTTGTGAGGTCTCATACCTCCCATGTTTCCATTGTTGAGTTGTGGCTGGACTGGCACGTACGACTGATTTTGTTGGCCCCAATTTTGACCACTCTGTCTCTGGCCTCCATAATTAGACACCTTTTTCATGTCCTTAAGGTAGTGATGATGATCACTTTCCACATTCCACTGGTTACCAATTGGCTCACTAATGCAAGATGTGCATAAACCTCCATTGGTAGTATCTACAATATGTACATGTTGCTTCTGCCCTAACTCATCCACTTTTTTTGGTGAGTATACTTATATGTGTCATTAATGTTGCCATGTTTTTAGTAATAGTGTTGGATGGATATAAGGGCACTGAGTGAACCACTAGAGTGATAGGTTCGTTCCTGGTTGTCCACCCTGAATTATATGCCACTTTATTAACCAGACTCTAGCTTTCTCTCCATGTTTTGCTCAGAAATGCTCAACCAGCTGAAGCATCAACATTACCCTTCATGCCATCTTCCAATACCATGTAAAATTACTACCCTAACATCTGATAAGGAATATCGTGGTATAGACATATAACCAACATCCCTTTGAATTGTTCATATGTTTCTTGCAATGTCTCCATTGGTTTCTGTCTGAAGCTCAAAATTTCATCAATTTGTTGAGCAGTCTTGTTGGGTGGATAAAACTTGTTCACAAATTGCTTGACTAACTCCTACCAAGTTGTTATGGAATTAATGGGGAGTGAGTTCAGCGAGGTCTGGGCAGCTCCTGTCACTGAGAATGGAAACAACAACAACTTTATTTCTTCCTAAGTTACGTTGGCATGCCTTTGAGTTTTTCAAATTGACAGGAAATTCTTCAAATGTTATTGAGGATCTTCGATTTGTAACCCCAAAAATAGTTCGTTCTTTTGCAACAAGTGCAGCATGTTGTTCGTGATTTAAAACGATTCAGCTTGTATCTACGGGACTAAAACCGTTGTGGCCAAGTTCTCTATTGTGGGTTATGCCCGATCATACAGAGCGACCTCTTGCACAAGAGGTGCCACTGGCGCAGCTGGATCTACCACGTTGATAGTTTATATGAGTCCACCAAACTATAGAGTACCTAGTCCTCCATGGGATAATATGCAGAATGCAGTAAAGACTGAAGGTAAACAAGGAAAGAGATATTCCACGTGGAAAAATACCACACAAGGGGATAAAAAAACCACAACCTACCCTTGTAGGCTTTAAACTCTACTAACTTGTAATCTACCTATTACAAACTACTTTGCATACACCCTATTGCATAAACTTCAAACTAATTTGTGATGCACCACCACAAGCCACTCTATAACTCTTCTGGTTATAAAATATTTAACTTATGACTATCCCTAGTCACAACATAAACTCAGAAGTTTACGAATTTGATTTGTTCCTAAGAAAATACTTCTAAAAAGCAAACTAGGAATTACAATGAAGAATAACTAACAAGATTACTACTCAACTATGCATGTACATAAACTCATTTAGAAATTGATCCTTAGTGGAGTTGTCTTCTTGTTCTTGACACACCAGTTCAATGACGGCATCTTGAAAGAAAATCACTTGTGAGCACGTGATTTTGTCCTATATGAGAATAACACCCAAAAATCTAAAATAAAATAATTTTTTTTTGTTTATAATTATTATGAATTTTGTGTTATTGTTTGCATTTGTCGTTGCATGTTTGTTTGTTTAAAATTATTAAAAATACAAAAAATGTAGCATTTACATTTAGGATTTATTTTTTACAACTCTGAGTTAAATAGTAAATTATTTATTTTAATAATTGAAAAACATAAAATAATGCACTTTTAGTGTTTAGGTGTGTGATTTGGTATTTAATTATTTGTGATAGTTATTATTTAGAGTTAATTAATATTTTTAGTATAAATTGATCGAGTTTAAATTTAGGTTTTGATTTTAGAATCCTAGAATAATACAAGGAAAAGAGCCATAAATAATTCACCTGAATTTTGAGCCCAATCTAGTCTAATGCTAAAAGCCCAAATCAAATTCGCCCCAATCCAGTCTCCCCCCCCCACCATCGTCGTCCAAATGATGACGTTTTGGTCACGTTAATCTGGACCGTTGAATTAGCTTGATCAAATGGTCTAAAAGTGAACCCATTCACAAACCCTGACCTGACCCGCCTTGTACCCGGTCCGTTCCAGTACCCATGTGGTTGAAACGCCGTCGTTTTATATAGTGAATCAATCAGGACCGTCACATCTCATTCATCCAACGGCCCTGATTAAATCAATTTTTCATATACCAAAACTCATCTACCCTACCCAAACAACCCCCCCCCCCATTTCCTCTCCCCTTCGCCGTCTCTTAGAGACACCCCTGTGTAATAGGACCTCTCGCTGCCTACCGAAAATCGCCCATGGCGGCAGGCAGCGTCCAAACGCCACAAATTTCACACCACAGCTTCCCCTCAACCTCCTCATCCCAACCCCTCAAACCAACATCTAAGACTCATCGACTCTTGGATTTTAAAGTCAAACCCTAAGAGTTCAAATCGACTAACCTTTGGTCCACCCTGGTTAGAAGACTGATTCATTACAAAATCGAAGCCGGTCATTTGTTCTTGCCAAAGAAGAGTGAGTGGCATCAATTTTGTATGAATCATGGCATCACGTTTGACTGCTAGTTTAATCGGTGAGTTTTTGTTTTTTTTTTATGTTTTTCTAGGTATAGTTCTGATTATTTGTCTTCTTCTTCTCTTTCTTTTCTTTTTTTACTGATCAAATTTCAGTTGAAAGTTGATTAGTCTTCTAATATAAATATGTATTGCGTATTGTTTGTTTCAGTGGACGGATTTTGTTTGATTTGTTTCGAATAATTAGGATGTCGGTTGGGTTTTAAGGCTTAAAATTATAAATTTGTTCATCACATTGAATTGAACTGTTTGGTCAGTTAAGTGTCGTGAATGTGTTATTTATTTTAGCCGTCCATTTCAACCTGTATCATACATGTTAGTTCAGTTTATGATTGATTTATTTGTTAATGAAAATTAGAGTAATTCACTGATTTGAAAATGTTAAGACTAAAGTGGAAGGCATCTTGGTTGTCAGTGCATGCCTGAATTTTAAATTCAGGTTGCCTATACACCTTTGATTAAAAAACTAAAAAGGAAATACAACTGAACCATGCCTAGTACCTTCACGTTTGAAAATCAGAAGCAAGAGGGTTTAATGATAACATTTCAAAGGGGAACACATGGGGAGGGAATAAACAAGCTGAAAAGTGAAAACTTTGAATAAAAAATGGCACAATATTAGTCTTTAAATAGACACACACATACATTCTAAAGGGGAAGTTTTTGAGATATTTGAGAGCTGAAATACACTGGAAAGATATAGTAAAAAGGCAAACGGCTAAAGTTTCCCCTGTTCCATTGAATTTTATTTCCTTTTTCTTTGATTTCTGAAGTTTTACAAGTCTTGAAACATTCTGTTGATCAATCTGGGTTTAAAAATGGACTGAACTTGGGTTTGTAGAAGTTTAGTTTGGAGTTGTGGTATTTGTTCGATTGAAATTTTTCTAGGCTGCTACATATCATTTTATGATTTGAAAGTGGCCTTGCTGGTGCTATTTTGTTGCTGCTACTTTGTTCATCTATTGAACCACACTTCCTTATTATTTCCTCTTATTACCCAGGTATTTCATTGAACCTTTAATGGAACTGATGCATGTACAAGGCTTGTTTGTAAAGATATGGTTTTCAATTGAATTGAATAAAGAGAGTTTACTTTGTTAGCTAAATTAATTTTCCCGAATTTAAGTTTGTTGCCTTACGTTCCCTTGCACCTTCCTGGTTTAGTTCTTTTATATATGTGATTAATAGAATAAATCAACATGGCATTTGTATCTCAAGATTAGATATGGGATTTGTATTGAAGGTATTTGATTCAGTATAGTATTTAGATGCCATTTGTGTATTAACTTAAGATACTAGTTGTATTAACTGAAGAATCTATTTTTGCCAACTTAACTGTGAATTCCTTGGTTTTTAGAGTGATTGAGATATGTGTGTTTGTTAGTTCAAATTATTTACGTTTGGGTCTAAATCTCTATGTATCGTGCATCCAAACTCGCTTATTCACTTAGGCTTTTAAAGGGTTAATAGGTTGTAAATGGAGCTTGAGATTAAAGTCAGATTAAGAGGTCCTTTGGCTCAAAGTTTGCATCCGGTTTTCTTAGCATTGTAATATGCATGGTTTAGCTAAAAATAGTAAGCAATTTGTATCCAAGGTTTCATTAACTTAATTAGGAATTTTAATGGGTGTGTGATTTCTGAATATGATCCCTATATGTATCTTGATTGTTAACATGTATTTCAAAGGTAGAAATTGTATGGACAAGGGTTTTGGTTTCGAATATGATAACAGTAAGGTGGTTATCAATATGAAACAATGTACACTTAGCTTCTCTTTTATGTAGAGCTCTCAATTTGGGCCTCAAGCTAGGTCCAGAAGAAAAAATGAAATGTGGATTCATCTCATCTATTTTGGGCCTATAGACTAATTGCTTAAAGGAAATTTTACGCCCTATAGAAAACCTTACTACCCTATTTATCAATAATAAATACCATTTAAAAATATTACATCATAGAGATACCTTTTATCCTAAATAGCAAATTAATTATTTATGGTTATATCCTAAATTTAAGGCACCATATATGCCAAAAAGGATATTTCTCTCCTTTTTTTTAATTTCTCCACATACTTACCGTAAAACTTCCTCCAAATACTTTCTCTCTCTTTTTCACATACACTTTCCTCCACCATTACCTCATCTTCTACTTTGGAATAATTTGTGCAGCCAAGTACAGATAAAGAATCTGCTTAACTCTTCAAACATTAACAAAAAGAAGAGAAAGAGGAATCAATTATATTCAGTTGTATTTTATTTATATTCAGTTGTATTCATACAACATTCATATTCAGAAGTATTTCAGTTGTATTTACATTTGTTAGTAAATTGTATTCATCTTTATTCAGATGTATTTTTTCTTTATTCTCTTGTATTCAACTCTATTCATAAGTTTTTAAAGAGTTCTCTTGCATAAGTTGTATTCTACCGAATATTTTTCATATTACTTGTACTTAACTATTTTAAAATATTAGATTAATTCAGTAGAATTTAAATGCATCCAGCAGCTTGTATTCAGCTGTATTCAGACGTATTTTTTCTTCATTCTCTTGTATTTAACTTTATTCATAAGTTTTTAAAGAGTTCTCTTGCATTAGTTGTATTCTACTGAATTTTTTTCATAACTTCTCTGTTGCTAACAAACTTGGTGAAGGAGGGTTTGGTAGCATATATAAGGTAACGATTCCCAAATATCTAAGAAGAAGAAGAAGAAGAAGAAGAAGAAGAAGAGAAGAAGAGAAGAAGAAAGGAGAATTGAAAATCCACATATTGCTCTATTTTTGAGTAATTTCGGGTGAAAAATCTTCAATGGATGCGGAAATACAGATTATGGGTGATATAATTGTGTTAGTTGAATTATATTAGGAGACTATTTGCTAGATTGATTGTGTTTCCGTTTTAAATCAGTTGAAAGGTTCCTTTTTTAAGGAAAATACGTTACCGTATTCAATGTTAAAGATCTTGAATACAGTTGAATACATAATCTTATTAATTGGATTTCCACGATTGACGCCTTTTTTTCCTAATGTATTAAAAAATACAGTAATCTAAATACATTAAATACATCTAATAAATTTAAAAACGTATCTATAGGATGTAATATAACAAATGGTATCTATAAATAGTTAATTACCACTAAAAGATGGTGCTTCTTGAAAATTTCTCTTGCTTAAATTCATGCTTTAATTCAGATATAGCTGCAGTTTCTTTGGGCCTTATTTAATTGGAATGTCCTTTAATCAATAGAGGTGAGCCACATTAAATAACACAAATAGCATATGACCTTTCAAATTGGAGATTGAGGTGCGTCATGCCAAACAAAAATAATAAATGCATGGCCCTCGTTCAATCGGTCTTGATTTAATACTTAGAATTTGGGGTGTGCCGTTTAGCGAATTTCACGGCCCTCCGCCAAAATAAACAATACGTTAGTCACGCTTTTTTAATAATTTTACCTTCCTAAATATGGGTGTGCATTTCATGCAACCCAAATCCAAATCCAAAAATATTGAATAGGAATGTGTCGAGGATCCGGGTGCAATTCATATGATGTGATCCAAAAATACGTTCTTAAACGACGTTCACTTTCTTAATAATTAACTAATAGCGGTAAATAATTATAAAATGAACTATGAGTTTTAACATGTAAAAAATTAGATTGTATCCAAATATAGTAGTTGAGCGACTGTGCTAGAACCACGGAACTCAGAAATGCCTAACACCTTCTTCCGAGTTAACAAAATTCCTTACTCGGATTTTTTATTCACGGACTGTTAAATAGAGTCAATCCTTTTTTCGATTCGGGATTTGAACCGGTGACTTGGGATACCATAAATCTCTCAAGTGGCCACTCTGAATCTTAATAAACAAATCCCATTTTCGATTGTCCTTTAATTGGAAAAACTCCTTTTATACACCCTTCGCATAGTGCGGTAGCATAAAACGAAGGTGTGACAACTTTGGCGACTTTGCTGGGGCAGCTGTGAGTCATAGGGTGCGATAGTGTAAAAAGGAGGTGTGACAGCTCTAGCGAATCTATTAGGGCAGTTGTGAGCATGTGATTTTTGCCTTGCACAAATTACTCCCAAAAATTCAAAATAAAATAATTTTCCCTTTGGGTGCAATTTTCATGAATTTTCATGGTTTTTCAATTATTGTTTGTATTTGTGTGTATGCATATTTATTTGATGAATTAACAAGAAAATACAAAAAAATAGGTTTCATTTACATGTAGGATTTAATTTTATAATTTCTAGTTAAATAATAAATTATTTATTTTATAAAATGAAGGAAAAACACAAAAAATAATGCAATTTAGTGTTAATTTTAATTTGGTATTTTATTATTTGTGATATTTATTATTAAGTATTGATTAGTATTTTTAAGTTAGTTTGGGGTTGAGGTAATTAGGACATAATTTTTAAATCGAAGAAAAGAAAAGAAAAATAATAAATAGAAGAAAGAGAGTCGGAATTGGGCAAAAATTCATGGAACCCAAACCAAACCCCCCAAACCAGCCCAAAATCAACCCCCAACCCTGTCCAAATTAGACCCATCTCAAAGACCAGTGAAACGGTGTAGTATGGTATTGATACTACGTCGTTTCTATATCAATAAATCTCAACCGTTTATCCTTCCCCATCCAACGGCCAAGATCCCTGCCCATTTCCCCAACCTGGCCCGTTTATCCCAAAACCCCGTCCACCACTTAACCAAAATGACCTCGTTTCGCCTGGGAGTTGATCACAACCGTTTTATTTTCATAATCCAATGGCTGAGATTATTCATTCATTTTCATACACCAAAATCACCCCAAACCCAAAAAATCCATTCCCAGTTCATTTCATCTCTAACATCAGAGACTAAAAACCCTCAGCCGCCCTCCGCCACCGAAAATCGCCTCACGACTGTTCTGGTGGTCCAAACGACCTCATCTTCATACCCTAGAACCCCCTATGCCTCCCCTTCCAACCATTCTAACATATTCCCCCGAATCCCAGTCCAGCGTCTTGAACATCCAATCTAAGCCGTGAACCCTAGCGCCGCCACAAGATTCTCTGGCGGCGATGCCACCTCCAAACCTTTCCAAATTAACACCAGCAAACAACAACAACCTCCTCACCCCTAAACCACCACTAAATACCCTCGAATCATCCTAGATTTTCTCGAATGCCAGATCGAATAGTGAAAATCAGATTTGGCCAGGCTTCTTGAAATTTCAAGTTTGAGATGGACTTTAGTCATGTGTTCAGTCAAGAACACGTGATTAAAATTTATCTCGACCCAAAAAATATAAAAAACTCAAGGACAAATCTAGCTTGATTTTCAACTGGTCTGGTTCTAGGTATTTCCATTTTATTTTTTTATTTATTTTTGTTTAAATTTCTTTCCTTTGTTTTGTTCCACTTCTACCAGTTTTCTTCTGAAACTATGTTGTTTGTCTTTAATTTGTGGATATTGTTTGGTTTAGTTGCATCTAGGGAATCATTTTGGTACTCACATTCATATTGTTAGAGAATAGTTTGGCTTATAAAATGCTAGAACATCCAGAAACCTTAAGTGAATAAGTAGGAAATTAGAGTGGTAATTTGGAAATGGGATAAGGAAAGCTCATTAAATAAAGCAGGGACTGACAACTTTTCGAATGAACTAATGGAAAAGGGGAATGATGGGTTGGCTTAATACCTTTACTAGTGGGAATCAGAGAATAACATCGGTTCTGGATTAAGAAATGAAAAGAAAATACAATTGAACCACGACTAGTGATTTTACTAGTTGGAAATCAGAAAGAGTATGGGCTCAATAATACAAACTGGAAAAGTAAGAGATTTGGAATGATTCTGATCTTTAAATAGACACGCATACACAGACAATAGGGGGAGGAGAGAGAGCTAGAAGTTTGGAGACCCTCTGAAAAATTACAAATCCCTTCTAGCCTAATATTTTCCCTTAAAATCCCTTTCTTAGTAGCTGAAACTCTAATTCGAATTTCATAAAATCAAAAGAGTTCAAATCTGAATCCTTATAGTTAAAACTTTCATTTCTATATCTTAGCTCCTAAAAAATCCAACAAAAAAAAACATACTAATATCTAGTAAAAATCCAGAAATAATGTTCCATTACATCATTTGCAATTAATTGTGAGTTATGTAGTTTGAGTTTTCATCACTTTAGTTGCTGAAGGTTATCAGGGAGTTCTATATTCATTTTAGGGTGGATTTGAGGTCAAAACAGGGGTGATTTGGTTTGATTTATTGCCATTAAAGTTCTGTTATTCCTTCCAAGTGTTGTAGTGATATTTTGGTTTGAAAATTGACTCCATTTGCTGTTGATACAAGCTGTTTGTTGCTGCTGGCTTGTTAACTGTTATCCTACCTTACTAACACCGGTGTTTCCTTTTCTTCATTCCTCCAGGTACATCCTCCAGGTACACATTGTAATCTCTAAATTGGACATGAGAAGAAGTGTATTGTTTTCTACATCCTGCTGAATCTGCCTCTGTATTGCGACTAGTTTCAGAAAATTTTAATGAATTTGCATTTGTATACTAAACTGGACTATTGGACTGACTGGATTTCTAGTTGATAATGGACTTTTAAGTTGTAATATTCAGCTATAGTTAGTACTCATTTCATGTTAGCACATCTCTGTTTAAAATTTTGAAATCATGATCAACTTAACTTGCTATTAGATTGAAATTGGTGAGTTCATGTTTCCTAAGTAAATGCAATAGCTAATATTAGTATAGTAAGTTTCCATGTCAAAATTAGTATTTCCTTAAGTTCATTATTTCATAATAGGCGTTAGCCTTTAGTAGTTGGTATTTTTGAGTCACTCTAATTTAGCATGCAATCTCAGTAGTTATTTGATTTGGTTTAATTAGTCATTAGATAATTAGATACAAACTATGAGTTTAAATCTGTGATTCAAATTGTGTCAACTGGAATAAGAAATACAATGTTTAGCTTGCTGTCAACTGTTGAATACACTGATCATGGCAAAATCTGTGATTTAAATCTAATGCTTGGGTAAAATTTGAGCATGGAACGCCAGCCATAGTGACTCGATCCTCTAACCATTCGCATGCGATCATTTGCTCAGTTTAGGCCAACACTAAGCCCATCTGATGTTAGTTCAATAAAGCTTGAGCTACCAAGCTCAACGACAAGGCCCAAATAATCAAACTAATGTCACTTGGGCCCAGTTATATAAGAATCTGTCCAATAATTGCCTACTGATGAAATCTTTGGCCAATTGGGCTCACGTAGGTTCAGATATAAAAAATAAAAAGAAATTGTCAAACAACATTCGATTATATTAGGAATATAGGGAATTAATTCACAAATATTAAAATTGGGTTTCGAATTAGGTAGCGGGTTCAAACTAAAAGGGTTTTCTTTTTTGTTTGAATTCGGACTTGAATTCGAGACCCAAATTTATAAATGTGAATAATTGGCCTTTCATAGACAAATAATAAATAGAAAATTTAGTTTGCTTTAGGTTGGCCTTCTAATAATAAAAATGAGACGAGCCTCGCCAAACCAAATACCAATTACGGGGCCCTCATTAATTACTTAATTAAAAATACTTAGAGATTTGGGATGGGCCGTCTAGCAAATTTCATGGCCTTCCCAAAAGATAATAACACGTTTGTCTCTTCAGATGCGATTGTAGTAAAATTACATTCCTGATGTATGGGGTCTCTTTGTGTGACAGAAGAGTGCCACTGATTCTCAAAGGTAAGTTCTATAAGGCGGTGCCATGATGTATGGGGCTGAGTGTTGGCCGGTTAAGAAATCACATATCCAGAAGATGAAGGTAGCAGAAATGAGGATGTTAAGGTGGATGTGCGAGCATAGTATGATGGATAAGATCAGGAATGATGTTATTAGGGAGAAGGTGGGTGTTAATTCCATTGATGACAAGATGCGGAAAGCAAAGCTCAGGTGGTTTGGTCACATTCAGAGAAGAAGCCTAGATTCCCCGGTAAGAAGGTGTGAACGACTGGTTGTGGAGGGCTCGAGAAGAGGTCGAGGGCGGCCTAAGAAGTATTGAGGGGAGGTGATAAGGCAGGATATGGCGATGCTCCAGATTTTTGAGGACATGGCACTTTATAGGAACTCGTGGAGGTCGAGTATTAGGGTTATAGGATAGGAGGTAGTTGAGTTTTGCCTTATGTCATAACTTTGTGAGAATAGTTTGGCAGGGTTACTATTTTGCATTTGTGTTATATCATTCTTTTATTTTCATGTTGTTTCTATCTTATATATATATATATATATATATATATATATATATATATATTATTTTTGTGGTATTACTAACATTATCTTCCTTTGTCTTTTTTGTCTTCTTGAGCCGAGGGTCTTCCGGAAATAGCCTCTCTACTCCTTCGGGGTAGAGGTAAGGTCTGTGTACACACTACCCTCCCCAGACCCCACTAGTAGGATTTCACTAGGTCATTGTTGTTGTTGTTGTTGTTGTACATTCCTAAACTCGGGTGTGTATTTCATGCGTCCCAAATCCAAATCCGAAAACGTTGAATAAGAATGTGTCGAGGATCCGGGTGCATTTCATATGACGTGGTCCAAAAATATGTTCTTAAACGACGTTCACTTTCTTAATAATTGACAAAAAGCGAAAAATAACTTTAAAACTGCAATATAGGTTTAACATGTATACAAATTAGATTTTAGCCAAATATAACAATTGAGCGACCGTTCTAAAACCAAAGAACTCGGGAGTGCCTAACCCCTTCTCCCAGGTTAACGGAATTCCTTACCCGTATTTCTGGTTCGCGACTGTAATACAGAGTCAAACCCTTTTCCCCGATCCGGGATTCAAATCGGTGACTTGGAACACCATAAATCTCTCAAGTGGCGACTTTGAATCTTAATAAACAAATCCTGTTTTGATTGTCCTTTAATTGGAAAAACTCCCTTTACTACGTCCTTTAGCGGAGTGCGGTAGGCGTAAAAAGGAGGTGTGGCATCACTGAATGCACAAGTGATGGTGTGTCTTTCACTAGGTTGTTTTATCACAAAATATAGCACAATAGGTAGTGATGTCAACTCTTGGTGTACGCTTCTTCCCAATGAGAAGTGACTGCTATACTGTGTGCACATCCACTTTTGGGCAATTTCGTTCCAGCTGGATAGTGGACTTTGTACTTCTATCACGACACACCAAAGGACCAGGTCCTAGTTGTGTTCCTCTTTTATGATAGTTGCTTGATGGTCAGTTTCTTCTGCTATGTTCCAGCTGCGTACTTGACTTTTAATTTTGTCAAATAACCCTAAAGGAGCAGGTCCCTGTTGTGTTCCTCTTTATATTGATCGCATACAGTCACAGATATGCTTGTGTTGAAGAATTCTAATGGACCATGTCATCGGGTCCTTGTTGTGTTCCTCCCTATGGTTGTTCATCTATTTGTTGTTTTTCAGCCTTCGACCAGTTCACATGAGATATATATCTTGTGGGCCAGGTTCTCTATCTAGTTCTTCATGACATGTTTTTAGATAATGAAAACATAAGACGCATAAGACTAAGACATTGAAAACCCCATCAATTTCCCCTTTTTTGATGATGACAAACTTAGGCAGGGGCAGAAGTTGTTTAGAGAAGAAATAACCAGATTAGATGTTAGAACTACACAAAGTTCCCCCTTAATCTCAGATCTCCCTTTGTGATTTTCCCGTAATCTATATGCACAAAGCATATTATCCCTCACCTCTCTCACCATGCATATATTACCCTCATTCTCACACCTTCACACCTTTTTCCTTTCCCCCGTTTTGGCATCATTAAAAAGAATAGGTATTAAGAAGAGAACAAGCAGGTAATAAGAATAAAGAAGTCTAACACAGCTAGTTCGAACCACATACATGCACAAAATATGACAGAAAAGAGAAGCCAGAGAAACACATTATTGTACAAGCAACAAAAGTGAAGTTGTTACATTAATGTTTACATTAGACTGAGTAATTCGGGAATAGTACTGGTTGAGTTCAACATGCCATCACAAAACAAAAATCAAATAAAAGTAAACAGCAGCCACATGATGTTGCTGCAAAAATATCTAAACACAAAGATGATCATAGGGGACACTAAAGGAAGAGGGCTTGGAGGAAGAGACATCAATGGTTTTGAGAACCAGGTACAGTCTAGCATTTGTAGATAGTTGTTCTTCAAGTAATATAGCCCGAAGTATCTCATTTTCTTGTGACAGATGTGTAACCTCATCACTTACAAAATCAGGTCCTTTAGCTATTTGACTGAGCTGAGTTTGTAGAATGGCATTTTGAGCCCTTGGTCTTGTTATTTCCCCATAAGCTACATTTTAAGAGTTAATCAACTGATAAATAGTTGAGATGCTTCCACCAACTCTTTCTATATATTCACATTCATTTAGAGTGGTCTTAGGGAAGGACTTCTTGCATGTTCCCACTCTAGGATTTCCCAAAGGGGCGTTATTGAATTTGCACACCTGAGTGAGGAGAAAGCCATAAGGTAACCCATGATTTCCACCCTTAATATTTTCCACTATCTACATATGGTATATCATGTTTGCAGGAAAATTGATTGGGACAAACTCATCAAGCGCTTCCATTAGGACCATATCCGATTTTGTAGCAATGGATCACCTCTCGAAGTGGGGTAAAAGCACTTTGTTGACCAATTCAAAGAGAAGCTGGCACTCAGGAAGCAATACCTTTTTATGCATATGTTCCCCCAATTAAATAGCTTGATCTTTCATGATTGCTCTCCAAAAGTTTACTCCACAGATACCCTTACTGATGACATACCTTCACACAAAATTCTAATAACCCTTCCTAATGTTGAAGCATCGAGTACAATTTTTATCCTATTTACGAGCACACGAATGTGATCCCCTTCAACAGTATAAAGAGATGCGTAGTATGTTTGTACTATATCCTCATAAACCAAAGGCATGATTTCTTCAAACAGATGTTCCCATTATTGAAATTCCACGATCTCCAGAATTTGTCTCATGCCTGCCATCTCCGGAATTGCTGGATCAAATATACGTCCCCACAATACCTTCTGAGTTCTCAATCTTTGCTGCCACGGACCACCATTACTGGGAATGGACCTTATTAAACCAAGTTCCTTAACAGTTCCCTTCTTTTGTTTGCTAGACCCTTCTGCAGACTTTTCTTTCCAACTTGCCATCCCCACAGTATTGCCCTTAGACACGACTAGCTCAGTTGAACTCCGTTTAGACTTGCTATTGTACTTCATAGATGACCCTTTCCGTTTCTCGGTAGTTTCATCAATGTCCCTTTTATAGACTGTTGAGTTGCCATAGAATATTGTACTGAGGAACCAGGTTCCTTCAAAAAATCTTTTTCTATTTGGTTTACTGACCCACTCTTGATGAATCTTTTGGATTCATTTTCCTATTTTTAGTTGTCTTGACACTACTCTTACTTTTCTGAAATGAGGACAAAGCTCTCTTGTTGTAGTGACCTGATATTGAGTGATTTGGAGGAAGACTCTAAGAGCTTGGAAAGAATAAGAAATGTAGAAGTGAACTTGCATGGAAGAAAAATGGGTCAGAAGGCTTTTCTAGGAATATCTCATGAGCCAAGGACTCGAGGAGTTCTGTAGTTCTTGAATTTCCTAGGAATGAAATCCCCCCCCCCTCCCATTCTCAGATCATCAAACTTTCAGTAACTATAGCCATGATGTTATGAGTTGCTTCCTTTTTAGGTGACTTCTTGAGAATCAGTAAGTCCAACATGGAGGAGTTTATATACTAGTCAGGATCATCCTTAGGGGATTCTGATGCCTAAGGAGTAAAACCTTCTATATGTTCTTTGATTATATCATATGATTGACTAGACATAGGGTTCTCAAAATAATGGTAAACATGGTTTAACATAAATAGGAAGACAATAGGAGTGGAGGAGAACCAGGAGTGGGTAAGATGGTAGAAGGCGTGAAATAGTGACACTCTGGGTTGATTTCAAGGAAAGTGACAAAGTGGGAGTGATGCTAAAAGTGGTAGAATGAGACGATTGTTCGATCGCCATTAGAGAAGCACTTGGTAGACAAGTAGATAGAGAATAAGAGAGATGAAGAGAAGATCCTGGCTATACAACGGAGATGAAGGTTCATGACTTGTCATGAGAGGAAAAGAAGTTTTATTCCAAAGGGGCTAATGATGAAAGGAGAAAGAAACATGTTCTGAATATTCTTAAAAATGGAGGTAGGTTTGTGGGAAAGTGTTACCGTGTAGACGGGACAAAAGTATTTTAAAGACAAGACATGACATACAGATGGCATTTGAATTAATTTTGTTAAACACACATTTTTTTTTTGAGAGGGAATGTAGATTAATCACATTACTACTAACTTGAGATACAAGAACCTGATGCCTGAACAATCTTTTAAAAAAAGTTTTAGCAGCTGCCCTTTCATAGTTCATAGTTGTACCTTTAGCTTCTATGATCGACATGTGTGTTTACCTACAACGGTATTGATATGAGTTAAGCTTGACAGAAAAAACTTTAGCTACCTTTACCTGACGGTGTCATACTCAGCCAATAGATAGTGGATCAGGTACTTCATTAGATTCTTGTGACCCTATCTTCACCTTGATTTATCCGAAATATTCTCAACTTGAGGTTTTGATGTAGATATCTCAAGTTTGGTCTTCTGTTCTGTAATACATTCCACCGATCAATCCCTTCTTCATATTGACCGTCAGAAGAGGATCTCACCCTTCAATATGTTTGCAATTTCTCTCCAGTTGTTAATGAGGTCATTTTGTTTTGCTTCCTTGTCTTTTACAAGATGAGACATGAATCATGACAGGTGCACCCAAGTCCTTTGTGAGATATGGAGGATGATGTTGTGTTATCTTTCGCCAGTATCCTTTATCTTGGTCACTTTATCATCCTCCCTATTTGAAGCCATAGATATTTCCCAAAGATAGGATCGGTTCATCATATTGATCCTCACTATTTTATCGTGGGAAGGGAGAGTTTCTTATTGAATACCCCATTGGCATCTCCTGCATTTTAGTGATCCCTTTGTTGGAGACCTTGTGGCCTTGTTTTATAGGTTGTTTTACCAGAAGGATTCCTGTGCTTGTCTTTTTGCATTGAGATTCCCAAGTTAATCCTTCCCGTTGTCAAGAACAAGACACTTTCTTCCAATTTGCAGCTCCTGGTGAGTTTTAATTTAAGAGAAACCTGGTCTGATACATGTTGTCAAGGTAGAGAGTAGTATTCATTCCTTTTCCGCAGAGTTTGATTCCATAGGCAACGAGCACCGTCCATGTAGCATTTCCCAGTTCCATTCTTTCTTTCAGCTGTGTCATGTTGCTGTAAAGTCCTTGGTGTTGGGAAATTCTATCATTTTTGTGAACTCATGTCCAGGTGAAACTTAAGTTTAGCAGACCACGGACTAGGTCCGGCTGAGTTAATTTATTCGGAGGCGAGAAGTTTGCATATACAATCCTTCATACCATGGCTGCGACTTCACTCATCTCATACCGCCAACTTGTGGAGATTAATGATTAGTAGGAATGACTATTCTTGTTTCTTTTGTCCATCGAGACTGCTTGGCTAGTTATCTTGGCTAGGTAGGATTATTGAAAATGCGCCTAAAGCAACTAACATGTTGTTATCTTTTGAGGAGGCCATGAAATTTGCTAAACGGCTCGTCCCGAAGTCTAAGTATTTTAATATATACATTTATGATGGCCCCGCAGTTTATGCACTTTTTTGGCGAGGCTCATCTCGTTATTATTAAAGGTGAGTCCTAAAGCGACTATGATTTTTCTAATTCTTCTTCCTAAATTTTGAGATTATTGCAAGGTCATTATTTATGAAATTGAACCTCTCATATAAGAAGTTGCATGAGCCATTAAAAGTCACAATTTGATAAAACACCCATATTCCAACTAAATATTTTCACGTCTTCAGCCTCGGCTTCTTCCGCCTAAGCCCCCACCAAATTAAAGCAACCTGGTATTTACTTATCCAAATATTTATTGTACTATCCAAACAATATGACAAATTGTAAATACTTTCATGAACCGTACGGCCAAAAGTAATAATGTTTTTTAACCAATTACTTAGTCATGCTAACAGTAACTCACATGTCAATCAAATAAGAACTTAACAAATTTAAACAAAACTAGTGAGATCTAACAATTAACATGAGGAATCTCTATCTCAATGAAGCTAAAATAGCATATAACAAACAAACTCATTTGTTCATGAATCAAATCTTAACAAATAAGTAGAGTTGCGAAATGAACCTTAGCAAATCTATTTTGAAGCTCTAATGAAAGATAATGATTCAAACAGAACCTCACCCCGGACGACGATGACATCAATCCTTAGCTCGACCCCGTTTGCAAACCCAAAAGTGGAAAAAAACGACACTGAAACTCAATCGAACCTTGCTGGTTTCGTTCAGAGGAAACGGACAGCAGCTGGTTCATATTAGAAGAAAGGGTGAAGCAAGGACAGCAGCTGGTTGTGTTGCTGCGCAACTTGGCGAAAATGGTACATCTTGCTGGATGAAATAGAAGCAGAAATGTTGATGGTCGACTGGAGAAGGAAGCTGGTTCGTGAGGGACGAGCTTGGTCATTTGGAGGTTAATGATGTTGTGTGGCTACTGGTTTCAGGTGATTGTTCGGCGTGACAGTGGGATTGGTCGACATGGCTCGGGGAGTTCCGACGAAGAATGGTGAAGATGATTGTGTGGTCTGCTTGGCGAGCGATATAGTGGTCGACGTTGCTGGTCGACGATGGGAGGAAGACAACTATGGTGCTTTAGCTGTCGTGGGGTGGGTTGTTATGGTGGTGGTGAATGATCGACTACGGGGGAGGGGTGGACGACGACGGAAGACTTTGGCAGCAATGGAGCTATCTTTTTTCAGGGTTTTTCTTCAGTTTTCTCCCATTAGAAGATGACTACACAGTGTATTGTATCCTTTTTATAAGTATCAAAATGTCTTCTTTCTTCTGTTGGAGAGACATCAATAATGAGCACAGTAGTCCTTTTCTATTGTTTTCTATCACTATCGTGTGTGCATGTGTTTTCTTTTGCTTTCTAAAATTTTTGTCTGCTTTTGTTTTCATCCGTTCTTTGTGCGTGCATGTGTTTCGTGTCCCCATTGTGTTGTGTCCCCCATGTGTGTCCCCCACGTGTGGTGGACTCGGATTATTACGGGCTAGGTCCGAAAGCCTAAAACCGGGTTGTTCAAACCCGAATATTATTCTATGCCCGAAACCGAGAATATGGACACGATTTTATTTGATTAATCCTATGTAAGCAAAATAACTATAAAAGTAAAACCGACAATTAAAATAAAACTATTTTTATTTTTTCAAGATTAAAGTAACCATAAAATATTAATTATATTATTTTTTATTTTATAATTTTTGTTTTTATAAAAAAGATAAAATATAAAGTAATATTTTTGTATTTTTCAAGTTTAAAACGACTACAAAATAATAATAAAATTATTTTTGTGATTTTCATTTTTATACTAAAATAAAATATAAAGTACTATTTTTTTGTATTTTTAAAGTTTAAAAATGACTACAAAACTATATTTTTTTGATATTTTTCATTTTAAGGTAAAAATAAAGTAAAAGAGTCAAAATTAGCTGAGATAGCTATATTAGAACTAAGCTAAATATTTTAAGCTAAAATATAAAAAATCTCGGGGAGGGTAAAAAATCATGCGTCTACAACTGCCCCTCTTTGACTGAAAACACAAAGAGTTTTCAGACAAAGAACGACTAGACAAGTGTTTTGACCCGACCCTTATTCAGAGAGACTAAACTAAAGAGAAGAGGATGTGACCGAGCCCTTGTATCTGAGCTGCCTACATATCCTTGGCTATAAAGGAATCAGACCACGTGTAGTTCGGAAGTGACCGAGAATATGGGGTATGACGAGGTGGAGAGCCAGTCGAGGTGTCGTTCCGTCGAGGTTTCGGTCCGTGGTCCTGCTATTACATCAAAAATAAAAACATGAAAAAGATTAACTAAGCTTATCAGCTACTAGTTACAAAATTCCTATCTATAAGTCTTCTGAAGCTTGATCTTGAGTATTGGTTGGTGCTTCATGCGGACTCTAAATTTGAACCTTGATACTTGCTAGTCGTAGGTGCTAGTTCAATCTTCTTCAGCTTTCTGGATCAGGACCAGGCTTGCAGCTCTTGTGACCTTGATCATGCCTTGAGTAGACCACATATTTCTTCCACAACTACACTTTGGATTCGCTTTTTCTTTTCTTTTTTTTTTTCTTTTTTTTTCTCTTTATTATGATAACTTCTTTCAATCATCTCAGACTGTTGACTCGTATTCTTGAGGCGAGCTTCTTCTACTTCTAACTTGGATTGAATACTGGGGATTTTTGTTGTAACCCTATGCTCTCCGGGCGGGATCCTACAACCAAAACAACCAAAACAAACAAAATTTCCTACCCAGCTTGCACTAGGAAGATTTGTGAGTCGTTAGCAAAATTGTAAACCACTTATTCTACAGATTCAATGATGAGAGTAAACTAAAGACTAGACTAGGATGTGCCTCTCCTACGAGTAAAAGCAAGAACTTTGACTACCAAATGTGTGTGCTAAAGATAAAACATGAATGAACCAGGCTTAGGAAGTGCGTCTCCTATTAAATAACCAAGACTAGTAAGTGCGTCTCCTAAGGGTGAAAGCTTTAGTGATTAAAACTAGGAAGTCTGTCTCCTATAAGAATGACTTGAAAGATCTTGATTAGGAATGGTTGAACTGGAATGAACTAAACTAGAAAGTGCATCTCCTAAGGGTGAATTTAATTTTAGGAAGTGTGTCTCCTATGACTGAGTTATTGATTCAGTAAGTGCATCTCCTATGCATGAAAATAAACTTAGGAAGTGCGTCTCCTATGGGTAAAAATAAACTTAGGAGGTGCGTCTCATATGGGTGAAACTTTAATGACTTTAAACTAGGAAGTGCGTCTCCTATGAATGAAAATAAACTTAGGAAGTGCGTCTCCTAAGGGTAAAAATAAACTTAGGAAGTGTGTCTCCTATGGGTGAAACTTTAATGACTTTAAACTAGGAAGTGCGTCTCCTATGAGTGAAATCTTAATTTAGGAAGTGCATCTCCTTATGCATAAAAATGAACTTAGGAAGTGCGTCTCCTATGGGTAAAAAGAAACTTAGGAAGTGTGTCTCCTATGGGTGAAACTTTAATGACTTTAAACTAGGAAGTGCGTCTCCTAATATTGAAATCTTAATTTAGGAAGTGCGTCCCCTATGCATGAAAATAAACTTAGGAAATGCGTCTCCTAGAGGTAAAAATAAACTTAGGAAGTGCGTCTCCTATGGGTGAAACTTTAAGGACTTTAAACTAGGAAGTGCATCGCTTATGCATGAAAATAAATTTAGGAAGTGCGTCTCCTATGGGTAAAAACAAACATAGGAAGTGTGTCTCCTATGGGTAAAAATAAATTTAGGATGTGCATCTCCTATGGATAAAAATAAACTTAGGAAGTGCGTCTGCTATGGGTGAATTTAAATTTAGGAAGTGCGTCTCCTATGAATGAAATCTTAATTTAGAAAGTGAGTCTCCTATGCATGAAAATAAACAAAGGAAGTGCGTCTCCTGTGGGTGAAACTTTAATAACTTTAAACTAGGAAATGCGTCTCCTATGACTGAAATCTTAATTTAGGAAGTGCGTCTCCTATGCCTGAAAATAAACTTAGGAAGTGCGTCTCCTATGGGTTAAACTTTAATGATTTTAAATTAGGAAGTGTGTCTCCTATGAATGAAATATTAATTTAGGAAGTGCGTCTCCTTATGCATGAAAATGAACTTAGGAAGTGCATCTTCTAGGGGTAAAAATAAACTTAGAAAGGTCTTCTATGGGTGAAGCTTTAATCTTAGGAAGTGCGTCTCCTATGGGTAAAATCTCAATGATTTAAACTGGGAAGTGCGTCTCCCTTTTCCTCTTAAACCATTTCCTTCTTCCTGAATTACCTTCTTGTAGAACTGCTTCCCTTAAAACTCGTGTTGTCTTCCTTCGAAATTGCTGAGGATACACTGTTGGGGGATTATTTACTTACCTGTTGGGGATAAAAATGTTATCAGTTGGGGATAACGCTATTGAGGATAACACTGCACGGGGATTTTCATTTCTTTAAACTGGTGCTTCACTCTTCTGAAGGCTGCTGGGGATGACACTGGCCTTTTGCTTTTCTGAACACAAGTTTCATCCTTTTTGTTCTGTCCGCTAGGGATACAACTCCTTTCATTGAAACTTGTTATTTTCTTTCTTTCCACCCTGCTGGGGATACCAAATGGATACCTGTCTTCCAGAAAATTTTCCAAATGAAAGGAAAATTTTCTGCCCTAGTTTGATAATCTTCCTTGTGGCATGCCTTTCCGCCATCAGCGCCATTTCCTTTTCCTGTTTCAAATCAAAGAAAATTTATTAGTTTAAAAATGCGGTGGTTGGTTGGGATGCTCCTGCTGGGGTTGGTTCTCCTTCTTTTTCCCTGCTATGCATTTCATTGTCAAAACTTGCTGGGGATGTTATTATTTGCCGGGGATGACATTCCTATTGGGGATAGTTTTTTCCTTTTCTTGCTTCCCCACCCTGCTTGAGGATCTTGCATGTTTCACTGATGAACCATTTTCTTCGTTCATCCTTGTCACTCGAAATACCTTTTATGTTGGGGTATCTCCCCTTCTTTTGTGGCGTATCTAAGGAACGGGCATTTTCCCGACCTTTGAGTCTCACTGGCCTTGGCCTTGAGGTGATTAACCTTCGCTTTTTTATGGAGGTATCCTCCTGCTGATCCACCCCTTTGTCAATTCCTCTTACTGGGGAATATCCTTCTGGATACAGGCCTTGCGTTTGTTCCCTCCTGACTTATACCACTTGGGTATACCTATCAGATTTCGTCTTGAATAATTGGAAAGCTGATGGAAAATTTTGAAGTCATTTATAATTTGTTCTGACCAACATACTCTACTAGGGAATTTTTTATGAAAGGAGAAAGATAAAATAAAACTAAAATAGAAGACAAAGAACAAAATGATTCTCTAACAAGAAAAACTATAAAATAAAACCCTATCAAATGCGGATACCGACTTTAATGGTCATGACATGCACATATGGCCTATCCTCTGTTGTCAATCGTCTTTCAAGATTTATGTCTGGTGATTTCCATCTGATTCTCAATTTTTATTTGACTTGTAGTGCCCGAAGGGTTTTCACTATCAAGCCTCTCTCATTTTGGTTTTTCTCTCAAGTTTTCATCGCCTTATGGTGCCCGTGAAGGTTTTCACCGATAAAACTCTCTCATTACTTCTCAGCTGGGGTTTTGGGTGTTACCACTAAGACTCTCTCATATTTCTTCTACTGGAGATCAGAGTCTTTTATGCTAGGAATCAGAGTGCTAAGTTCTGATAAGACTTCTGTCATTTGCCTGACTTGGACCTTTTTTGAAGATTGGTCAAAAAGTCTTTCTTTGGACCATAATGTGGATTTGGATAGGGCTAGAAAGAAAAGGGTATAAAAGGCTCAAAATAAATCGACTTGGGTTTAAAATTACAACCTTCGCAATTAGATTTATTTATAAAAACACAAGTTTTGCCCCAGTTTCTTGCTTGGGGATTTTTTATTTTTATTTACACTATGACCGAGCTGTGAAGCGCCTAAGTATCCTCTTTGAGGAATCAGGTCAAACGTAGTTCCCAATTCCTTGTTTTTCTAGTTTTCCTATCATTTTTTTCTTTTTCTTTTTCTATCTTTTCGTTGTTTTTTGTTGTTTTCTTTTTCTCTTTTTTTTTCTTTTCTTTTCTCTTCTTTTCTATGTGTTCCTTTACTACTATGTCCGAATGAGGGGTATGAAAGAAAATACATAAGGCTCAAAGGGTTAACGAAGGATAAAGTGTTTGGGTAGCAGAACAAAATGCCTTCGTTATTCCAATCTTCAAAACATGCCAAGTGCAAACAACACAATTAGACATTCGCGACACACTCTGATCTTGCCAGGCTTGATAAACATATCTTCCCATTCGCCTTTTCATCTGTCATTTTAAAGCATCACTAGGCAATATTCTCATTTCATAGCGACCCCCATGTCAATTTGGCCCACTTGCTGATTTTGTTTATGTTGTACATGCCCCAGCTTCACATGACTCGGGTTCCTAATAATCTCAAACCATTCATATTTCCTTTAAATGTCTCGATCACCTCCACATGATTTTATGATTAACATTTAAGATTATGCCAAAACTATGCGTGCATGTCATGTCACTAGAATCGGCGTTTGAAAAAAAAGACAAATCTAAAGGATAAAGAACAAAACAAAGATGATGACCAGAGGTAACAAAAGTCCGAAACTTTCATTAGACTAACAGTGCAACGGTTCAACAACAAGACAAGCAAAACAAACTAAAGTACAACCCTGAAATAAAACTGGACAAAAGTAAGCAAACTGCTATTACAAAAATGGAAGGATAAGAAGGTTTGACCACAAGATAAAATCCGGATTACAACCCTGAAAATAATCCAGACAACAGAAATGAAAACAACATAAGTCACCGAGAAATCCACTCTGATTGATCAAGATATGGAGAGTCTTTCCAACTACCAAGCACGACATGCATCTTAGCCACTAAGTTCTGCATCTATATTGCCAAGCCCATTACCAACTTCAACATCATCAACTTCAGCCAATAAGTTCTCAAGAGGATTCGCATGCTCCCCATCACTGTCATTGATCACAATTGCCCCTCATTGAATCAATCTTTCTACTTCCTTTTTCAAAGAACGACAATCTTCAACGATATGCCCTTGGACGTTAGAGTGGTACATGCATCGAACAACGGGATCAAATCCTTTTGCATATGAATCTGGAGTATAGCCAAGGAGCGGCTCAATCAGGCCAGAATGCTTTAACTTTTCAAACAAGCTTGTGTAGGACTCCCCAATTGGTGTAAAACTATTTCTTTGCCTTTGCTTCCCTTCCTTCCCCTGTTTCTTGGGTTGTCGGGTGCTCGAGCATGTTGTGAAGGTAAGAGTGCATTATGCGGTGCTGGTGCTAGCCATAGGGAGTGATTTGGTGGTTGGACATATGGCCAAACATTATGTGGATGATAATATTGAGGTGAGTTATATGGACATCGGGGATATGTGTGGGCGTGATGGGAAGAAAACTGTGGTTCTGGTGGGTAGTGGGGTTGTGGGGGTCTAGGTTGGTAGTAAAGTGAAGGACCCCTAGAGCTGGGCCGAGTACCCACTTCAACTGTTGCGACTTCTTCCCCCTTCTTCTTCCCGAGCACACCTCTCGTGCCACTCTGGAAGGCCTGAGTGGTGGCCTTGATTTCCGAATAACTCATTATCCTATTGGACTTGAGTCCTTCTTCAATCATTCCGCCCATTTTTCTGACTTCATTGAAAGATTTTCCAACTGATGTCACCAGGTGACCAAAGTAAGTTGGCTCCAAAGTCTGCAAAAAGTAATCCACCATTTCACTTTCCTTCATTGGGGGATCTACCCTTGCTGCATGTTCCCTCCAACGGAACCCAAATTTCCTGAAGCTCTCTCCATGCTTTTTCTCCAGCTTTAACAATGTGAGACAGTCAGGGACGATCTCAAGATTATATTGGAAATGATTGGCAAATGCTTGCGCCAGGTCATCCCAGGTTTACCACTAGCCGAGATCCTGCCTTGTATACCATTCTAGCGCAGACCCGCTTAAACTCTTACCAAAATAGGCTATCAGCAGATGGTATTTCCCACCTGCCCCTCTCATCTTGCTACAAAACCCTCGCAGATGTGCCATTGGATCACCATGTCCCTCATATAGATCAAACTTTGGAATTTTGAATCCCGCCGGCAATTGAACATCGGGGAAAGGACACGGATCTTTGTAGGCCACACTAACTTGGCTGCCCAACCCATGCATATTCCTAAAGGACTGCTCCAGGTTTCTCACATTACGAAGCATTTCATCCTGCTCCAAACTCTTAGTCGGCCTCTCAGTTTCTGCCCGGATCTCAAAGTAGGGATTATAAGTACGTGGCTGAGGTGCTTTGAATGTCGGTTCAGGGGGGAAATGTTGGTATTCGTGAGCCTAAAACATCGTCTCACTGACAGATCTTTGTAGCGTGGCTGGTGGGGGTGCCACGAAAACGGGAACATTTGGTGGGGGAAGGTTCTGATTGGGTGGCGGAGCTGGGGGATCATACGGATTTCTTCCCTGATAGTAGTGGTGACTTGGGAAGCTTGTCGAAGGGTCGTGGGGAGGGTATTTCGGAGTTTGTACCGGTGGGAGAGTAGGAGTACTGGGAATGGATGGTATCTGTTGCACCCTAGCCCATGCTAGGTGCATTTCTTTCATCTCTTGTCTCAACCTTTCTACTTCCTCCTTTAGCATTTAATTTTCCGTCTTTTCCTCCTCAACACCTTTCTCCGAGTTAGACATGCTTTTTGATATGAGCCCTTTAGATCTTGCTTGGTAATGGTGATCTATCGGTACGTTCTAACGAGTTAACTATTTGAAACTTCTTGAAAACAACAAACTTGTCAGCGTTAGAGTTTTAATCCATATTGCAATTGCAATGTACCTAAGCAGTTTGACTATTTTTATCATGTTTTTTTCTCTTTTATTTTTTGCTTTTTAGTTGTGGTTGAATCTTACGGAGATTGCCTTATCATGACCCCGCATGAATCAGACCTTGCGTAGTTCGCGTCAATGAAAGGTCAATAACAATAAAACATTTTTTTTTATTCTTTTTAAATTAATTTTTAAAAATAATAACAATAAAACATTTTTTTTTATTCTTTTTAAATTAATTTTTAAAAATAAAACAAACTTGATTATAAAGTTTTAAAAACTGAACATACTAACAAACTTTGCCAAAAAGAATTTACATACTTGAAAATCAGACACCATATGCTCTAATCAAAAGAAATATAAATTTAAAAAAAAAACTGGCATATTCCTTCCCTTTTTGCCAATTTCAACCAGATGACTATTTCTGCAAACGTGGCCCCTTCTCTATACCACATGAATTTGAGGACGGGGAGGATTATTCTATGACACTTCACAAACTTGTCCGTTCTTTTACGAAAATAGTCTTTTGACAACTAAAAGATACTCTAAGTCTATCTTGGCAAGAACGGGGTAAAACACCACCAAAGCTGGCTCGACTTATTTTGACCAAATATCCCAACGACATTCGCAAATAAACTGACGCTTTCTTTTTATTAAAATAAAAAGACCTGGTTTTGTAAACACGGCCTTTCAACGCCTCAGGGACGAAGATTTTAAGGCTGTGTGGGTTAATTGGTCAAAATCTCAAAAAAAAATGACCCAAAAGTGACTGTTTATACAAAATCAGCCTTCCGGCGTCACTTTCGGGGTCACTTGGCTATTTTTGACAAAACAGCATCACTAGACTTATTTATGACTCTTTTTCTTTTTTCTTTTATTTCTTAAAACATAGAAAACCCGATATTGCAAACACGGCCTTTCAGCGCCTCGGGCGAAGATTTTAAGGCTGTGTAGGTCAATCGACCAAAACTCTAAAAATTATGATCAAAGGTGGCCGTTTATGAAAAGTCAGCCTTCCGGCGTCCCTTTCGGGAACATTCGGCTGTTTTTGAAAATGGCATTACCGACTTATTCGCGATGAAAAATTAAAATCGACATTTTTTTGGCTTTTTCTTTTTTGCAAAATAAGAAGTTAGACCCGATGAGGGTTGCCTACGTATCTCACATCCGGTGAGAATCAAACTCTCGTAGTTCGGTTAAATAAAATAAGCTACATTTGTAAATGAAACAGACTATTTTTATTTTATTGAAAAAAAACTAAACCCTATTTTTTATTTTAAGAATAAATCACACATTTTTTTTTACAAAACAAAAACTTTTTTTCTTTTTAATTAAAAAAACAAACTATTTTGAAACTAACAAATTTTCTCCTTTTTTTTCCTTTTTTTTCATTTTCTCAATATTAAAAACCCGGTCAGCATGCAAGTCTGAAGCAAATAAATGTATAAAACAAACATGATGCAGCAGGATAGTCTTCTCATTTCAGGTTGCCTGTCCTAGACGGAACTAACCCATGTGTTGAGTCCCCTAAGTCAGATCCAACATGATGCAAATAAGCGTTCCTACTAGGGATCCACCATGAAGTCAAGTTATTATAGGTTAAAAATCTAGGTATATGTTCTAGACTGTGTACCCGAGCGGACAACTCGAGTCGAGGAGGAGGCAACGTACCGGGGACCCGCGGGATCGTTCGGCTTAGTAACCTATCCGGCCTTTTTTTATTTCAGGGTATTGACACTAACAGAATAGGGAGTCTCAACCAGTAAGCACATCCCCAGAGGGAGAAAGGTTTCGGCACAGTTTATATATACATTTCAAATAATATCAAAGCGATAAAATCATCATTTTGCACATTAAGCACATATAATATAAAAATATCAGATAATAAATCCAAAATACAACAATTTATCAAAAGCTCAAATTTCTAACCCTGAACTCGTGGTTCTGGGTTGTCTTCCCCAGCAGAGTCGCCAGAGCTGTCACGCCTCCTTTTTTCGCTAACCCGCGAGGGAGCAAAGGAGTTTTTCCAATTAAAGGACAATCGAAACGGGATTTATTTATTTAATTCAGAGTCGCCACTTGGAAGATTTATGGTGTCCCAAGTCACCGGTTGAATCCCGAATCGAGAAAAAGAATGACTCTGTATTACAGTTTGCGAACCAAAAATCCGGATAAGGAATTTTGTTAACTCGGGAGAAGGTGTTAGGCATTCCCAAGTTCTGTGGTTCTAGCACGGTCGCTCAATTGTCATATTCGGCTAAATTATCTGATTTTAATACATGTTAAACCTACGTACGAATTTTTACTTTTAACTACTTGTGATTATTATTTTTTTGTAAGAATTGCAATGTCGTGAAAATACATCTCAAACAACGTCACATCAGTGTACCCGTGGCTATTGACATATTTCGACTTTATTGAGATTCGGATTTGGGTCACATAAATGTGCACCCGTATTTATGAAGGTAGGATTATTAATAATGCGCCTAAAGCAACTAGCGTGTTGTTATCTTTTGGGGAGGCCATGAAATTTGCTAAACAGCTCGTCCCGAAGTCTAAGTATTTTAATATATACATTTATGAGGGCCCCGCAGTTTATGCACTTTTTTGGCGAGGCTCATCTCGTTATTATTAAAGGTCAGTCCTAAAGCGACTATGATTTTTCTAATTCTTCTTCTTAAATTTTGAGATTATTGCAAGGTCATTATTTATGAAATTGGACCTGTCATATAAGAAGTTGTATGTGCCATTAAGAGTCACAATTTGATAAAACACCCATATTCCAACTAAAAATTTTTCACGTCTTCAGCCTCGGCTTCTTCCGCCTAAGCCCCCACCAAATTAAAGCAACATGGTATTTACTTGTCCAATATTTATTGTACTATCCAAACAATATGACAAATTGTAAATACTTTCATGAACTGTACGGCCAAAAGTAATAATTTTTTTTAACCAATTACTTAGTCATGCTAACAGTAACTCACATGTCAATCAAATAAAAACTTAACAAATTTAAACAAAACTAGTGAGATATAATAATTAACAAGAGGAATCTCAATCTCAATGAAGCTAAAATAGCATATAACAAACATACTCATTTGTTCATGAATCAAATCTTAACAAATAAGTAGAGTTGTGAAATGAACCTTAGCAAATCTGTTTTAAAGCTCGAATGAAAGACAATGATTCAAACAGAACCTCACCCCGGACGACGATGACATAAATCCTCAGCTCGACCCCATTTGCAAACCCAAAACTAAAAAAAAAACGACACTGAAACTCAATCGAATGCTGGTTTCGTTCGGAGGAAACGGACAGTAGCTGGTTCATATGAGGAGAAAGGGTGTGTCACGACCCAGATTTTCCCCCAATATCGGGATCGTGATGGCGCCTACTCGTGGTAGCTAGGCAAGCCACTATATTCAATATTATCCTGTTTTTACCAATATTTCATACTCAATTTTATCAACAAGAGCCATAACCTTAATTAAATAAATGTGGAAGACTCATCAAAATAGTAATAAGCAGTACCAAGGTAAAACACTGCTGAAATCCTCTACCCAAGACGTAGAGTCACCAACTCACGAACTACTACTAAATACTACATATAAAGGTCTGAAGGAAAATAACATAAATCTGTTTGTCTCGGAACAAGGAGACTACAGCAAATAATATAAATAAGTGGAAGAGACGCCGGGCCTGCGGACGCCTGCAAGCTACCTTGGTCACGAAATGCTCAACTCCCACGCAAGACTCTACTGCTGCTGCTCCTGATCAAAACCTGGAACTGTGCAAAAACGCACAGAAGTGCAGTATCAGCACAATCCGACCCCATGTGCTGGTAAGTGCCTGGCCTATCCCTGCGAAGTAGTGACAAGCCTAGGACCAGACACCCACATAAACATGTGCAGCTCTATATACAATATGTACACTACAAGATAAACGAGAGAAATCAAGTAAACCAATCCAACAAGTAATATCATAAGAGGGAAGCTCAACAGTTAACAACAATTATTAAATCAACAAAAGAAACCCAAGTATAATGGAAACAGTTAAAATCAAACAAGGAATAGTAAATAGTTGCACGACATCACCCTTCGTGCTTTTACTCTCATCCTCACCAAATAAAAGCAAATAAAGTGCACGGCATCACCCTTCGTGCTTTTACTCTCATCCTCACATCCATGGCACGGCATGATCCTTCGTGAATGGTTTAATAACAAGGCACGGCATTACCCTTCGTGCATAATCAATATCACAAGGCACGGCATGATTCTTCGTACATAATCAATAACAAGGCACGACATTAACCTTCGTGCATAATCAATAATAAGGCACGGTATTATCCTTCGTGCAACAACAGTAAAACAAGGCACGACATCACCCTTCGTGCATTATCACTCTTCCTCACCCAAATAACAGTCACAGTTAAGGGCAGAGAATGAAAATAATAATCATGAACCATCCCGGCAAGGGACACAATAATCATCACAACAAGGTCCCGGCAAGGGAAAATAATATCTCACTTCACAATAAGTCCCGGCAAGGGAAAACAATGTACAATTCCACAACCCGACAAGGGTTCAACAATTCATATCTCACAACAAGTATCAACAATGACTCACGGTCATGCTAGACGCCAGTGTATGGATGCTCGCCACCACAGCCCATACACCGCACTCGATCACATAACACATAGCACATAATCCTATTCCCTCAAGCTAGCATAGAACAAACACTTACCTCTAGCCTTGAAGTCTAAATTATCTTTCAATTATAGCTTTTTCCCCGAATTTCCGCTTTAAACTAGCTCGAATCTAATCGCAATTGATTCCATTACATTAATAAATACTAAATAACTTGGTTTGAATGCTTAAAAATGGTTTTCTCAAAGTTTACCCCAAAATTTTCCAAAACGCCCCTGGCCCACGTGGTCAGAACTCGGGGTTCAGACTAAAATCCGATTACCCATTCCCCCACGAGTTCAAATATATGATTTATTTTAAAATCGGACCTCAATTCGAGGTCCAATTACCCAATTCATGAAAACCCTAGGTTTTACCCAAAAACAAGAATTTCTACTATGAAAACCTTTGATTTCTATTGAAAAACATGTTAAATGTTGTTAGGAATTAAAATAATTGAGTAAAAAGTGACTTACAATTGTTTTGGAGTGAATTTGCTCTTGAGGGTTCGTGTGTAGTGTGTGGGTTTTTGAAAGAATGAAGAATGAACTGAAAAATTCGTTTAAGTATAGAATCGCACAGCTGCGGATATCGCAATTGCGAACACTACAGGTCTGGGGACTGTCATTGTCGCATTTGCGACATAATGTTCGCATTTGCGAACAAGGCTAGGTTACTGGGGTTGTCGCAATTGCGACCATAAGTTCGCATTTGCGGACTTGGGTTGATTATTGTCAACCTCGCATTTGCGAGGTATGTTCGCATTTGCGAACCACTGCACACCCCGGCCAACTTCGCATTTGCGAACCAAAGCTAATATGGGACTTCTCGCAATTGCAAGAAAATCTTCGCATTTGCGAAGATACCAGTTGGGTGAAAAACCAGCTGTGTAAAATTTCAAAAATTGAACCAACGGCCTATCCAATCTTTACCCGACCCCCCCCCCTCGAGCTCCAAACCAAACATGTACACAACATCAAAAACATATTGCAAACTTGCTCGTGCGATCACATCGCCAATAAAACATCGATTTCATCAAATCAAGCCTTAAGTTCATGATTATCATTCTTTTAGTTTTCATAACTTTCAATTTTGGAACTCAAGGATCAAAACACATCAAACGACATCCAAATGTCACCAAACTTTGTAGAAAGCACATATATAATATTTACGACTTGTACCGGGCGTCGAAACCAAAATACGAGCCCGATACCAAGGTCATATAATTTATTTTCCTTTAATAATTACAACAAAAACAATTTCACAGAAAAATCCATAACTTAGGCTCTAGGCCTCAGAATTCGACTCCGGACGCATGTCCGAGTGCCATATTTTCCTACGAACCTTCCGGGACCGTCCGTCCTCGGGTCCGGGTCCGTTTACCACAAATGTTGACTGAAGTCAACTATATCAAAATTAATATCATTTTTCTTCAAATTTCTCATAGAATTCATATATTCTATCACAAAATCTTTTCGGCTACCTGCCCGGATCGTGCACGTAAAACAAGGCAACATAGAATGAGGTTTTCATGGCCTCGGAAGTGCGGAACAAGTGAGGAAAACATGTGATGACCCTTTGGGTTGTCACATCCTCCACCTCTAAAACAATCGTTCGTCCTCGAACGGACAAGAGAAGAAAGTACATGAGTCGGGGAACAAATGTGGGTAGCGGCTCCGCATATCAGTCTCGGACTCTCAGGTCGATGCCTCAGGAGGTTGACCTCTCCACTGAACACGCACAGAAGGATAACTCTTCGACCTTAACTGTCGAACCTGCCGGTCTAAAATGGCCACCGGCTCCTCCTCGTAAGATAGATCATTGTCCAATTGGACAGTACTGAAGTCTAACACATGTGTGGGATCGTCGTGGTATCTCCGAAGCATAGATGCATGAAAAACTGGATGCACGGCTGATAAGCTAGGCGGAAAAGCTAGTCTATAAGCCACCCCTCCCACTTAGTCAAGAATCTCAAATGGGCCAATATACCTAGCGCTGAGCTTGCCCTTCTTCCCGAACCTCATCACGCCCTTCATAGGCGACACTCGGAGCAATACCCGCTCACCAACCATGAAATCTACATCTCGAACCTTATGATCTACATAAGTCTTCTGTCTGGACTGAGTTGAACGCAATCTCTCCTGGATAGTCTTGACCTTATCCAAGGCCTCCTGAACTAAGTCTGTACCCAACAACCGAGCCTCTCCTAGCTCAAACCATCCGACTGGGGATCGACATCGCCTATCATACAACGCCTCATACGGGGCCATCTGAATGCTACACTGGTAGCTGTTGTTGTAGGCGAACTCTGCTAATGGCAGAAACTGGTCCCACGAGCCTCCAAAATCAATGACACGGGCTCGAAGCATGTCCTCTAGAATCTGTATAGTCCTCTCGGACTGACCATCCGTCTGAGGATGAAAAGCTTTACTCAGCTGAACCTGGGTGCCTAACTCCTGCTGGACCGCTCTCCAGAACCGCGAGGTAAACTGCGTACCCCGATTTGAGATAATAGATACCGGCACCCCATGAAGTCGAACAATCTCCCTAATGTAAATCTCTGCTAACCTCTCCGATGAGTAGGAGACAGATACTGGAATGAAGTGCGCTAACTTGGTCAGCCTATCAACAATGACCCAAATAGCATCAAATTTCCTCCGAGTCAAAGGAAGTCCCGTAATAAAGTCCATAGTGATCCGCTCCCATTTCCACTCGGGAATTTCGATCCTCTGTAACACACCACCAGGCCTCTGGTGCTCATATTTCACCTGTTGATAATTAAGACACCGAGAGACATACGCAACGATGTCTTTCTTCATCCTACCATACAACGCCTCATACGGGGCCATTCGGATGCTAGATTGGTAGCTGTTGTTGTAGGCGAACTACGCTAATGGCAGAACTGGTCCCACGAGCCTCCAAAATCAATGACACAGGCTCGAAGCATGTCCTCTAGAATTGAATGGTCCTCTCGGACTGGCCGTCCGTTTGAGGATGAAAAGTTGTACACAACTGAACCTGGGTGCCTAACTCCTGCTGGACCGCTCTACAGAACCGCGAGGTAAACTGCGTACCTCGATCTGAGATAATAGATACCGGCACCCCATGAAGTCAAACAATCTCCCTGATGTAAATCTCTGCTAAACTCTCCGATGAGTAGGAGACATATACTGGAATGAAGTGTACTGACTTGGTCAGCCTATCAACAATGACCCAAATAGCATCAAATTTCCTCCGAGTCAAAGGAAGTCCCGTAATAAAGTCCATAGTGATCCGCTCCCATTTCCACTCGGGAATTTCGATCCTCTGGAGCACACCACCAGGCCTTTGGTGCTCATATTTCACCTGCTGACAATTTAGACACCGAGCGACATACGCAACGATGTCTTTCTTCATCCTACGCCACCAATAGTGCTGCCGTAAATCCTGGTACATCTTCGTGGTGCCCGGGTAAATAGAATAACGCGAACTGTGGTCCTCCGCTAAGATCAACTCTCGAATCCCTTCAACATTGGGCACACAAACTCGACCCTGCAATCTCAATACCCCGTCATCATCCAGATTTACTTTTGTGGCACCTCCCCGTTGTACTGTATCTCTCAAGTCACGCAAATGAGGATCATCAAATTGCCTCTCACGGATTCGCTCTAATAGAGATGAACGAGCGACCGTGTAGGCTAACACCCTACTAGGCTCAGAAATGTCTAATCTTACGAACTGGTTGGCTAAGGCCTGGACATCTAGAGCAAATGGTCTCTGAATGACCGGAATGAATGCAAGACTACCCATGCTGGCAGACTTTCTACTCAATGCATCGGCCACCATATTGGCCTCACCTGGGTGATATAGGATAGTAACATCATAGTCCTTCAGCAACTCTAACTATCTCCGCTGACGTAGAATCAACTCCTTTTGCTTGAACAAGTACTATGGGCTTTTGTGATCAGTGTACACCTCACACGTCACACCATATAGATAATTCCTCCAGATCTTTAAGGCATGAACCACTGCTGCTAACTCAAGATCATGAACTGGATAATTCTTCTCATGTATTTTTAACCGCCTCGAAGCATAAGCAATAACCTTACCATCCTGCATCAATACCGCTCTGAGCCTTGTACGAGATGCGTCACAATAAACTGTATAGTAAGGCCTTGCACTCGTAGGTAGTATCAGCACTGGTGATGTAGTCAAGGCTGTCTTGAGCTTCTGAAAGCTCGCCTCACACTCATCCGACCACTGGAACCGGGCACCCTTCTAGGTCAACCTGGTCATCGGGGCTGTAATAGAAGAAAACCCCTCTACAAATCGATGGTAGTAACCTGCTAACCCTAAGAAACTCCGGATCTCAGTCACTGAAGCTGGTCGAGGCCAATTCTGGACTGCCTCAATCTTCTTTGGGTCTACCTGAATACCTTCCACTGATACAATGTGGCCCATAAATGCCACCGAACTCAACCAAAACTCACATTTCAAAAATTTGGCATATAGCTGATTATCCTTCAGAGTTTGAAGAGCCACTCTGAGGTGCTGCTCGTGCTCTTCCTGGCTGCGGGAGTATACCAGGATGTCTTCTATAAAGACTATCACGAACTGATCTAAGTAAGTCCTGAATACCCGATTCATCAATTCCATGAATGCTGCCGGGGCATTGGTCAACCCGAAAGACATGACCAAGAACTCATAATGCCCATATCTGGTGCGAAAGGCTATCTTAGGAATGTCAGCCGCGCTGATCTTCAGCTGATGGTAGCCTGAACTCAAGTCTATCTTTGAGAGTACCCTCGCTCCCTGGAGCTGGTCAAACAAATCATCAATTCTCGGCAGTGGATACTTATTCTTTATTGTCACTTTGTTCAATTGCCGGTAATCAATACACATCCGCATCGAGCCATCCTTCTTCTTCACAAACAACACAGGTGCTCCCCAGGGGGAAACACTGGGCCTGATAAAGCCATTTTCAAGAAGGTCTTGCAACTAATCTTTTAACTCTTTTAACTTCGGCGAGGCCATACGATAGGGTGGAATAGAGATGGGCTGAGTGCCCGGTGCTAGATCAATACAGAAATCAATGTCTCTGTCGGGTGGCATGCCCGGCAGGTCTGAAGGGAAAATCTCAGGAAACTCTCGTACAATAGGGACTGATTCAATAGAAGGAACTTCTGCGCTGGAATCATGAACATAAGCCAGATAAGCTAGACGCCCCCTCTCGACCATGCGTCGAGCATTAACATAGGAAATAACAGTGCGAACGGAGTGGTTGGAGGTAACTTTCCACTCCAGTCGGGGTGATTCTGGCAAGGCCAAGGTCACAGTCTTGGCATGACAATCTAATATAGCATGGTATGGGGACAACCAGTCCATCCCCAATATGACATCAAAATCCACCATGTCTAATAGCAACAGATCAACACGGGTCTCAAGACCCCCAAAAATAACTACGCATGAACGATGCACCCGGTCGACTACAATGGAGTCACCTACTGGTGTAGACACATAAACTGTAAAATCTAGAGCATAGCTAGGTAGGGCCAAATACGGTGCAAAGTAGGAAGACACATATGAATATGTAGACCCAGGGTCAAATAATACTGAAGCACCTCTGCCACAAACAATAATGATACCTGTAATCACGGCATCTGATGCCTCTACCTCTGGCCTGGCTGGTAAAGCATAGAAACGGGGATCTGCACCTCCCCTCTGAGCTGCGTCTCTAGGACGACCATCAACTGGCTGACCTCTACCTCTGGCCGGACGGTCTCTACCTCTACGGTCTCGACCTCCACCTCTAAAATCTCTACCCCCGCCTCTGGCCGACTGGGCAGGTTGAGGGTCAATTGGGGCCTGAATCATGGGATGAGGGCCCCGCTGCTGAGTGTTGCCCGTCGCTCGAGGGAAAAACCTGACAAGATGACCTGGGTCACCACAACCGTAGCAACTCTTAGGCTGATGGGGCCGCTGGCCCTGACGACCTGAATGGCCTCCACGAACACTCTGAAGAGGCTGAGCACTAATAGGAGACTGATCTGAATACTGCTCACGAAACCCATGATCGCCTGGTCCACCCTGTGAAGCCTGAAGGACGGAATGGAAAGGCCTGGAAGACTGGCCCCTATCAAAAGATTCCCTGCCTCCAGAAGAAGAACCACTAAATATGCCAGAATGATGAGGCCTCTTGTTTGAAGGATAGCCACCTCCCCGAGCAAGAGCCATCTCAACTCTAAGTGCTGCATTAGCTGCCTCTTGAAAAGATATATCACTCCCCACTCCCATAGCCATCTGAAGTCTAATCGGCTGATTAAGCCTATCTATGAACCTGCGGACCCTCTCCCGCTCTATGGGAAGTATCACCACTGCATGACGTGCCAAATCAACAAATCTTGTCTCATACTGAGTGACATTCATAGTACCCTGCTGGAGGCGCTCAAACAGCCTCCGAAGTGCATCCCGCAGAGTAACAGGGAGAAACTTCTCCAGAAATAACTCGGCAAACTGATCCCATGATAAAGCCGGGGACCCTGCTGGTCGAGTCAAACAATAATCCCTCCACCAAGTCTTGGCGGATCCTGAAAGCCTGAATGTACAGAAGTCAACTCCATTAGACTCCACTATCCCCATAGTCTTGAGAATCTCGTGGCAACTGAATAAGAAATCCTGAGGATCCTCTGACGTGGCACCGCTGAACGTAGTGGTAAACAGCTTGGAGAACCGATCAAGTCTCCATAAAGAATCAGAAGTCATGGCCGCTCCATATCCGGCCTGAGCTGCGGTACCTGACTGAGTGGCCACAACTGGCTGAACCACTAGTGCCTGAGGCTGAGGAGCTACTAGCTCCGGAGTACGAGCAACAGGGGTGTGGGCCCCTCCTCCAGCCTGAGAAGTGGCTGGTGCAGCTGGTAATAAGCCCGCTCTGGCAACGCTGTCCATAAATCCCGCTATCCTGACCAGAGCCTCCCGGAGATCCGGGGTAAATAAAGTCTCTCCTAGGACCTGAGCTGGGCCCACTGGAGCTACTAGGACTGGAACCTCCTCGCCAGTCTCAATATGAGGCTCCACCTCTGGAATAGCTGCCGAGGACTGAGCTCTGCCCCTACCACGGCCTACGATACGGCTTCGGCCTCGGCCCCTGCCCCTTGCGGGAGCTGCCTGGGGCTTAGGCTGCTGGCCAGCGGATGAAGAAGCGCGTGTCCTCACCATCTGCGAAAAGACAGAGTAGAAGTTCAATCAGTATTTGAGGAACAAATCGCACGACAAGAAGGAACAAATGAGAGACTCTTTCCTAACTCAATAGACTCTGGAGGACAAGTACAGACGTCTCCATACCTACCTCTCAAACTCTACTAAGCTTGTTCGTGAGTGGTGAGACCTATGTAACCTAGAGCTCTGATACCAACTTGTCACGACCCGAATTTTCCCCCAACATCGGGATCATGATGGCGCCTACTCGTGGTAGCTATGCAAGCCACTATATTCAACATTATAATATTTTTACCAATATTTCATACTCAATTTTATCAACAAGAGCCATAACCTTAATTAAATAAATGCGGAAGACTCATCAAAATAGTAATAAGCAGTACCAAGGTAAAACACTACTGAAATTCTCTACCCAAGACGTGGAGTCACCAACTCACGAACTACTACTGAATACTACACATAAAGGTCTGAAGGAAAATAACATAAATCTGTTTGTCTCGGAACAAGGAGACTACAACAAATAATATAAATAATTGGAAGAGATGCCGGGCCTGCGGACGACTGCAAGCTACATCGGTCTCGAAATGCTCAACTCCCACGCAAGACTCTACCGTTGCTGCTCCTGATCAAGACCTGGACCTGTGCAAAAACGCACAGAAGTGCAGTATCAGCACAATCCGACCCCATGTGCTGGTAAGTGCCTAACCTATCCCGGCGAAGTAGTGACAAGCCTAGGACCAGACACCCACATAAACCTATGCAGTTCTATATACAATATGTACACTACGAGATAACGAGAGAAATCAAGTAAACCAATCCAACAAGGAATATCATAAGAGGGAAGCTCAACAGTTAACAACAATTATTAAATCAACAAAAGAAACCCAAGTATAATGGAAACAGTTAATATCAAACAAGGAATAGCAAATAGTTGCACGGCATCACCCTTCGTGCTTTTACTCTCATCCTCACCAAATAAGCAAATAAAGTTGCACTGCATCACCCTTCGTGCTTTTACTCTCATCCTCACCAAATAAGCAAATAAAGTGTACGGCATCACCCTTCGTGCTTTTATTCTCATCCTCACATCCATGGCACGGCATGATCCTTCGTGCATGGTTCAATAACAAGGCACGACATTACCCTTCGTGCATAATCAATATCACAAGGCACGGCATGATCCTTCGTGCAAAATCAATAACAAGGCGCTGTATTAACCTTCATGCATAATCAATAATAAAGCATGGCATTATCCTTCGTGCAACAACAGTAAAACAAGGCACGACATCACCCTTCGTGCATTATCACTCTTCCTCGCCCAAATAACAGTCACAGTTAAGGGCAGAGAATGAAAACAATAATCATGAACTATCCCGGCAAGGGACACAATAATCATCACAACAAGGTCCCGGCAAGAGAAAACAATATCTCACTTCACAATAAGTCTCGGCAAGGGAAAACAATGTACAATTCCATAACCCGGCAAGGGTTCAACAATTCATCTTTAAAATATCTCACAACAAGTATCAAAAATGACTCACGGTCATGCTAGATACCAGTGTATGGATGCTCGCCACCACAGCCCATACACTGCACTCGATCACATAGCACATAGCACATAATCCTATTCCCTCAAGCTAGGATAGAACAAATACTTACCTCTAGCCTTGAAGTCCAAATTATCCTTCAATTATAGTTTTTTCCCCGAATTTCCGCTTTCAACTAGCTTGAATCTAATCACAATTGATTCCATTAGATTAATAATACTAAATAACTTGGTTTGAATGCTTAAAAATAGTTTTCTCAAAGTTTACCCCAAATTTTCCCAAAATGCCCCTGGCCCACATGGTCGGAACTCGGGGTTCGGACCAAAATCTGGTTACCCATTCCCCCACGAGTTCAAATATATGATTTGTTTCAAAATCGGATCTCAATTCGAGGTCCAATTACCCAATTCATGAAAACCCTAGGTTCTACCCAAAAAAAAGAATTTCTACCATGAAAACCTTTGATTTCTATTGAAAAACATGTTTAATGTTGTTAGGTATTGAAAGAATTGAGTAAAAAGTGACTTACAATTGTTTTGGAGTGAATTTTCTCTTGAGGGTTCGTGTGTAGTGTGTGGGTTTTTGAAAGAATGAAGAATGAACTGAAAAATTCGTTTAAGCATAGAATTGCACAGCTGCGGATATCGCAATTGCGAACATTTGTTCGCAATTGCGAACACTACAGGTCTGAGGACTGTCATCGTCGCATTTGCAACATAATGTTCGCATTTGCGAACAAGGCTGGGTTACTAGGGTTGTCGCAATTGCGACCATAAGTTCGCATTTGCGGACTTGGGTTGATTACTGTCAACCTCGCATTTGCGAGGTATGTTCGCATTTGCGAACCACTGCACACCCCGGCCAACTTCGCATTTGCGAAGTCTGGTTCGCATTTGCGAACCAAGGCTAATATGGGACTTCTCGCAATAGCGAGAAAATATTCGCATTTGCGAAGATACCAGCTGGGTGAAAAACTAGCTGTGTAAAATTTCAGAAATTGAACCAACGGCCTATCCAATCTTTACCCGAGACCCCCCCCCCCGCCCCGGGGTCCAAACCAAACATGTACACAACATCAAAAACATATTACAAACTTGCTCGCACGATCACATCGCAAATAAAATATCGATTTCATCAAATCAAGCCTCAAGTTCATGATTATCATTCTTTTTGTTTTCATAACTTTCAATTTTGGAACTCAAGGTTCAAAACACATCAAACGACATACAAATGTCACCAAACTTTGCAAAAAGCACATATATAATATTTAAGACTTGTATCGGGCGTCGGAACCAAAATATGAGCCCGATACCAAGGTCATTTAATTCATTTTCCTTTAATAATTACAGCAAAAACAATTTCACAGAAAAATCCATAACTTAGGCTCTAGGCCTCAGAATTCGACTCCGGACGCATGTCCGAGTCCCATATTTTCCTACGGACCTTCTGGGACCGTCCGTCCTCGGGTCCGGGTCCGTTTACCACAAATGTTGACCGAAATCAACTATATCAATATTAATATCATTTTTCTTCAAATTTCTCATAGAATTCATATATTCTATCACAAAATCTTTCCGGCTACCTGCCCGGATTGTGCACGTAAATCGAGGCAACATAGAATGAGGTTTCAAGGCCTCGGAAGTGCGGAACAAGTGAGGAAAACAGGTGATGACCCTTTGGGTCGTCACAGGGTGAAGCAAGGACATCAGCTGGTTGTGTTGCTGTTCAGCTTGACGAAAATGGTGGATGTTGTTGGATGAAACCGAAGCAGAAACGTTGATGGTCGACTGGAGAAGGAAGCTGGTTCGTGAGGGACGAGCTTGGCCGTTTGGAGGTTAACAATGTTGTGTGGTTGTTGGTTTCAGGTGACTGTTTGGCGTGACAGTGGGATTGGTCGACGTGGCTTGGGCAGTTCCGACAAAAAATGGTGAAGACGATTGTGTGGTCTGCTTGGCGAGCGATATGGTGGTCGACGTCGCTGGTCGACGATGGGAGGAAGACACTATGGTGCTTCAGGTGTCGTGGGGTGGGTCTTTATGGTGGTGGTGAACGACCGACTATGGGAGAGGGGTGGACGACGACGGAAGACTTTGGCAGCGATGGAGCTATCTTTTTTCAGGGTTTTTCTTCAGTTTTCTCCCGTTAGAAGATGACTATTCGAGGAATCCTTCATTAGTGGTTGTGAATGACTGATTTTTTCAACCACACAGTGTATTGTATCCTTTTTATGTGTATCAAAATGTCTTCTTTCTTCTGTTGGAGAGACATCAATAATGAGCACAGGAATCTTTTTCTATTGTTTTCTATCTCTATCGTGTGTGCATGTGTTTTCTTTTTGCTTTCTAAAATTTTTGTCCGCTTTTGTTTTCATCCGTTCTTTGTGCGTGCATGTGTTTCGTGTCCCCATCGTATTGTGTCCCACACGTGTGGTGGACTCGGATTATTACGGGCTAGGTCCGAAAGCCTGAAACCGGGTAGTTTAAACCCGAATATTATTCTATGCCCGAAATCGAGAATAAGGACACGATTTTATTTGATTAATCCTATGTAAGCAAAATAACTATAAAAGTAAAACCGACAATTAAAACAAAACTATTTTTATTTTTTCAAGATTAAAGTAACCATAAAATTTTAATTATATTATTTTTATTTTATAATTTTCGTTTTTATAAAAAGATAAAATATAAAGTAATATTTTTGTATTTTTCAAGTTTAAAATGACTACAAAACAATAATAAAATTATTTTTGTGATTTTCATTTTTATATAAAAATAAAATATAAAGTACTGTTTTTTTGTATTTTTTAAGTTTAAAAATGACTACAAAGCTATATCTTTTTGCTATTTTTTATTTTAAGGTAAAAATAAAGTAAAAGAGTCAAACTTAGCTAAGATAGCTATATTAGGACTAAGCCAAATATTTTACGCTAAAATATAAAAAATCTCGGGGAGGGTCAAAAATCATGCGTCTACAGATACTGGTAGATATTATAGCATGCCTTTTAATTTATGATTTTATGTTTAGTTAACTATTTATGCGATTTCTGCTAGAGTCACAAATGCTCTTTTGCTTTTCTTTTTTTCTTTTTTCTCCTCTTTCTCTTCTCTTTCTCCTGAGTCGAGGGTCGATTGGAAACAGTCTTTCTGCCCTTTCGGGTAGGGGTTAGGTTACCCTCCCCAATTCCCACTTTGTGGGACTATACTGGATGGTTGTTATTGTTGTTGTTGTTGTTGTTGTTGTTGTTGTTGTTGTTGTTACATTTTACTTGCAAGTTGTTAGTTAAAAGACTTTGTGTATGTGTTTTAGAATAAACTTAACAAGAATATATGCTTTTCAAAAAGTTTTTAGAAAAACTATTAAATTTTCAAGAATTTATGTGTTCTTGATAAAGGTAAAAAGAAAACATGACAACTTATAAAATTGTAGTGATGCAATTATAAATATTAAGTTGAAAATATTGATTTTGTGCTTCATTTAACAATCATCATTTTTAAGAACTCACACTTTTTTCTTCAACTTATTTTATAACTCAAACGTAATTGTCAATAAAATATTTAGCTAAATTTTTAAAAATATTTTTTTTAGACGAAAATACACACACATATTAAAAGCATGAAATCTCCATCGAAATGTCGTTCATCTTTTCATGTGTTAAAATATATTTCACATTGGATAAAAATAAAATTATAATTTAATTATGTAACTAATATTAAGGAATTTTAATAAACTAAAATATCAATTAATAAATTTTTCTTATTTCAAATATTAAAAATTCGTAATATTAAGGAATTGATCCACCTAAAGAATTTATATAGTTAAAATTTATCCTAACTAAATAGACTATCCAATAGTAGACGTTAGCTTTATGCATATAATCAAATTAATATTTTTACACTTTTTAAATATAATTCTTATTAGATAATATCATTGTAAGCATTTAAATTTTATTGGATTGAAATTCATAAAATAATTTGGATCATATAAAATTCAAGACATTAGTCCAAATAAATATTGTGGCTAATAAATTGGGTTAATTATATATGTGTTGGGCTAGTCCATTTAATTGGACTACAAATTAAATGATAAGCCCACTACTTTAGCCCAAGGTCCAAATGGCTATTAGCTCATCTTAAAGCCCAGGATCATGCCACGTGTCAAGTGATGTGGCAATCCAAGTCAAAAGAATGAGCCAACAAAATTATGCCATGTGTCAAGCGATATGGCAATCCAAGACAAGTAAATGAGCCAATGAAATCATGACACGTGTTAAGTGATGTGGCAATCCAAGACAAATAAATGAGCCAATTAAATCATGCCAAGTGTCTGGATGGTATTGGTCAGTTCAAACGGACCAATCAAATTGCAGAGCCACACCACCCCCTACAACTATAAATAGAGCTCTTCATAAAGCTAGAAGACACAAGAAGTGATAACAAGAAGAAAGCAGAGAGCTCGTGGATCAAACACCGCAGATTTTTCTACAAGCTACAAGTTCAAGCACTCAAGCTACAAGTTCAAGTTCAAGTTCAAGATCAAGAACGAAGCCAAATCAACTACCAAGGCGTTCAAGATCAAATTACTTGTTCGTAATCAAGCACAAATTCAAGTTCAAGGAGGAGATTCAAGATCAAGCTTCACAAGCCCTTGAATCAAATCAAAATCAAATTCATCAATATACTTTACATTCTTGAAGAATCAGAGGAATACCATAGAGATTGTAACACTTTCATTTAGTGAAATCAAATACTACATTTGTCACGCAATTGTGCCGTCTTGATTATTTAATTTTCTTGACGCGAAAATTTGTTGTTACAAATTTTTGGCACGCCCAGTGGGACAATCTCTACCTCTCATCTCTTCAAATTACCAAGTTTCAAGAACACAGAAATGGCTCCTAAGAAGATCAACTTCAAACTCATTACTGCTAAGGCTACGGATTCCAAGTTTTCATCGGATGTGGAAAACTTGTTGGATGCTACTGTGGAAAGCATAGGACCTCTCACTAGGAACAAAGCAAACTTACTAGGCCAAAAAGCATTTCAAATGCCGTCTGCATCCGTTCCTATCTTTGATCTTCAATCCTCAAAGGGGGCAAGATCCTTTCCAACTAAATTGGAAGAAGGAGCGAACATTGCTGAAACTGTTGAAATTGGCTCTACTTAGCCCTTCTAGATCTAAGAACATTATCACACAGGGTGATGATAATGTCTTGATGTTCCACTCAAAGTATGGTATAAGAGAAAATTCGTGCTTTGCTCCACCATCCACGACGGTTATCCAAGCGATGGTGACTAATACCTCAACTGTTGAAGAACAAATTGCAAATTTAACGAAGGCAATTGAAGGGTTAACAAAGCATATGCAAGATCAAGATAATAAAATTGTCAAGCTGACAGATAGGGTTGAAAGCATGATGGAGGGAGATTCAAGCTATGCACCTGGAAAGCTCCTAATGATGCAAGATAAGGGAGACTCATCTACAAGGCAGACAACAACTCCTAAAGAATTTCAGATTTCATCCGACGGGGTTATTCCCATTGACCAATTGAAGGACTTCATTATGGGAACCATCAAAGATAACTATGATGTTGATGCCAAGTCTTCTCTCGCATATGCAAAGCCATATACCGCGAGAATTAATAGTTTGAAAATGCCTGCAGGTTATCAACCCCCAAAGTTTCAACAATTTGATGGTAAAGGGAATCCAAAGTAACACATTGCACACTTTGTTGAAACTTGTAATAATGCTGGAACCTATGGAGATTATCTTGTCAAGTAGTTTGTTCATTCCTTAAAAGGAAATGCTTTAGATTGGTACACTGATCTTGAGGCCGGTTCCATCGATAGCTGGGAGAAACTTGAACATGAATTTCTTAACCGCTTATATAGAACAAGGAGAACCGTAAGCATGATTGAACTCACAAACACATGCAATGGAAGGATGAACCAGTTGTCGATTTCATCAATCAATGGAGGAATGCGAGCCTCATTTGTAAAGACAGACTTAGTGAAGCTTCTGGAATAGAAATGTGTATCCAAGAGATGCATTGGGGACTTCGCGACATCCTACAGGGTATCAAGCCTAAGTCTTTTGAAGAATTGGCTACACGTACTCATGATATGGAGCTAAGTATGTATTCAAGTGGAAATCAAGGGCCACCTGTTTATGAACCCCGCAAAGTGAAGGACAAACAAGAAATAAAGAAAGGAGGCAAGTTTTTGCCAAAGTCTAAGAGCAAGGAATCAATAAATGTTAATGTCTTGCCACTAAAGGTCACTACAAAAGTGAGTAAGAAACAAAGTGTGAAGACAACATCCTTACAGGATAAAGTTGGCCGAAAGTCGACTCTGAAGGAAATGCAAGCGAAAGAATATCCATTCTTGGACTCCAATGTCCCGGCAATTTTTGAAGAGCTCCTTGAGTTGAAACGCATCGAGTTACCCGAAATGAAACGGCCAAACAAAGCTGGGAAGACTAATGATCCAAATTATTGCAAGTACCATCGGTTGCTTGGCCACCCTATTGAAAAGTGCTTTGTGTTCAAAGAGAAAGTCATGGACTTGGCCGCTGAAGGAAAAATCTTGCTTGAGGATGAGAAAGATAGTTTGAATCAAGTCTTTTTCGCTTTTGGTACACTTGATCCCATTGTCCTTTGCAATTTTATTGAAGTACATGAATGTGATGACGTCCAAACTGCATCATCACCAAATATGATTAAATTTGGTGACTTTGAACCTATCGATATGAGCAAACCATTGTTTCTCCCTATGGTGTATAAATTAATAATGGAGGAAAAATCTCAAGAGAAAAGTGAATCACGTGATAATCAAACTGATGATGAAGGTTGGATTCTTGCGACTCGGCAGAGATGCTGCAAGACAAATTCACAAAAGGAGTCAAATAAGCAGTTAACTAGGGTAAAAATGGTAAAAATACCCAAGAAGAAAATAATGGCGGAGAATCACTATCAAAGGCTATGTCCTCCAGCGACATTGGAGGAATTCCTGCCAATCTGGTTACACCCGCAAATTTCCTGTGAATATATCAAGGCCTTGTGTTGTAAGATAGGTGCAGAAGAAACAAATAAAGGGGATCCATCATTGCTGCCACCTCCCCTGCCTGAAAAACTCACCAGGAATTCTGAAGAAGTGGACGTGTGTGATGCAAAAATCATATTTACTGATGATGATCTTTTGCTTGGTGACACATACCATAATCGCCCCTTATTTATGGTTGGCTTTGTGCGAGAACAGAGAATAAGTAGAATCTTGATCGATGATGGTTCTGGTGTTAACATTCTCCCAATTCGTATTGTCAAAGAGCTTGGCTTGCCGTTTGATGAACTATGTGAAAGTCGTTTGATGATTCAAGGGTTCAATCAAGGGGGAAAAGAGCAATAGGGGCTATCAAATTGGAAATAAATATGGGAGATTTGCATTCGAGTGCATGGATGCACGTGATCGATGCAAAAACCTCATATAATATCTTGTTAGGAAGGCCATGGCTACACGAGAACAAAGTGGTTTCATCCACCTACCATCAGTGCTTGAAATACAAAGGTGGGGACGAAAAGAAGATAGTTGTTGATGATAAGCCCTTTACCGAGGCTGAATCATACTTTGCCGATGCAAAATTCTACTTAAAGAATTACGTCTCAAAGGAGGTTAAGGTTGATGATCTGATATTGACCAAAATTGTTGCAAAGAAGGTTGATACAACAACTAGCAAGGAAAATATTACAGTTGAAGAAGATCATGTGTTTCATGATAGGAACAAGATGAATGGGGCATCTTCAAGTAAGAAAGTAACTCATATTCTTCACTATGTCCCGAAGGCAAGAAAGGTCGAAGAGCCATCTTCTGAACTACAAGGTAAGGTGTTTGGGGACTTGACACTTCCTATCAAGCGAATTGACGCAATCAAGTCATCTACAAAGTTGCTCAACGGGTTTGTCAAATCATCAAGCCACAATTCGCTTCCAAATCTAGCGCTTCCTACAAAGCGCACAAAGGAGGGCTTTGACCCAAATGCGTACAAGTTGTTGGCAAAAGCTGGATATGATCCCAACGAACCATCCAAGTTGGGAAAGCTCCCGCCTGAAGCTTCAAACCCTACTCAAAAGACGATGATGGAGAAAAGGGTACCTACTGAAGCAATCACGTGAAGGATTGGGTTACAAACAACCCCCGCCATCCGTATCTCCATCAAAAGGGCAAGTTGTAACTACATTACTGCTAAAGAAGCATCTACGATGCTTAATAACAAGCCTTCTGTGTTTGACCGACTTACAAAACCAAGGACCTCAGTCTTTGACAGGTTGGGACCATTGAAGAAGGAAAACAAGCGCCATAGAAATAATGGAAGGATTGGAGCACCTATCTCCCTTAACAAGGAGATTTTGACCACAGACCACCCAAGCCTGATTCCTTCTAGAATGAGGCGAGAGACAAAACTTGTAGTTTCGTGTGGAGAGGTCCTCAAAGCAAAGGCTCATACCATAGTCTACACTAAGGAACGAGAGGAAGATGAAGAAAGTGTGGGGTCCTCATATCATATCAGCATTCATGATGAACAAAATGCTTCACCCTATATAGAAATCGTGGAAAAGTGCCTTGATATTCATGCATGTCATCATATATCTTTCAATGATGGTGATCCCCAAGAAGATGAAGACTCGAAAGATGCACCACCAGAGCTTGAAGAGGGAGTGAAGACAACAGTTGATGCACTAAAAGAAGTCAATCTCATAATACTTGAAGATCCAAAGCCCACATATATAAGTGCCTCTCTAACTGGTGATGAAGAGAAAAAATATATTGAGCTACTTAAGTAGTTCAAAGACGTATTTTCTTGGAGCTACAAAGAAATGCCAGGTTTAGACCCCAAGGTGGTTGTTCATCATCTTGCTGTCAAATGAGGTGCTCGTCCTGTAAAGCAAGCACAACGTCGCTTCTGACCTGAACTGGTTCCCTTGATTGAAATCGAAGTAAACAAGCTTATTGGGGATGGTTTTGTTCATGAAGTTAAATATCCTACATGGATTTCAAGCATCGTTCCTATAAGAAAGAAAAATGGCCAAATTCGAGTTTGCGTTGACTTTAGGGACCTAAATAACGCTTGTCCTAAGGTTGAATTTCCTCTTCCTATCCCTGAGCTAATGATTGATGCAACAACTGGATACGAGGCAATGTCTTTCATGGATGGTTCATCTGGATATAACCAAATTCGTATGGAACCGAAGGACGAAGAACTTACTGCCTTTCGCATCCCTAAAGGTATATACTGCTACAAGGAAATGCCTTTCGGTTTGAAGAATGCTGGTGCTACATATCAACGTGCCATGCAAAATATTTTTGATGACATGCTTCATAAAAACGTGGAGTGTTATGTTGATGACTTGGTAGTAAAGTCAAGGAAGAAAGATGATCACTTGCAAGATTTGAGGATGGTATTTGAACGACTTCGGAGATACCAACTCGGAATGAATCCGTTGAAGTGCGCATTTGGAGTTACTTCTAGAAAGTTCCTCGATTTTATTGTTCGACAGCAAGGTATCGAAATCGATCAAGCTAAGGTGGATGCTATCTTGAAAATGCCGGAGCCTAGAGATATTCATGAATTAGAAAGCTTGCAGGGTAAGTTGGCATATCTTAGAAGATTTATTTCGAATATGGCTGGAAGGTGCCAACCATTTAGTCGCCTCGTGAAGAAAGGGGTTCCTTTTGAATGGGACCAAGCTTGCAGAAATGCTTTTGAAAGCATTAAGTCTTATGTGATGAAACCTCCAATACTGGCAGCCCCCATACCTGGAAAGCCACTAATATTATATATTTCAGCACAGGAAGGTCAGTAGGAGCGCTTCTCGCTCAAGGAAACAATGAAGGCAAAGAAAATGCGCTTTATTACTTGAGTAGGATGATGACGCCAAATGAGCTCAAGTATTCTCCTATTGAGAAGTTATGTTTGGCACTTGTCTTCTCTATTCAAAAGTTGAAGCATTACTTCCAAGCTCACGTTGTGCGACTCATCTCAAGAGCGAACCCTGTCAAGTTTGTTATGTCTAAACTAGTCCTAAGTGATCGATTAGCGAGGTGGTACCTCCAGTTTCAACAATTCGAAATTGTGTATGTTCCTCGAAGGGCAGTAAAAGGACAAGCATTAGCAAATTTTCTAGCTGACCATCCGATTCCAGATGATTGGGAGTTGTCTGATGAATTACCTGATGAAGATGCAATGGTCATAGAAATTCAGCCTCCTTGGAAGATGTATTTTGATGGCGCTGCACATCATGAAGGAGCTGGCGCTGGAATAGTGTTTATCACTTCTCACGGAGAAGTTTCGCCCTATTCTTTCACTCTAACACAGCGGTGCTCCAACAATGTTGCTGAATATCAAGCGTTCATACTTGTGTTTGAAATGGCTGTGGATATTGCAACTACAAGTTTTTGGAGATTCAAAGCTAGTGACCAATCGGATTTTGGGTAGCTATGAGGTCAAGAAGCTAGAGTTGATGCCATATCACAAATATGCTAAAAGATTGATAAGTTGGCTCGGAGAAGTAACTATTCAACACGTGCCAAGAAAGGAAAAAAAAGAGCTGATGCATTAGCAGCCTTAGCTTCTACATTATCTTTGCTTGATCAGACACAAGTCCCTATTTGCCAAAGATGGGTAGTTCCTCCACCAAATGACTATGAGGAAGAAGAAAGCGAAGTTGAGCATATTGCTTCCGTTCCTGAGGTTGAAATTGAAGACTGGCGACAACTATTAATAGATTATCTTTGTTACGGTATATTGCCAGAAAATCCCCAAAGGAAAACAGAAATCCGAAGGAGAGCCCCTCGTTTTCTTTATTACAAGAATACACTCTTCAGACGATCATTTGATGGAGTGCTCCTACGTTGTTTAGGGACTGACGAATCCCTTCAAGCATTACAAGAGGCACACTCTGGAGTATGTGGTGCGCATCAATCTGGGCCAAAACTTCATTTCCACATAAAAAGAATGGGGTATCATTGGCCAACCATGGTGAAAGATTGTTTGGATTACGCTCGGAGGTGTAAAGATTGCCAATTCCATGCTAACTTCATACATCAACCACCTAAAGTACTACACCCAACTATTGCTTCTTGGCCATTTGATGCTTGGGGTTTAGACATTGTTGGTCCATTGCCAAAGTCTTCTGGTAGATATCTATATATTTTGGCCGCAACTGACTACTTCTCGAAGTGGGCTGAAGCTGTTTCTCTTAAGGAAGTAAAGAAGGAAAATGTGGCTAACTTCATCCAAGTCAATATTATCTATCGCTTCGGGATTCCTCGATATATATTGACAGACAATGGTAAGACATTTGATAACAAGTTGATGAATAAAATATGTGATCTTTTTGGCTTCAAGCAACGCAATTCCTCCATGTATAATGCTGCTGCCAATGGACTTGCTGAAGCATTTAACAAGACGCTCTGAAACTTGTTGAAGAAGGTTGTCTCTAAGTCTAAGAGAGATTGGCATGAAAGGATGGAAGAAGCTCTTTGGGCATATAGGACCACATATCGCACACCAACGCAAGCGACCCCTTATTCGCTTGTTTGTGGAGTTGAAGCAGTCCTTCCACTTGAGCGTCAAATCCTATCGTTGCGGCTTGCTATTCAAGAAGGACTCACCGATGAAGAAAATGCTCGGTTGCGCCTTGAAGAATTGGAAGCTCTTGATGAAAATAGGCTAGAAGCTCAACAAAGTCTTGAATGTTATCAAGCTCGCCTGTCTCGATCTTTTAACAAAACGGTATGCCTTAGATCTTTCCAAGTAGGTAACCAAGTTCTTGTGGTCAAAAGGCCTATTATTACCTCTCGTCGATCTGGGGGCAAATTCTCTGCTAAGTGGGATGGACCATATATCGTACAAGAGGTATACTCAAGTGGCACTTACAAGATAGTTGACTCGGAAGGTTTGTGGATTGGCCCCATCAACGGGAAATTCATGAAGAAATACTATCCTTGAAGAAAACAAATACGCTCTTCGACGCACAAGCATAAACCGCATGTCACTCCTAACCTGCAAGAGTATAAACTGTGTACGGTCCCAAAAAAAAGTCCGCTAGGTTGAAAACCTCGAAAGAGGCGGCTTAGGCAAAAGTTAGGACGCCAAAAAAAAGTCCGCTAGGTTGAAAACCTCGAAAGAGGCGGCCTAGGAAAAAGTTAGGACACAAAAAAAACTCACCCATTTCGAACTACGGAATGACTTGATCCTCTTCACTGGGGTACGTAGGCATCTTAGAGTTTCATTCTAAGTTCAGTCATATGAGTTCAAAAATACATATTACCCAAGGCATTATTCAAATGGGGTATGATAGAATATTTTCACTTGATTGACACTTGAAAATTAGGTGTACATGTATTCTTTCGTTGAACTCTCTATCTTATCTTGATGGCTCAATGGGGGCAGGTCCTCCATATCAAATTGAGGTCTTTGATGGAATAATGGTAGCTCCTTTAATAAGAGGCTAAGTGTTCAAGTTAAAGACTTCGATTAAGGTCAAGTTGATTTTTCAAGTTTGTTACATCGTCAATTTGAAGTGTTCAAACCGGCCAGCTCTTTAAATTAAGGTCCGCAACCATATCCAGTCTTCAAATCCATAAAGTATTAAAAAGGAGGGGTCAACAACAAAGGGGAACATTAATGAGAACATACACTATAAAGTGAAGCAAAAGAAGTTTTATTGATGATGAGAACATCTGCTAAACAATCAAATGCAAGGAGAAAAGGAAAAGGAACAAATAAAACGGTGTTTATAGCCTAATCTAAGCATAACTTGTAGTTGGCCAAATCTTTGAGCATATCTTCCAAGCATTTCCTCTTCTTCTCCAAATCGGCCAAGTCATCAGCAGTCAACAAGGCAGTGCAGCATGCATCATACTCCTAGCAGTTGAGGCTCCTAACTTGGCTTCTTCAACTTCTCTCTCAGCAACTTCTAAAAGGGCTTCTAAGTTCTTCTCTTTTTCACGGAGCTTCTCTATCTTCTCTTTCACCGTAACTAGGGGCTGGCGGATAGATGACACTTCTCTAACCTTCTCTTATTCTTCAATCATGGCATTTGTATGTACCTCAACATCTGATATTGCGTTCTCTTCAACCTTCTCAGATAAATCTGACCGTGTCTTGTTATATGAAGCAGCAAGCTCAAAAAGGGACCTAATAGGTTTCTCAAAGGGGAAATATCCACATCATCCACACCCATTGCCTAAAGGATCACTGTAGTATTTTCTTCAAGATCAGAGACATTGTCTACAGTGCTGCCTTTCAGCTTGCTCTGAATCGAAGTCCAAAGCTTCAAGATAAACTCCTATGGAATATCCAAGACGACCTTCTTTCCATAAAAAACTGAAGCTGCAATTGTTGGTCGTTCATGAAAATCAGAGCCCAACTTTGCCCTAATTTCATCATGAGAAATAGAAGTTGCCTCTTGATCTGCCTTAGCTGTGGAAGATGATTTATATGGGTTTGGCCCTGCTACAGACTCACCACTATCTTGTGCCCTTACTCGTTGCGATGCTTCAATGTTATTAGCCTGAAAACAGAAATGTAAGAACATTTTAGCAAAGTCATTGGGACATGGATTACAAAAAAAAGTATATGTTTTCTTTTACCTTCTTGTTCTGAGATGTTAGTGTTCTTGAAGGGCTATCAACGCTTTGGACCACTATAACCACTTCTGGGTTTGGCTTTTTTCTTTTCCAAAATTGATCTCCTTTGCTGCTATCACTATCCTCTTGGGGCAGACGCTTGTTGGAGGCATCAACGACCACACCAAATGGAATAAGACTTTCGACAATTGGAGTATGGATCTCTTCTCTTTGAACCTCTTTGTAGCATGGGTTCGTTGTCTGCACGAATCTCAACTACCTTAGACTGTAAAGCAGGACGCTTATCAATCACCAAGGCATCCTTATTACAGTCTTGAATGGTATCTGCGATTGGCTCAACAGTATTCATCAAAAACTGTAAATGGTCTTCAAGAAGGCTTCCATGCACCCTTGCCCACCAAGATCTATAGTTAGATGATGTAAACTTCTTCATGTTGGACCCAAAGGGAGGAAATACTGATCTCGACTTAGACCTCGTCAACACACAAACCGGCGCAAGTCTCAACACTTCTTCTAACGAGGCCTCACAAAAATCATGCTCCAAGCGGCCAGGGGTATCTTGATAGAAACCAAATTGGCGGCTAAATCAATGAGGGCTGTAGGATTCAATAATAAAGTTGGCTCTATCCCTCAAAGGAAGATAATTCGAGCGAATACTCATAAAGAAATTTAACATAGACTCATCTGCCTTACCATCATCATAATAGTGGTACGGACTAGATCTACGGGGTATTGTCGAAGTCCAAATGATATTTTCTCCATTATGAATACACTTCCTTGCTTCCTCTTTCCCAAAATATTTGGAAGCACCTTCACCGGAACATGCATCCATGAGAGGAACAACTGGACCATTCGCATATGGAAAATGAGTCTTAAAATATTGGGCTAACCAACCATACACATAATGAGCAGGAAAGCGAGTTTGAGCAGGATCAAGCAACGAACACTTTGAAATCTCATTCAAACCCTTATATATTCCGGATAATACTGGGATTGCAAGGCTGACTCTTCGTTTATAAGCAAGATGACACACGACCTCAAAAGTCCCAGGACGAATAAAGTCACCATCTTTTGAAGGGAGCACAAAAATACATAACCAACAAGATAGAAAAGCAGCCAAGTATGTCTTGTCTTTCTTGTCATCCATAACTCCCAACTTACGGAATAAAGTTTCTTCGACAGTCAACCAATTAACTACATCCTCTATGACCCCAGTAGGATTGTGCATTGATTTCAAACGAGCAGACTTCTTTTGAAAGGGGGCTGAGCATACTTCATTGTCTTCCTGCACCAGAACTCCGCCCATTTTTTCACAGAAACTCTTGGATCGTCGCTACTTCCCTCTCGGAGCCGATGGAAGGCATCAAACAAATGCTCACAAGTCTGGGGAAGAAACCTTCTCCCTTTGTCATACGTGCCTGTAAGCTCTTTAGCATTTGGCACAACTTCCTCATAAAAAGATCCTGTTATAGGCAAACCACCGATCTTATACAAATCCCAAAGTGATATGGATAGTTCTCCAGTAGAGGTAAGCAATGTGTTAGTAACAGGGCACCATGCCTCACAGAAAGCCTGCATAATATTCGTATTACGATCATATGTGAAGAGTGAAGCATATACGACGTCATAAACTCTTTCACCCTCCAATGACAAGCGACACCTACTCAAAATGTCTTCTGCCCATTCCCAGTAGCCAAGAACGTAATGAAAATCACCGCCGAACGGCAAATCATCGCCCCAGTGAGTTTCTTTTGCTTAAGACGGTGTAATGGTCTATGCCTTAGATAAAATGAAGTCAAATCTTCAAACAAGATGAAGTCATTAGCTCAGACGATGTAATGGTCTTTGCTTCAGACAAAAGAAATCTTTGGCTTAGATGGTGTAATGGTCTATGCCTTAGATAAAATGAAGTTAAATCATAAAACAAGATGAAGTCATTAGCTTAGACGGTGTAATGATCTTCACTTCAAACAAAAAAGAAATCTTTGGCTTAAGACGGTGTAATGGTTTATGCCTTCGATAAAATGAAGTTAAATCTTCAAACAAGATGAAGTCATTAGCTCAGACGGTGTAATGGTCTTTGCTTCAGACAAAAGAAATCTTTGGCTTAGACAGTGTAATGGTCTATGCCTTAGATGAAATGAAGTTAAATCTTAAAACAAGATGAAGTCATTAGCTTAGACGGTTAACGGTTAATGAGTACTCATCCCCTCACACCCCAAGATTGTCTTCTTCATGATCATCTCGTTCAACAAGAATATATCTTTCCCACTTGACCTAAAAATACAAAAAAACAAAAAGCACGGAAAAAGAAGAAAAAGAAATTACCTCAAATACTAGCACTTTCCAATCATTAAAGAAACGAACATAAGAGCATCTTGAAGATGCCGATAGCTGGTTGATCAAAGGGCACGAGCATATGGTGGTTATATAGAGCTCTCAAGCCGCTGTTGGAGAATTATTTCCCGATGTGGGACGACTGGTATTGTCAAACTCCAGCGACGATTTAAATTGTACGAGTTAATATCCTAATTGAAGTCGGTTACCATGAGTCGGCGTGTGTTTCGTACTCACATGCAAATTCAAAAGGGCTTGCATTCCTAATGAAGTAAGAAAACATATATTAACAATTGTCTCCGTGGAAAGGAATTATTTCCTTTGTTGAAAACTTAAAGTGAAAGTGTAATTGCCTGATTACTGCTTGTGAATGAAGAAAGAAAATTACTTCTTCATCAGAATTTCAAATGCAAAGAATAAAGTCACGTGCAAATCTTTTGAAATCAATGAGCACAATTGGCCATTTCATTTGTGTTATTTATGATTTGACGTACTACTTTCAAACTAATAGCAAATAAAGCTATTAATCTTTTCTTAATTTGACAATAAGTCATTTTAAGCTACAAGTTGAAAGGGATATGCCTGAATTAATCCGGCCAGTCATTTGTAATAAGGAAGATATAAATTGTTCTCGTAATACTTCAAGTCTAGTCTTTAAAATATATATATATATATATTTGACAAGACTTGAAGTAGGGGGTATTTGTAAGCATTTAAATTTTATTGGATTTAAATCCATAAAATAATTTGGACCATATAAAATTCAAGACATTAGTCCAAATAAATATTGCGGCTAATAAATTGGGTTAATTATATATGTGTTGGGCTAGTCCAGTTAATTGGACTACAAATTAAATAATAAGCCCACTTCATTAGCCCAAGGTCCAAATGGCTATTAGCCCATCTTAAAGCCCAGGATCATGCCACGTGTCTAAGTGATGTGGTAATCCAAGTCAAAAGAATGAGCCAACAAAATCATGTCATGTGTCAAGCGATGTGGCAATCCAAGACAAGTAAATAAGGCAATGAAATCATGACATGTGTTAAGTGATGTGGCAATCCAAGATAAATAAATGAGCCAATTAAATCATGCCAAGTGTCTCGATGGTATTGGTTAGTTCAAACGGACCAATCAAATTGCAGAGCCACACCACCCCCTACAACTATAAATAGAGGTCTTCATAAAGCTAGAAGACACAAAAAGTTATAACAAGAAGCAAGGAGAGAGCTTGTGGATCAAACACAACAGATTTCTCTACAACCTACAAGTTCAAGCACTCAAGCTACAAGTTCAAGTTCAAGTTCAAGAACGAAGCCATATCAAATACCAAGGCGTTCAAGATCAAATTACTTGTTCGTGATCAAGCACAAATTCGAGTTCAAGGAGGAGATTCAAGATCAAGCTTCACAAGCCCTTGAATCAAATCAAAATCAAATTCATCAATATACTTTACATTCTTGAAGAATCAGAGAAATACCATAGAGATTGTAACTCTTTCATTTATTGAAATCAAATACTACATTTGTCACACAATTTTCCAGTCTTGATTATTTAATTTTCTCGACGCGAAAATTTGTTGTTACAATTATAACTGCAATTACGTCAATAGCGAACTCGAATCAACAAAAAATAAATTACTTCTTTGAATATCGAGATAAATAATTAAGCCTTTGAATTAAATAATAAGCAAAATAATTCAATTTAATAATTTTTTTAAATTCATATGTGTAAAATAATTTTTAAGCTGACAAATCTCTTAGGATACATAATTTGCTTGATAAGAAAAGCATTAATTGTGAAATAATAATAGAGAATTTTTCACAAAAGGCATTCATTAAAACCTAATTAGCAATAAACAGAAACCCTTTCCTATATTACGTGATATAGATATGTTTTACGTTATTTTATGATGTATATAGTGTATTAAACGAATTGTATTCAATAATACAACATGAAATGACGCCGCACAAACAGGGATTCCTGTAAATCATGATCTGTATTTAGGTGTATTAAGTTGTATTAAGCGGGAAAAAAGTAACGTTTCAGCGCAAATCATGAGAAGGTGAATCTGTATTTAGGTGTATTAAGCTGTATTAAGCGGCGTCATTTCACAAAAAATGGGAGTTATACTATAAATTGGTGAGAGAAAAATATTTTGTACCATCTAATAAGGCTTAAATATTCTACAAAATAAAAAAAGGTTATTATATTATGTAAAATCTTAAAAAGGTATTTATATGTTATAAATAGGATACTAACCTATTCTATAGGCGGTAAAATTTCCATAATAATACGCATTAAGGCCCAACCTGGTAAAACTATAAACTTGAAGCAACACGAAAGAAATAGTGCAATGCAAATATATTATAAAGAAGTTTGATATTATTATTACATGTTAAATATTTGTTAATACAAGTATTTTTTTATTTTATTTATTTTTAGTTGAGGACTTTTACGAGGAAGACTTCTTTTTTTATTAAGCTAGCATACTCGGATCAACATGCATTATTTTTAGGAACTTGTATATATTTTCCGTTAATTTTATTTATTAGTTAAACTCATTACTTTATATATTTATGTGATTTTTTAAAATAGTATATTTATTGACATTGATACACGCGCAAAGCGCGTACCCTATAACTAGTATGCTTAAAAGAGCCAAAAGCAACAAGTTGGTAATACCAACTTTTCCGATTTTGACTTAAAAGCCATTTTAGTTTGACCAATAAAATTAATCTTTTGTCCATCATAAGTTTTCATAATACCAAACTTACTCTTGATCAAAGAAACCCCAAATTATTTTCTTCATATCTAAAGACATGTTCCTCTTTTTTCATCTTCCTCTCTGCTTTATCTTTTATTTCTACACTTTCCTCAAGTATCATTTTATAGTGTGATTCAGGATAGTAAATTAGTACAAGCCCAAGCCATGTTAGGGGTGTCATAATGTTCCATTGGCTGTGTTGTCTCAGTTAAGTGACATCTGTGTTTAGCCAAAATATTGAACTTCGATTAAAGCTAGAAAATAATAGAGAAACCAGGTTACTGATAATCAAGAGACCGAAAAAATGTGGTAGGCTTTCAATAATTAGAATAGACAGTAAAAAAGGTTATATTCTAGAGACTGTTGTGTGTTACAATGGGTATAACTTCCTCCTTTTATAGCTGACTCTAGATGGAGGAATAAAACATAAGTTTTAATGATCAATAAATGACATTAAATAGGTCGTTACACAATCATTTTCAATAAATGCCGATCCTTTTAACGTATAGGATAGTTAATGATTGAATTTAGACTCCTTTCTGTCTTCAGATCCATGCTCCAAATGCTTTTTGACCCGTTGCTTCTGGATGTTTTGAAAAGATACGGTGCTCGTATCTACTTCCTTTGTCTTCTGAAATCCTTTGTCTTCTGAAATCACGTTCTAGCCCGCTCCAAATAGGCACGGGTTTTGCAGCCGTATTGTGTCCCGTGTCTATTTTATCCTCTTGTGTCTTTCGTTCATCTTCCTTCAAAATACTAACCTTGCGCATATTCCACGTGTCATGCCACGTCATAAAAAAAAATTCCCAATACAGTCAGTCCCCCCACTTTCCATTTGTTTATCATTTAAATATATGGGAAGTGGATGCTTAAAAAAGGGAATTTTTGTCACAATAAATGCTATGTTAGTGTTGACGCTTCAGTTGTCTCTTCCATTTAATGCACCATATACATGTAACTTCTCCACTAGTTCTGCGAGTTTGCAGCCTTTTCTTTGCTTTACTCTCGAAGTGATGGTTACCTTTATTATAGGCATTTCATCATTACTTTTCCTGGTTTACCGATCGCTTTTCGTATATTCCTGCGATTTCTTCTTCTTTATCCTTTTCACTGAGTAACTCTTTGCTTCTTCCTTCTACTCTTTTTTTGTAAAAACATGCTGAGCCATGGCATCTTCTAACCCTAGAAAAGTTCCAATCTTTGACCAATTCCCCAATGCTCCCGCAAGGCATCAAAGGGGCGGATCTAGTGCTCCTCGTGGCATGATGTCAACACGGGGCGGTGTATCTGGTTCTGCTATCCTTTCTAGCACTTCTTCTAGGGGATCTTCATCTAACAAACCTTCTTCCAAGGGAAAAGAATCTTCGGAACCTCTTCATGAACCGACGGTAGACGAAATTGTACCATCAGACTTCTCCTTTGATCATGATAAGGAGGTTCTTTGCGAGCAAATGCTCAAGTTGGAGAAGGTTGATAATTACCCCTCTATAAGGACTGAACCAATGATTCATTTAATTTGGGAGGATTGTCATTAGAGAGCTAGTACCCCCATAGTTATTCCCTATCCTAACCAGAGTATTTCTTTTTACAACCCTGGTTTTTCTTGTGTTTATACTTATCCCTTTACTCTGGGATTTTCTCCTGCTATTGACCTAGTGATTCTTGATCTTTGTCGCTTCTTCAAGATCTATTTATCCCAAGTCGGTCCTCTGGTTTGGAGAGCAGTAGCATGCTTAAGGTTTATTTCAACTAAGGTAGGTGTAAATTTTACCTTTCCTCACTTGATTCACCTTTACCACCCCAAACTTTTCCGCAACGGCATTTTTTCATTGTCTGCTAGAGGAAAGAGGGTTTTGATAAACCCTGAAGATGTCAATGACCGTGGTTGGTATGTACAGTTTGTAAGTGTTCCCACAGTTGATCTGGTTGGTGAATCCAACATGCCTTTTCCGGAGAAGTGGAACGTGACTCGTAAGTGTTTTATTTTTTGCCGTGTCTATTTTTTGACATTCCATTCTTCTGTTATTAAAGCACTTTTGTTTCACCTTTTGGAATAGCTATCATGGGAGATGTGGAACTCGTCCCTGATTTCCGTGTTTGGGTCGATGTTCTTTTGAAGGTTGTACCCATGAAGGCACGTACTTGGAGATCAATCTCTGCTAGGTGTGGCTGGAGGGTCAGAACTCATGGTATTCACTTGCTATTTCCTTTGCCTAGAATAAAAACTTTTGCATATCCGATCTTATATCATTCTTTTTGTCAGGATTTCCCAATCGAGGTATGAAAGCTGAAGCGGCTCTTGCTCTTAGAACTTCTTCCCAGACTACTTCTACTTCAGGGAGGTCACGAGATATTTTAATAAAGAGGAAAGAATTTGAGGAAGATTCTGATGCGGAAGAAGATGAAGATACACCCTTGGCAGCTCGTCCCAGGTCTAGAAGACGAGTGATAATTTCAGAAGATGAAGCCGAAGCTCCTACAGCTACTGAAGTTCCTCCTATTCGTTCCTCTGAGTCCGTCACTATTATATCTGATGAAGAAACTGCTCCAAATGAAACTCCCGAGTCTACTCAACGCCATTTCCTCGAAGGTTTCGAAGGTAGTGATTTTGGCCCAGTTTTGGAGGAAATCCCCCTTTCAACTATTGTTTCTATTCCATCTATCACTTTTGTCACTTCAAATAACCACACAGCTACCATTCCCACTCCCCCTTCTTTTCCAACTTTTGCTCTCTTGCCTGTTCCGAATTTTGCAAATACCATCGTCTTTACCTCATCTACCGTACCTCCTTCTATCAGCTGCGTGGAAGAGGGTTCTAGCAATAGGAGCATGGCTATGAGGATTGTTACACTTGAGGTTCCGGCAGACAGGAGCCGCTTAAGGAAGTCAGGCGGGGCAGATGCCTAGCTTAAGCCCCTGATTGGGGATATTGAGAAAGGGAAAATGAACAGCCATAGCTGTCTGACTCTAGTGAACGACATAGTTCACAATACTCTAAGGGTATGTTTCTTATCTTTCTTTTTCAAGAAAAAGCTTTTCTCTTGATTTCCACTCATACACATTTGTTATACATGCCAACCTTATAGGCACGAAGCTTATGGGGAAAATTTCCATTTTGGAGAGGAAAGCTCATGAAGCTGACCGAGCTATTTCTGAAGCTGAAAAGAAGGCTAAGGAAGTGGATGCCCAAGTAGCAAATTGGAGAGAACAGTTGAGAGATGCTCAGAAGAAGGTTACGGATTTACAGAAGCACAGCCATAACTTAGAGCAACAAAATCGAACTTTGGCTTCTGAATTGGACGGGCTTCCCTCGGCGAGGTGGAGAAAGAAAAAAAATGTCAAGAATGTTCTTTTTCTGAACAATTGTCTAGGTCCAGCGAGGAGATTAGGGAGCTTAAGGTTCTTTTGAAGAAGAAAGAAGAGTATGCGGGAGAGCTAGTGCAAACCTTATCTCAGGCTCAGGCTGATTTGCAAGCTTCCTCTGATAAGGCACGTGCCTTAGAAGAATCTCGTGCCAACCTGGAAGTCTCCTTTAACTCCACTTTGAATGAAAACCAATCGTTAAAGGACGAACTTACCTTATGTAAGAACGATTATGCCCTCCTTGAGGAGAGTTTTGATGCGGAGGTGAGCTGGGCTTTCCTGAATTCTCGTCGGGATGCCTTAATGGAGGCTATCCAAGAGGGTTTCGACTTGAAGTATGAGTTAACCAATGTTTTGAGCACTATTGAGATGAACCAACAATCCTTTTCTTCTCCTGATGACTTGATGTGGCTAATGATCCCCCCGCCTAATGAGGGAGTTACTCTTGCCGCAACTTCGGCTACAACAATCGAGGTTGCCGTGCCTTCTTTCCCTCCTAGTGGTTCAACTGTTTCTGCTTCCTTAGTGTCTGTAAATCCTGCAAATGAGGAGGTTAACTTAACAGCGTCGGAGAGGTCTACTTCCTCAGGAGCGAGTTAAGATTTTCAATTTTTGAATCAGTCCCTAGTTTATGGGATATTTGTATAATCTTCTTATTTTGTAAGGATTTTTTGTTTGAACCCTTTATATTTTAGAGATTAATTAATACCTCTTCATATTTTATTCTTTCCTATTTTTGTACTTAGGATTAATGGAATAATTTTGCATTTTTGTCCTTTTGAAAATGCTTTGTTGATTCACTCGTGGACTTGTCAACACGAGGATTTGCATTTTTTATCTTTTTAGAAAATGCTTGATGATTCTACTCGTGGACTTGTCAACACGAGGATTATAAAAGAGGGCCCTTTTATATATTGGCACTTAATGAAGAAGACATCTCAACTTCATAAATGGTGCTATACGATGAAAGAAATAGGAAGCACATGTTTGTGTAAAGTAATTTGGACAAGTTTTTAATCATTAACTTGAGCAAATTTTGAATAATACATGTGTTGTTGTACGTCTATGACTTTCTCACAACTGTTTTTTGTGCAACAGTTTTTTTAATAAAAAATACACAAGGTTTTTTCTTTACAACCTGTTTTAGTATGTAGCCATAGTCCTATCTTTAGAAAGGACTTGAAAAGTGTCTACAACATTGAAAAATATTTTTTGCAGAGTAAAATGTAGCTATTCGCAGCTATTGCAGCTTTTAGCTTTTCTTTGAACTCCCGTATCTCTTTCGTGGTCCCACATCCACTTTTTTGCACGAAGCTATCTTTTGCACGGGTTTTTTGAATCCCGTATCTTTTTATGGTCCTGCGTCTACTTTCTTGCACGAAGCTATCTGTACTGTGCAGTCCCCAAGTGTGCAGGCGCTGTAGGGATGAGGCCTTGAGTATTTTGGTTGTTACTCGTAAGTTGGCCCTTTCCCTGAAACAAAACATACACGGGACTTGAAAATATAGCTTTCAGATGTAAACTGCCTACCCGTATGCATTTCTATCAGATATGTGTAACCTTAGGCTTAGAAGTTTATGAGTATTCTATTTTGCCATGTAGGTTGTATCTCATCATTTGGTACGGGTTAGGATTTGTGCCTTGCATTTAAAACCGTTAGTAAAATCACGATAAACGATAGGCATTATAATTTCCAGTAAAGGCTAGCAACTTTCTACAGAAACTCTAGTATAAGACTTGAAAGGCTTTTCACGTGTCAATTGAAGAGTTCTATACAAATTGGCTATATGTTGCTTGAGATATACTATAATCGAATATATCTACCTTAGAATATACCTTCTAGTGATGACCGAGGCAAAAATCATATACGACATTTTTTCTTCTTAGGTGTTGCATGAACCTGTGCTTTCATTCCACAAACCGATTTATTTCAAGCATCACAATTATGAATATCATGCTTAAGAATCAAAATGTCACATATGTAAGAAATTGACATGTTGGTCTTAGACGGTGCTTACCGTAGCATTTACTAAAAGGATGTCACGTACCTTCCAAGTTGACTTACCTCCTGACTTTTAATTTCTCTATTTGGCGCTACGAGGTGCATATTGTTCCCCATAAACTTGACGAATTCCCCATGGTGTTGGGAACTTCATGATTTGATGCAAGGTCGATGGAACATCACCCATCTCGTGGATCCATGGTCTTCCCATGATTATATTGTATGCCATCTCCAGATCTACTACCTGAAATTTGGTATCTTTTTCTACACCTTCTATAAAAGTTACTAAATTTACCTCTCCTTTAGTTACTATGCTGGAGTTATTGAATCCTCATAAAGTATGCGCCTTTGGGATCATCTTGCCCTCCATTTGCATCTCCCGTAACACCCTTAGTAGGATGATGTTTGGTGAACTTCCTGGATCAATCAAGACTCTTTTTATTTTAATATCATGTATGAGTAAAGATATTACCAGTGCGTCGTTGTGAGGGGAGATGACTCCTTCCATGTCTGCATCGTCGTAAGCAATAATTTCTCCTTCCTTCGGCTTGCGTTCGCGTTTCTCGGGCATAGTTGAGAGTTTGAAGACTTTGTTGGAAGATGGATACGTCACCTCATATATACTTTCTCCCCCATTTATAACATTCACGGTTCTCTTAGGTGACGGGGTTTTCGACGGTTCTTGTCTATTTTTCATGTAAGACTGCTTTCCTTTCTCACTAAATAATTCAGTGAGATAACCATGCTTCAATAGATGGTCTACTTCACTTTGTAGAAGCCGACATTCCGACGTCTTATGACCATGATCATTATGAAATTCACACCAATGGTCTGGATTACGTTTATTTGGATTTGAACGCATCTCTTTTGGCCATCGTACTTTATCTCCCATGCCTCGCAAAACAGCTACGAGCTCTGAGGTGGTAATGTTGAAATTATATCCACCAAATTTTGCTTTTGAACTCCCGTCATCATCATATAGGTCCTGCCTGTTTCTATCATTTCTAAATCTAGAAGAGGAACCTGAGTCTCTACCCCTTGATTTTTGATCATATCGCTGACTTTCTTGCTTTGTTCTTGAATCTCTTCCTGCAGGGCCCAGATATGGATTGTACCTGCTCTTACTTGTTCTTTTTTCGGTTTCGGACCTCCGGGACCGGCTCCTTTCACCATGGGAATGCACGGTATCTTCTTCAATTCTGAGCTTTGTGCTGTACCTGTTATAAACGTCGTTCCACGTGGTAGCAGGAAATTCACGTAGGCTTTCCTTCAGCTTTCTCGTAGCTTCAGAACTTTTCTCATTCAGGTTGCCTGTGAAAGCTATGGTAGCCCAATTATTCGGTACCCGTGGCAAAGTCATCCGTTCCCGTTGAAACCTATCAACGAAATCTCTGAGTAATTCCGTATCCGCTTGTTTAATCTTGAAGATGTCCTCCATCCTCTTTTCAACCGTTTGCGCTCCTGCGTGTTCTTTTAAAAAAGTATCTGCAAGCTTAGCAAAAGAGTTAATAGAATTTTCAGGTAAGAGTGAGTACCAGATTAGGGCTCCCTTCGTGAGTGTTTCTCCAAATTTTTTAACCAAGACAGATTCGATTTCCTGCTTGGTTAAATCATTCCCCTTAACGCTTGTGGTAAATGCCATCACATGATCTCGAAGGTCGATTGTACCGTCATATTTTGAAATATCTGGCATTTTGAACTTCTTTGGAATAGGAAGAGGGACTGCACTTGGCTTCCAGGGTTGCTGAGAATATTTATCCGCGTCAATCCCTTTAATTACTGGGGGAACTCCCGGAATTTGTTTGATCCGTTCGCTTTGGTCCTTGAGTTGTGCCTGCAGGGTTAGTATCATATTTTGTAAATAAGAATTGTTTGCATTACCTGTATCCACTTCACGTGGTCCGCTAGGAGATCCTGTATTCGTGTTATCAAGAACAGATCGAGGATTCTTGAGAGTGTTGTTATTAGGAGTAGGGGCAGGTGAGGAAGATGGTAACCGATCAACCAAAGTTTGGAGGGCTTGACTGACTCGTGCGTCGATTATGCGCTGAAGAGTTTGTTCAACCCCTTCAAGATGTTCCGATTGCTCCTGTTCACTAGAAGTAGGTATGGGAGTGCCTTCTTGAGATTGATGTGGTGAGGCTGGAAGGGATAGAACTAAATTGACATTGTTCAAGTCCCCTTGATCGTGAGGGACCTGGTTTTCAACATCGTTGTTGTTGTTGATGTTGTTCGACATGACGTCCTCCACAAATGAAATGTATAAGTTCCAGAAAGAATCGATTATCAGATTCCCGGTAACGGAACTAATTTCTTTAACCAAAATATTGAACTTCGATTAAATCTAGAAAATAATAGAGAAATCGGGTTACTGGTAATCAAGAGACTGAAAAATATGGTAGGCTTTCAATAATTAGAATAGATAGTAAAAAATGTTATATTCCAGAGACTGTTGTGTGTTAAAATGGGTATAATTTCCTCCTTTTATAGCTGACTCTAGATGGAGGAATAAAACATAAGTTTTAACGAGCAATAAATGACATTGAATAGGTCGTTACACAATCATTTTCAATAAATGCCGATCCTTTTAACGTATAGGATAGTTAATGATTGAATTTAGACTCCTTTCTGTCTTCAGATCCATGCTCCAAATGCTTTTTGACCCGTTGCTTCTGGATGTTTTGAAAAGATACGGTGCTCGTATCTACTTCCTTTGTCTTCTGAAATCACGTTCTAGCCCGCTCCAAATAGGCACGGGTTTTGCAGCCATATTGTGTCCCGTGTCTATTTTATCCTCTTATGTCTTTCGTTCATCTTCCTTCAAAATACTAACCTTGCGCATATTCCACGTGTCATGTCACGTCATAAAAAAATTTTCCCAATACAATCTGGTTGTGGCCAATGACCTTAAAATATATCAGAGAACATTTTGATGCAGAGTTGCGGAACTTCTAATCTCGCAAAATATAGTTAAGCATCAATATTTAAGATTTTATGACTCAAATTACCACTATCGTCCTTAGACCTCACCGACGAGATTATACTGGATTGTTGTTGTTATTGCGTTACTTTCTATCATTTTCTGCACTTGCGTATCTTTTTTCTACGTTATAAAAATTATCTAAAGTATTCAAATAAATTGAAATTAAATTAAAATATAAATTATTTTTATTTGCATTAATTTATAATTAAATATATTATAGTAATCAACTCCTTTATAATGTTAACAACTTTAAAGATATTTTTGTCTTTTTAATAGAAAAATGGCTTACTAACACTTGTTTACCAAACGCTTCAATTGCTTTTTTTAAGTTTCACCACTTTTATCCAAACATGTAACTGCTTATTTATAAAATAAGCTTTAGCGCTCAAACGCTGCTTTTAAGCACTTGTGCTTAGAAGCCACTTTTTTTAAGCCAATCTAGACGGTCTCATAGTCTCTTCCTAACTTGGATTAGTCCATGAGAAGCAAAATAACACCAATTAGAGTAATTTGTTATCATTTAGCCTTTAAATCAACAATAAAGCATGATACATTTAGAGTGTAAATATCTTTTATGTAGCCTATTATCATATGCTTACCTAGTCGTAGAGATTATGTGCCGTCACGATAGTTCACAGAGGACGAACTTGGGTTATGACATAGCTACGAAAAATAATTATATATAGTAGCTATAGGAAATTAATAGCCACTAAACAATAATTATTTTTAAAATACATCTTTTAATAATTGACCAAAATATTCCCAAACTTTATTAGATAGTAGTAATATAAAGAGTTATACATAGAGGCGGATCTAGGATTTAAATTTTATGGGTTCAACTTTAAGGCTTTTAACATTGAACCGATTAAATTTTTTAAATTTATGGGTTCATATCTATTATTTTTGTAATTTTAATAAATTTTTACGTATAAATTTTTTACTCCGCATCGAAAATTATGGGTTCAATTGAACCTGTAATTTATACGCTACATCAGCCACTGGTTATACATCACAATAATATTATACAATTCATAACTAGGTGACATCCCTTTTTCAAAGCGAATGCCAAAGTAATTTGTTAAGCTATTAAAATGCTACAATCAAAGGATACTTAGGACCGTTTTGCAATAAGAAAAAAAATTCACTTTTAAGATTTTTTTTTTAAAATTACTGTTTGGCCATGAAGATTTTAAATTTTACTTAAAGTTGAATTTCAAAATTTTTTGAAAATTTGAAAAATTCCAGAAATTATTTTTCAAAATTTCATTTCAACTCACTCATCAAAATTTATAAACAACTCCAAATGTATTCATGTTCAAACACAACTCTAATTTTTAAATATAATTTTTCCTTAATCTTTTCCTCATTTTTTTCCGGAATTTTACCAATCTTATATCCAAACGCCTACTTAATTAGTGCTAATATATATTAAGTTAGTAAATTATATATCAACTTTTAATTAAATTAAAATCTCAATGTAAAACTAAATAAGTTTCAAACTAAGTAAAAATCTCAATTTTTTTTTTACATCACGAAGGGAGGGAGAGGCCGTTGGTGCCATAAGTCAGAAAAGAAATTGGGCTTATTTCGCAATTCCATTAATTTCCTCTACGAGAATGAGTAAAAGGGTAAACTCGTCTTTACATAATCACCACCTATCCTAAAAAGGCAGTATCCCCATTTCTCCTCCGCTATCACTTGGAAAACTTTTCACTCCACTTGGCTCCCTTTCATCCTACACCATGGCCACGCGCCACCTTCTCAACCTCACGCGCCGCTCTCGAATCAATCGTTTTTCTCTTCTACCACCATGTCTAACACTGTCTTCCCGATCCACTACCTCCGTAACCACCTCATCCCCCTCCTCCCCACCCTCCCCACCTCCCCCAGACTTCATGATCTACGATCGCTTAGCTGAACAAGTCAAATCAAAGATCAAACGCCTCGAAGACCCTAACCCTAAGTTCCTCCAGTACAATTCCCCGCACCCTACGGTAGCGGATCACACCTCAATTCTCTCATCACCGGAAACTAAAATCACCACTCTCCCTAACGGCCTACGTGTCGCTACCGAATCGAACCTGTCATCCTCAACGGCTACCGTCGGAGTTTGGATCGATGCTGGATCTCGATTTGAGACGGAGGAGAATAACGGCGTCGCGCATTTCCTTGAGCATATGATTTTTAAGGGAACGGAGAAACGGCCTATTAGGGCATTAGAAGAGGAAATTGAGAATATGGGAGGGCATTTGAACGCGTATACTTCTAGGGAACAGACTACGTATTTCGCTAAGGTTTTGGGATCTGATGTGCCAAAGGCGATTGATATACTTGGGGATATTTTGCAGAATTCGCTTTTGGAGGAAGATAAGATTGCTCGGGAGCGTAGTGTGATTCTTCGGGAAATGGAAGAGGTATGAGGGAAACAGCTAATCTTTCTCTGATTCACAATGTGTACTGGAATGAGTCTTACTTTGTTATGATTTATTATTGTTCTCCCTCTACCCCGAAAAAGTGATGGGACAAAGCTCGAAGTATCTATGTCTGGCCTTAATTCGGATACCAGACCACACTTTCTGAAATAATAAAACTTACTTGATTAGAAACTAGTATACAAGCAAAAGATAAGGTACAATGAAAGAAAAAGATCTATATAGGAATACCTGTTGGTAGAGAATATGTTTTAGTCATGTTAGCAGTTCTACTTTACGTCCCATGTTTTTTTAGGAATTTTCTAGCCTTTTTATTTGATATTTTATTGACATGAGATGAGTTTAAATGGGGTAACACGGTCAATGCGGATTCATAAAGCCAATACCTCAACTTGTTTGGGATTGATGCATTGTTGTTGTAGAAACTAGTTCTTCAAAACAATCTTTTATAATCAATAAGTAATATCTTGGAAGTGTGTGAAAAAACTGCAGTTAAAGAAAAGATAGATTGATTCCCTGAATATTGATAACTTACTACTTTAAAATGGGATCAAGGGAGTATCAGTTATTCTTAAGATTTGTAAAAAGAAATTATTCTTGTGTTGAAGAAAGTATGATTGAAATGACTGTTAGAGCAAAAGAATTTGGGATGCAATTATCATATAAATACACCAATGCCATGGTTCTCGAGAGGTTTAAGTGATTCTTTGAGCTGGAAAAAGAAATTGCTGCTTGTAGGAGCTCTTTTAATTTCTAATTGTCACTAACAAATTCTTAGCTGATGAAATGGTTAATGATTAAAAAGAAAGGGAAATTTTGGCGGAGTATATGTGTTGATCAATCAAAGTGCGAATAACTTGGTCAATATTTTTCTGTTTTGGACTTGATATTATCTCTAGCTTCATTCCTGTAGCCAGTGTTATAGCGTTCCCCTCTTTTTTCTCAGAGGCTATCTTTGCTTGCAATTCATTTTGGCTCGTAAATCTGTAGGGGGACAATGGTCAGTAATTGAAATGATTTCAAAATGTTGGTATGCCTAGTTAGTACCTAGTCAGACTAGACAATAACCTCTTTAGCTTCTCCAATGATGGATGACTGTAGTTGTCCATGTAATGTGTCGTTGGTTTGATTACAATTCAAATCTGTTAAAGAGGTGTTATTGTTCATGTTAAGTCAGGTAGGTTTCCTTGTGTTACACTGTTAATTCATCTTTGTAGTTTATTAGATGAGTTTGTATGTGTACTCTGCAAGTAATTGTAGTATGTGACAATATCTGCTTCTGCTTTCTCTCTTAAGGGCACAAATTTTCTTTAATCGCAATATTTACCAGTCTCCATGTCGGACCTTCTTGTAGGTGGAAAAACAACCGGAGGAGGTCATCTTTGACCAGTTACATACTACTGCATTCCAGTACACTCCATTGGGTAGAACCATTCTTGGACCTGCTCAGAACATTGAGAAAATGACAAGAGCTCATATTCAAGATTACATTTCAACCCACTATGGTGCTCATAGAATGGTACAGAACCTGTCATAGCTGATGTAGTATCTGTTGGTGACTTCCTTGCTAATTTGCTCACCTCTATTTCTAAATTGAGTTTCATTGTTTTCATCTGGGGTCATGTCAAAATGCTCTCCATTTTCCTGGAATGTGCATCTTCTCTATAGGAGGAAAGATTGAATGATTTACCTTTCATTCCAAGCCCTAATCATAGATATCTCAAATACAGAAAAGATCATGGGCACGTGAAAGGGGGGGGGGAGTTAAAGTAGTTATGTTCTCAAGCAACTTGTGCCAGACTAAAAGCGTCATTTAACTCTTTGCTGTAGGTAATTTCTGCTGCTGGAGCTGTGAAGCACGAAGATGTCGTTGAGCTAGTGAAGAAACATTTTACAAAACTATCATCTAATCCTATTACCACTTCCCAATTGGTAGCAGATGAGCCAGCAATATTTACAGGTTCAGAGGTGTGGATTCACTACTTAGTTTTTACTTTTTTCATTTTATGTGCTTTACTTTTACATCTTTACTGATTTTGTCCTCCTACATAAATAGATACGTATCATTGACGATGATCTGCCACTTGCTCAATTCGCTGTTGCATTTAGTGGAGCATCATGGACAGACCCTGATTCCATAGCTTTGATGGTCATGCAACAAATGCTGGGATCATGGAACAAAACTTCAGGAGGCGGGAAGCACATGGGGTTGGTCCTTCTCTTTTATTTACGCAACAAACAAATTACTTTTATGCGCTTCAAGAAAAAAATTCTAGCTGGCAGCCAATGTAGCCCTTAAGAGAAGACAATAGTGTTTGTTGTTTCTTAGTGCCTCATCTATTTGTTCCATGTAAAGGCATTTCTGGGCGTTGTTTGGAGATTTTGATTAAATTGTTCTGTTTTCCACAAAACAGAAAGTTATTCAATTTGCCTTGCTAATTTCTCTTATTTCATTGGTAATTCTTTGAACAGTTCAGAGCTTGTCCAAAGGGTGGCCATTAATGAAATAGCTGAGAGTGTGATGGCATTTAACACCAACTATAAAGACACAGGGCTGTTTGGTGTCTATGCTGAAGCCAAGGTCAGTGACTTCAGATATATGGTTCCTACATGCTTGGAAAAACCAATGCTTCCTTTTGTCTCAGACTCTTACATGTATCTAGAAGTGTTGAGGAGTTCCTGCTTATCTTGAATTACTCTAGTATTAGCCTCTTTTATTTTCCTCTTGGAAGTTTGCTTTTACTCAAACTATTTGTTTCACTTGAATTGTTAGGTAAAACTGTCAATCTTTGTATATTAACTTTGTCAGCTGGTCTTCTCCTTTTGGTGCAATTTTTATTGGTCAGTGAAAGGGAATGTGTGCATTTAGACCTGGAAACCTAAGTCCATTATGTTGGATTAGTAAGAGCAATTACTCCCAAAAGAATTTGGCTTCTTCCCTGTCTCCCTTTTGCTATGGACTCGTTGGGCCTTCTTCTTCTGTTTGTGCAATACCTATAAAGTATTCTTTTGTGCTGAACAGATTTCGGTGTCACTATTTTCTGAAACTTTGATGATAATCAAGGAATCTCGGGCTAATCTTTAAATAAGAAACTATAAGAGATGGATATTTCCCAAAGACAAGGCTAAATTATTGAAGGGCATCACTCATTGCTCTTTCTTTTTCCTGTCTCCGGCTTTTCTTATGGATGGTCTTTGTATACTTGGATTACTAATTTAACGGTGCTGAATTGATTTTGAGCAACTGTGGGTGTCCATGCTACTCATTATGTATAGAAACACACAGGAATGTCGATGAAATACTTAAGGTTGGGATTAAGTATTCATTGGAGAAGGAGATTGGTTCCTTAAAGGAGCATTTAGAGGTTATCCTAGCTGAAATGGGCTGGAAAATTAAGTAAACTTGATATGTTCTGGAGGATTTGTGGTGGGCAAGGCTGCCTTTGATCCTTTAAGAATCTTGTAACAATGTGGCTGTGTGAAGCTTTTGGTGAAGTCCACAGTCTAGTCACTCAAGCTTCTATGATCTTCCTTGGTCTAGGATCTTCAGATTCTGATCCAGAATATGCTAGTTTTGAGGATGATAAAACTGAGAAATCATATACAAGTAATGACTTTAGTGTACCTACATTCCAGGAAATTGTGCACCACAAATAAGAGTCCTGATTCAGCTGTCCGTTCTGAAGATCACTATGGGTTAATGTTTTTGTCATATAAACAGATAGTATTTTGGTGAAGCAAAGATAAATTCTCCCTCCAATATCATCAAAATAGCTCAATCAGCTCAGTTGTAATTTTGAAATCCAGAGGTCATGTAGTTGTGCTGATTGATTATTGTTATCAATAAAGAGAACTGAAAATTTTAGGTTATTGTTTCTTTTCTGAACTTCTCGTGTCTTTGTGTTGCCTGTCCTCCTCTTTGCTCCCAACTACATAGAAAAAGTTGAGGATGAACAGAAATGAAAAGAAGAAAGGAAAACTTATTGAATCTACATTATGTGGACCCTTTAGTTACACTCAACATACTGTTTTTGGTGGCGATCTGACATGATTTCCGTGCCTCTCTAATCCAATACACCTCCACATCTTTGGTCTAGAGTGCAACACGTGATGTGTAGGTTAGGCGTATGTCACGGATTCGAACCTTTAAAGTGGAGAGGGGTAGAAGGGCGGGATCATTATCCAATGTGTCTTGAACTGTGCGCCAGTAACCCTCAGGGATTTCTCGGTTATTAAAGAAAAAAAGACACCATCTCGGGTATGTCAGTACGGAGTTGCCTCTCAGTGTATACTTTTTATTTCGCGTAATCTTCTGAGAGAGTTGATGGTCCGTCTTCCGTTAGTTAGAGAGACTTCTCCTTCGTTGAGATAGATGCCGCAAGACAGCTCAGAGGCAACTCTTATCACTAGGGTTATGTTTAATTTGAAAAAAAGGTTTTGCTCAACTTTGAGATGAACTGGAAAACAAATTGCAATACTTTAATAGGGGTGGATTGCCAATAATAAATTATGAATCAGGATATCTAAGACAATTAAGTTTAAAAGAAATTTGTGTTAGTGTGATGCCGCAAGACAGCTCAGAGGCAACTCTTATCACTAGGGTTATGTTTAATTTGAAAAAAAGGTTTTGCTCAACTTTGAGATGAACTGGAAAACAAATTGCAATACTTTAATAGGGGTGGATTGCCAATAATAAATTATGAATCAGGATATCTAAGACAATTAAGTTTAAAAGAAATTTGTGTTAGTGTGATACACATGATGAGAAAACAGAGTTACGCTCGCTTGCATCATGCTTAGAGTTCAATTTCAATAACTATGATGTTTTAATGATATAGAAGCATATTTGTACAACCCCAGAATTATCTGATCCCTTTACTTGTAGCGGTGCTTCTATCTGCATCCTTGAATCCTTAAATTTATGGGAAAGTGAAACTGACCTATATATTCGTGCTCGTATTTAATACCCACGCCTGAGTCGAATACATCTATTGCTTGTCAATTCTGTTGAGAGAAATTTCCGCTACCTCTGTTTATTCAAATCTCAACTATTCCTGTATCATTAACTTCATATTTGATGAGATTTGCTGTTTTGTGTCATTGAACTTTTGTTATCACGGTTCATTAGTTCTCCTGTGAATTGGGAACTGGGTAAGGCCATTCCTGAAATTTACAGTAGTAATTTAAAATGTAAAAGCTAGTGATTTAAGATCATATTTCATTGTACAATAGAGGCAGTTTTTTTTTAAAATTCTGCTCAATTTAGTAACTGTGATTCTAATAATTGTTGTATTAGTAAGATTGCTATTTGAAGCATTTCAAATTCTTCATAACTTGAGAAATTGTCATCCCTTTGATTAATGTTTCTTAAAGTATGTCAATTTAGGGAAGGATAGCGAATTGAAAAACTTGTTCCCTTCCATTAAGTGAATTGAAAAACTAACGAATTTGAAGCATTTCAAATTCTTCATAACTTGAGAAATTGTCATCCCTTTGATTAATGTTTCTTAAAGTATGTCAATTTAGGGAGGATGGCGAATTGAAAAACTTGTTCCCTTCCACTAAGTGACCTATGCATAGGCCCGAAACTTTACTCATCCATGTTTTCTGCTTGTTACAGCCTGATTGCTTGAGTGACTTAGCTTATGTCATCATGCAAGGGATATGCAAGTTATGTTACAGAGTGTCAGAAGCTGATGTCATTCGCGCACGTAATCAGGTATTCGTTTACTCCCCAGCTATTCTTTTGAACCTATTTTAAAGGAGAGCTTTTTGCCTCTATTTAATTTGAAGGGAACTTTCCCTTTTGACTGGCATGTCTTTTTAGCAATATCAAGAACTTATATTTTATTTACTTAATTTCTGCAGCTCAAATCTTCTTTGATGCTCCACATTGATGGATCGGGCCCTACAGCTGAAGACATTGGACGGCAGGTAAAATCAAGTAGAAAGTATTTGTAACTAGAAACCAGCACAGGAGAGAGCGTTTGGCTCCTTAGATCAGAGACATTATTCAGTCTCTTTGCTCTTAACTTCATCAAATAAAGCTACTATCATCATAAAAATAGAATAAGGCTCTGCTATAGAATGAAATAGAGGGAGCAGTAGCCTCCTCCAAAGCCAACCAAGAAGAAAACAAGGATAAGAGTTCAAGAAGAATATGTGAAGAAAATATTCTCTCTTGGTTCTCCTGATTTTAAAAAGGCGGGGCGAGAAGGGAGTGGGAAGAAAATCGGAAGGAAGACTCCATCAGTCACAAATTAACTGGAATTTCCTTCCGAGGCTTAGGCTGTAAATCAAAGTTATGTTTGGTCCCATATCAGGAAGGGGAAAGGTGAAGGGGAGAGACCTTGTGATTTACTTTCTTTTGCAAATTGTTGGTTATTTGGTTTTGGTTATTAGATGGAAGGAAAGTAAAAGAGATATGCTTCATCTGAAAGCCCTTTTCTTTCACTTCTCATCCAAACCTTCATCTTGTAAAACTTCACGTTGAGCTTAAATTAGAGATTAGCATCTTGGCCTTCAAAAAACTAGGTAACAAGACTCGACTCTCCTAGCATCAATAGACATTTTGTTTCATGACTCTGCTGACAGGTCTCTGGGATCACTTACACATTGTGGCAGAAACGTAGCTTTAACTGTCAATTGTTTGATATTACCGTATTTGAGATGAGTCGGGGGAATCATCGAAAGAAACTAGGAACTAAAAAAACTTGTGCCTAGATGCATTGATGTTACTGTCAACAACAACAACAACCACCCAGTATAATCCCACTTACTTGGGTCTGGGGAGGGTAGTGTGTATGCAGACTTTACCCCTACCTTGAGGTAGAGAGGCTGTTTCCAATAGACCCCCGGCATCCTTCCCTCCAAGAACTTCCTACTTTGCTCTTGAGGAGACTCGAACTCACAACCTCTCGGTTGGAAGTGGGGGTTGCTTACCATCATAGCAACCCCTCTTGTCGAAATGAATGGAACCTAGATGGCCAGATGGTAGAAGCTTTGCCGTAGTTAATTCAATTACCCTCTTCAGTATCTGTGTGCTAGATGCTTTGTGGTTAAAGAATGACCTTTAATGCATTCTTGTCAACTGATTCTACACTTTGAAATCACTAAATTTACTTACAGTTGAAGTTTTTCTCCCTTTCAGTTAATCACGTATGGCCGCAGAATTCCACATGCTGAGTTATTTTCCAGAATTGACAGGGTCGATGCTGACACTGTCAAGCGAGTTGCAAATCGCTTTATTTTCGACAGGGTAAGTCCTTGAGATCTCCAGTACATCTAGTATCAGTCAATAAGTATTTAAAGTTTTAACCCATTTTTAAGAGAAACTGAACCATTTGTCATGATACATTTAAGGAAAGTTAGGTTTAATCTAGAGCTTCTTTTCTTCAGTAATACCGGAATAAAAAATAAGTGATTACACTCGCATTATCTCCCCATGCTGTAGGTTTGCAGGATGTGATTGTTTTTGTTTTATTTCATTATACATTGGGGAGAATTATTTAAAGTCCTTGAGCCTTCTTTTCTATGCTTTTCCCTCTGTAGGACATTGCAATATCAGCAAGGGGACCGATTCAGGATTTGCCTGATTATAACTGGTTCAGACGCAGGACATACTGGTTGCGCTACTAGATTGCTTATTCTTTCCTCATGGCTTAAATTCATTTTGTTTCCAAGTTGGAAGCCTGTCACTGGGCATCATACCACACATGGTCTACAAAAACACTTAGTTAATAAAATAAGTGACAGATTTTGTTGATCACATTCCTGTTTTTGTACATGGTGTTAATGACGAGTAGAAAACACTACTTGCGGAAGCCTTTGGCTGTCAGTTCAGTCACCATAAATTGGATTTTTTTCTTATGCAATATATTATGGAAATTGCATTGGATATTTTCCCCGTGTTAGAATCATTTGGGTAAAGTATGCCGTTGGTGGAACTGGTTTGTTATACATATGCGTAAAGTGATGCCTCTCTCTCTCTCTCTCTCTCTCTCTCTCTCTCTTCCTCTAAGCGTTTTCTTGTGGCAGAAAGTTTCGTTTAACCCTCTTAAATTCTGTGGGGGTGTAAGCACCAAGTTACAGGGATTAGGTGGGTCATCCCCCTATTAAATTTGTCATTGTGTGTATTAGTTAAAACATGGATAACATTTATACCTAAATAATGAGATTCTCAATCTCATATGGAAGGTGGGATTATCTATTTTGGTTATATTCCAGGATTATAATCATGGGATAACCTGATTCTGAACCAAATGATGCTAACTGCATTTATATGAATCTTCTACGGCTTGATATAAATTTGTAGTTGCGTTCATCTGAAGAGTCTGTTTGGTTTGACTTCACACCAAGACCCTTGAGGTGGAAGCTCCCCACACTAACAATTTCAACTAGAAAAAACTCAACCGAATAGCTTACACTTTGCAACTAAAAAATGGCGAGTCGAACTCACTTTTATATCTGATACTCATGTATACTTCAAACAAGTAACTTCTCCGTATGTTAAGAATTGAAAATCAAAGTATAGCTATATTATATATAAATGCTGGTGAGAATAGAAATCTGAATGCTAACTTCTACATCAGTGAATAATTTTAGTCATTGAATTTTGAATCCGAGAAGAAACCCCGTTTCAATTTATTTTTTTACTTCTGTTTCTTGATTTTTCAACCTTCGCTGCCTCAATACTTATCGTGTCTCAGTTGTAAAAGAAGATATCTTATTTATGTGTCACCATAGCACTGTTAGGTTATATTCAGATATCTATACGTTTTCTCTCTTTTGGTAATGATGGTCACGGGACCAGTTTAAGCGTACCTCAACTATTCCACTGGATATTAGTTACCTCTCATCAGCACAGACCCGGAGTAACTCCGCGTAAGCAAATCCAATGAAATCAGGTAGCATTTTTTGAACTCTATGGTCTTTTAAACTTTCGTACTTCAGTAAGTGCTACTTCAGATGTCCTAGAAAATTCTAAGATTAACTTGACTACATATTTAAGAATTTCAACATTTGAATCTGTTCATCACAATATAAGGCACTTACTTACATGGAATCATAAGAATGTTCACATGATTTATTTGTGTTGTCTATCTGTGTAAAGTGAGTATGCTTAAGCAGAAGACAAGAAATTCTTGAACCACTTTACAGAATTCTTGGGATATCTCTTGAGATTGTCATTGTAATCCACATAATAAAGACCAAACCTAGAGGAGAATCCTGCTTGCCATTCCCAGTTATCCAATAGAGACCACACAAAGTATCCCTTCACATTACAACCATCTTCTCTGTATATCAAGCAAAATCAAATGTCAACTGTTACAAATGGAACAAATCTTCAACTAATATTGCTTGTATATGTCATTGTATTCCTTGAATTAGTAGATAACTTACCTGATTGAAGCTAACAAACTTGTGAGATAGTCATTATGATACTTGATTCTTTTCTCATCTTTTAGTGCATTTTTTCTAGAGATAAATAGACTATTTGGATCATCCATTCCTGTAAAAGTACAAGAGGACGTTGGTGTTGCTATATTTCTCTGATATCAATACTTAACATGTTACATATCTTACACAAAGAGGAGCCTTGGCGTAACTAGTAAAGTTGTTCCCATGTGACCAAAAGTCACATGTTCGAGCCATAGAACAAGCTCTTGCAGAAATGCAGGGTAAGACTGCGTATTTCGCCCATGCCCGAACGCTGCGCATAGCCGGGAGCTTAGTGCACCAGGCTGCCTTTTTTATGTTACATATCTTACACAACTTACCGTTTTCTGTGATTATAACCGTGGGGTTCCCGTACTTTACACGAATGTAGTTCATTAAGCTTTTGATGCCATGAGGTACTATGAATAACCATAATGAATTTGCCTGCTAGTCAAATAGAACAATAACATCAGTAAGTAAATATTGTTCAATGAGCATAGTGTGTAAACCATATTAACAACCTCTTTGCCCCTAGGGGTAAGGACTGTGTACACCCTATCCTCCCCAGACTCCACCAGCGGGAATCCACTGGCTTTGTTGTTGCTGTCATTATTAAAACCATATTAAGTGTATTCCATTCTGCAATATTACTTACCTTGTCTGGTATTGGCTTCCCCAAGCTAAATGCTGCAAAAGGTAGGGTTAAGTACTGGTTAAGCAATAAAGCGTGATCAACATTACTATTGTATCGAATGAGAGAAGAGGATTGAAAACATACGAAGAACCGTAGCACCAGAATCTGAAGTTGTGTCATTGAGCAGAAGTCCAACCAAGTTAGTGATGTTGCTTCTTGCATACCATGTAGTATAGTGATTTATGCCTATAAAATCGAACGAACCCTTGAGTAGAAGTGACTCTTCTTCAGAGAATTTTGGCAACCGGCTTCCAACTCTGCTGATCATTGTGTTTGGATAGTTACCAAAGATTAATGGCTCAATAAACCTGGATTAGACAAAAGTTTCACAGCATCAATTCTTGGTAATCTCTGAGCTCGAATGTGTTGGGATGTGGGAACAAAGTCCCACGTGGAAAGTAGAAAGGAGAAATAATCTACTTATGAAGAGTTGGATACTCTTAATGGCGTGAGGCCTTTCGGAAAAATCATGTGGGCTTGGCTCAAACCGAACAATATCACACCATGCTAAGAGTATTTTTGAGCCGTTTTAGTCTAACAACTAGTATCAGAGCCAATGATTTGGCGAGACGAGTACGAGTATGGAGATGACAAAGTGATGGTGTAGGGCCTGACTTAGTGTCTTTGCCCGTCTATGGGCCACTTTACTACCTTTACTCGTAGCTTCGAAGATGCATACACAGCCTCTCCTCTAGTCTTCGGTGACCATAAATACTCGGATCATGTGGATGTGGAAAGAAAAACTAAGCTACTTACAAGGAGTTGGATAATCTTTGATGTGAATCCTCTAGGAAAAATCGTGTGGGTTTGGTTCAAAGCGGACAATATCACGCCATATTAAGAGCAACAAATTGTAACACGAGTAGATTATAAGAGCAACAAATTGTAACATGAGTAGATTATCGTATAGACAATATTAGTGCTTGACTTTTCATTTGCCACAATTTAGTTGAAGTATGAAATATGAGTCAAAAGTAGTTACCAGCCAAGCTGAAAATCCAGTGCTCGTTGTGTTGCTTCGATGTCTTCTTTGTGGTTAGTTGCTGATTCATACCAATACGAATCTAACGATATCCCAATTGAGCCTTGTTGATTTTGCTGTCAATGTCACATGTCATTTTAATTTGTATAAAACCATGCTAGAAATAAAGAATGGTAATCTGTAACAAGTTAGTGAAAGTCATGTACTTAATTATTAGGATCAGTACCTTATACTTTTGCCTATAAATGTTCACTGCAGTAGCATGAGCCAAGAGAGCATTGTGTGCAGCAATGTAAGGCTCAGTACCAGAATTCCCTTCACTACAAAAGGCATGAAGGAGGATAGAGCAACGTCCCGGTGGCTGGCCGCCTAGATCATACCCTTGTTGCACAAAATTATGGGGTTCGTTGAGTGTGATCCAATGCTTCACTCTGTCGCCAAATGCCACAAAACACGTCTCTGCATATATCGCGAAATCTTGTCTGCAATGAGTTAAAGTGATCTATTATGTTTTACAACATTTTTTAACAAAGATAGAGAGGTTAAATTAAGCTCCTATTTACATGATGTTTGGACTGAGCCATCCCTGTATTTATCTTCCAGAGCTTGAGGAAGGTCCCAGTGGTAGAGTGTTACATATGGTTCAATCCCTGCAAAATGAGACCATGCTTAGTGAGTCAAAAGTTAGAAATTTGAGGTCATGTAGCACTGTGTTTTGTATGACTTAAGTCATTCTTCAGAAAATATTTTCATGAGTTATTTTCGTAGGACAATATGGTGTGTTTGGTTGGACGTAAAATATTTACTAAAGATCCATAATAGTATTAGCAAATCCGTTAGTATTTTGATTATGTTATAAAACAATAAAAGTAAAAGAAGAGTATTGCAGAGAAAAATAGAGAGATGATTCTTATTGAATTTTGAGATGAATTACAATAGAATAGAACCCTCTATTTATAGGTGAACATTAGAATCTTTCTAAATATAGACATTCACCATAAATAAAATTCTATTTATAACATATTTGAATTTTTGAGTATTTAAGATTGATAATATGTCTAAGTGTTGTTAAAGCAGTAATAAGAAACTAAGTGTTGAGATAGTTGGGGGTGAATTTTTTCACCCTTTTGGTGTAAAGTCTTTTCCGTCAAAAATATATTTTGGCAGCCAAACACCAGAAAATGATTCGAAACGTCCGAGTGATTTTATGGTATGCCTCACATAATTAACATTAGTTATCTGAGATTTTTTTTTATCCACATATTTTTGGACCCATATCTTATATATTTAAATCCACAGAATGCTGAAACCACAAAGTTCTGAGACAAAAAAAGATCACACACAATATGCGTTAGTTATGTGAGGCAAAAAAATAAAAATTTTCAAAACGTCCCCAAGCTTACCGTTGGCCAATAACGAATCAATGACTTTGTTATAATGATCAACTCCAGCCTGATTGATCTTCCCAGAACCATCTGCAGAAACACATAATTAGTCTAAACAATTACTACAAAGTAAGATTTTAAAGATTAATTAAAAAGGAACATATGTTTGAAGTGAAGACTACTTGCAGCTAACTCAAACCCATCTCGTCTTTTTTTATTATTATATTTCAATGGAATTTTTACATACATATACCATATATCAAATATTATTACCTTCATTGTTTAAGGATTGCGTTAATTACATTTAAGCATACCAAATAACCATTTATATACCATAATTCAAATTAAGGGTATAATTATTGCTTCATTTATATTAGGCGTGATTTTAGGACCATATTTTCACTTTATTTCGTTTACCCGTCTCTCTCTTCTCCCACCCCCGACACCCCCACGATTTACATACAGTTAATCACCCCCCACCCGACGATTTTCCTTCAGTTTCCCCCGCATTATCGTACAATCTCTTCTCACCGCAATTATCATCTCTTTCTTCTACACTTAATTACCTTCAGTAGTATCCCCACGATTTTTCAGAGATTTTTCAGTGTGTCTCTGTCCAAAGTGATGCCTAAAGAATTTAATGGGTTGGTCAAAATAAGCCTTTGACCTTTTTATGTTTGATTTCTGGGCATCTTCATATGCTTCTTTCACAGCTTTTGTAGTGATTTGGAAATTATTGGAGTTGTCGCAAGGAATTGATTTATATTGAAATGAATCTTCAATTGAGAAGACAATAAAGTTGACAGTGTGGGTGCAATTGAAGTTTATTTGTAAAAATTTTGTAGATGAAGAGCAAATTTTGTTGTCAACATTTTTTTTGACATAAGATTGTAGTTTAATTGTAGTATAAATGTAGTAATTTTATAGATACTCTTAAAAACAATACAACTTTATACAATACTTAAACTAATTTGTAGTTTATTTGTAGAAATTTTAACTACAAGATATCTACAAACTGAATACATTGAATTTTAGTATCCCAATTCTCATTTCAATTGTAGCATAATTGGCATTTTCGACATAATTGTAGAAGACTTGTAAAAGTTTTAGTCTTCCCAATCTACAATTTATCTATAAACTATCTATAATTTATCTACAATTTATCAATATTTATACAATTTATCTACAACTTATCTACAATTTCTAGAAATATGTCTTGTTCTTCTTCTTCGACGAGTTTCAATGTGAAATTATGTCAAAACCAAGTCTAATATTCACCAAAACCCCTCAAAATTGAGATATAAACTCCTAAACATATTCCGAATTATTAACAACATCACCCAATCCAAACGAATAATGATTTTTGAAAATTCAAATTTGAATTCAAAGCTTTCAAGCTTTTTAATGGCTATCAATGATGGAAAATATATAGAAGAACATATTTTTTCAACTTTGAGATCTCTTTCCGTTTCAAATTTCGTATTTACTGTTGACAGAATCACACGCAGATTTGGTGCCTTCATTTTAGTGCGTTTTTAATGGTAAAATCTACCTATTTTTTGATTGGTATATTATTTGTAGTAAAAGTGTGGACAACAAACGAGTAATAATAAATTATGAACTTTGGTAATAATGTTTGATATATGACATAGATAGGTAAAAATCCATACTTCAATTTACTTAACCTCGAGTTGGACTTAGCTCAATACAATTATAAGTGTAATAAAGTAGCGAAGGCCTTAGTACTACTGACTTTGCACCAGATTAAATTGAAGTCTTTTTCAGTCAAAATATCATGGTATAGACAGTTTTTACATTGGTCAATGGAAAATAGTTAGTGTTTACCAAGTTAATTAAAAATAGTTACTATGTTGCTGCAACAAGGACCGGTCCAGTATAATATACGGGAGTTCTGGTGCATTTGTGTATGAACTCCAGTATATTATGCTGGACCAGTATATTTGCTAACTCCTGTAAAATTTGCGGGAGACTGGAGCACCAGTGCTCCAAACTCCAGTATATTATACTGGATAATTATACTTGCTGGAACTCCCGTAACATTTGCGGACGTATTTTTCCAGATTTTGAACAGTATTTTCGCTCAGATTTAAAGTGGCTAAATTTTGATGACTTTTGAAACTTGGCTATTTTTCAACGACCAGGTAAATCGGGCTATTTTTGAATTTCTTCCCTTTTTTCGGCATCGTACCCGTGCGATGCATGATCAATACTAAAAAATATTAATCAAATTAAATTGTTATTGAGCTTGTTTGAACATTATAGAACGTATTGCTTTAATAAATTTCAATTGTTATCTTATTTATCAATATGGTATACTCAATAATAAAATCTCAATTAAGTGGAGACTCATATAGTCATTGAATAATTTTTTTGTTATGTATTTCCTTTATTATATTACCTAACATTTAATATCATTACATTGTAAATATAAATTGTTATTGTTATTAGTGTATTACTTTGTTTAATAAGCCACATATAAAATCGGCTATTTTTTTAAAACTAATTAAAAAATCTGAAATTTGTAGTTCCTATTTTATAGGAGTATTGTCATACACTGCCAAGTGGCCTATTGTGAGGCTGCCACTTAGCTTAACATGAAGGCTTTTCCCATTTTTTTTTATATTAATAATACTGGTATTTACACCCGTGCGTTGCGCAAAGAATATTAAATGTAATTTTATTAAAAAAAAATATTACTTGAAAACTACAATGCAGAAAAGCATGTAAATAATTATCTTACGAATATATAAATACACTGGATATTTATACGTTCAAGTCTATTTAAATTCTACTAATTTTCTTGAATTTGTTAATTTTTTTAGGTAATTAACATTTTATTAGTCACCAATAATCTTTACAATTCATAGCTTGCTTTATAACTTAGCAGCTATATTTATCAGAAAACTCAAAAATGCAATTGCAAACCTACATACTGTGTCTAGTGAAACATAAAATGTTGAATTAAAAAACTCAAAAATACTATTTTCCTTGAACTTGTTATTCAAGTACTTGAAAAAATAACAAAAAAGATCAAGATAAAGTTTGTATTTAAAATATTTAAAGATATTTATCATCTGAATATTTACCTCATGAAATAGAAGATAATATTATTATATAAACATGTGAGGTGATAGATGGGTAATGATATAATTAATAGGCTAAAAAGTTGACTAATTTGATAGATATATATTTCTTGGAGAACATTTTGGTCTACTAAAAAACCTTGCTATGCTACACAATTTCATTTATATATTGTTCATAAATAGATATTTTGAGAATAATAGGGTTTTAATTAAGAAGATGATGGTGATGGAGTTAAGGGCAATAGTTCTTCTCCTTCTCCGCTCTCTCTTAAAGAAGTGGGATTTGGGGTGTGGTGTTTTCTAGGAATAAAGTTAATTACTTATCTCTTGAAATTTAAATGTTAACATAATTTTTTAGGCATTTTGCAACTTGGATAATTTTGCAGATTTATATTTTTTACTTCGTCCAAAAATAGATGTTATTTTATTATTACTTATCTCTTGAAGCTTAAATATTATAAACTAATTTATTGGTATTTGGTTGCTTGGATAATTTTGTAAATTTATATTTTGTACTTCGTCTAAAATATATGTTCTATTATTATTTTGTATAAATATATCAATATTTTTAGAATTAGTTTCTACATTATATGGAATAACCAATTAGAATTTTCTTCTATTTTTATTTTCAATATAATGTTTTGATTTATATATCTTTTAATTTATTTTATTGCTTGTAATTGTTTTAAATTAAAGTTAGACTTTTATTCTATGTTTAAATTCAAATTCAAAAATATTAACTAATTATTAACAACATATACTGCATATTTATTTTTGAAAAAATTTAACTTCAAAAGAAACTAATTACCTAACCTAATTAATTTTTTCCTTAAATTGCCGAGTGACTTTTATTATATTGCTACTTGACTTACTATGGTGTCTTTGCCGCTTCTATCATATATTGGTAGGTAACATATATCAATATTTTTAGAATTTTCTTCTACATTATATGGAATAAGAAATTAGATTTTTCTTTTATTTATTTAAATATAAAGTTTTGGGTTTTTATATTTTTTATTATGTTACTTGTAATTGTTTCAAATTAAAATTTACTTTTCTTCTATGTTTAAAATAAAATTTAAAAATAGTAACTAATTGTTAACAACACATAGTGCATAATTTAATTTCTTTAAAATTAAATTCAAAAAATATATAATTACCTAACTTAATTAATTTTTTCCTTAAATTGCCAAGTTACCTTTTATAATGCCACTTGTCTTACAATGGTGTATTTGTCGCTCCTATTATATAAAGATAGATAAAACGTATCAATATTTGTAGATTTTTCTTCTACATTATATGGAATAAGCAATTAGAATTTTCTTCTATTTTATTTTAATTATAAAGTTTTGTTTTTTATATTTTTTACTATGTTGTTTATAATTGGTTCAAATTAAAATTATACTTTTCTTCTATGTTTAAATTCAAATTAAAAAATAGTAACTAATTGTTAATAACACATAAACATAATTTATTTATTTATTTTAAGATTAACTAAAAAGAAATTAATTATTACCTAACTTAACTAATTTTGTACTAAAATTACCTAAAATTGCCAATTGGCTTTTTATTATGTTGTCGCTTAGCTTACTATGGTGTATTTTCCACTCATATTATATATAATAATTAGTTTTAAGACGTGAGTTTTGGATTTAGGTGTTTTCTATAAATAAAGCTAATTAATTTTCTTTTTATATTAATAGGCATTTGCCGTTTGGATAATTTTGCTGATTTAAATTTTTTACTTCTTTCGAAATATATGTTCTTTTATTGTTTTGTATAAAATGTATCAGTATTTTTAGAATTTTTTTCCTGCGTTATATTGAATAAGCAATTAGACTTTTCTTCTATTTTATTTTTCATATAAAATTTAAATTTTTTGACGATGTTGCTTGTTATTTTTTGAAATCAAATTAGAGTTTTCTTCTATGTTCAAATTCAAATACAAAATAGTAACTAATTACTAACAAAACATAGTGCATAAATTAATTTTTTTAAATTTAAATTTAAAAAACTAATTATTACCTAACCTAACTAGTTTAAGTCCTAAAGTTTCTAGCCTCATTTGTTTGCAATTAATGGAGGTGTGAATCTTAATCATTCAGATTTCAGATTAAGTGCGTTTGTTTTTAAAGTCTGAATCTTAATTATTCAGAACTTAATCATTAAGTGTGTTTGTTTTTTTTTACTCCACAACCACTTAATTTGTCTGAGTAGGTCTGTATGATTAAGAATTATAGCAGAGACTTAATTTCATAATATGCTATCACATATTCATTATTAACTGCGACCACCGCCTACCATTATCAACTACCACCATGCCACCACCACCACCACCATACTCAACCACCACCACACATGCCACCCTCACCCCCTATCGCCACCATCACTACTACCCCACCACCACCACATCAACCACCACCACTATCACACCACCATCATCCTCAATCATAGCCTCCATAATCGACCATCAGCACCTACTATCTCCACCACTTCGACCTCCATCATCTCACCCACAATCAACACTCATCCGTATCAACTACCATAACTGACCACCCCATCACCATCAATAACCATATTCGGCACTGCCCGTCACTATAACCTATCATCGCCTGACATTATTAACTATCACCACCCACCACCACTATCCTCAATCATAATCGCCACAACTACCAATCACAATGAGCTACTAGCATGAACCACCATCATCAACCAAAACTACCACCAACTACGGGCTCTAGTCGTCATTCACCTGTTGGTCATCACCACCAACAACTATTATATTTTAAAAAGCTACATATTTTATTGATAGAATATTAGATTAATTATTATTTCATTTGAATTTAATGTTTATTAATTTTTAAATTTTAAAAAAAATTATACATTTAAATGCTAAAAATCAAAGAGTCTTAATTATTTCTCTTCATATCTTGATACACATCTTAATATATTCAAATGTGTATTGAGATTTAAATGTGTTAATCTTAATACACATCTTAATATGCTACTTGGCTTATTATGGTGTATTTGCTTCTCCTATTATATATAGATAGATCGATAACATAGATAATATTAATATATATAGATGTTTATAGTGAAAAATAAATAAATTAGTGGGATGTGTTTTTGAAAAAGCGACATAGATAAAAAGAAAACTTACTGGGAAAGATCCTAGACCAAGCAATAGAAAGCCTAAAAGCATCCATTCCCATGTCCTTCATCAGTTGTACATCTTCCTGTTTCAAGAAAATACTTTTTTCAATACCAGTATACTATATATAGTAAAATATATAGTATACTTGTCACATTATTAATATAGTCTGACTTGTATTACATGTCCCTTATTATTTTTATCAGATTATAAATTAATACTTATAAAAAAAAAATTACTTGTAATTATTTTATACATAACTCAATTACGTATATAATAATATTTTATAAACAAGGTTTTCAATCTTAAATATTCATGGCCAGTTTTTCTTTAGTTCTTGAAAAGTGACTTACTTTGAAACGGTGATAATGATCCAACGCGACATCTGCATTGCTAAAGTCGAGTATTTTACCTGTCTCACAAAGTCATATATAACATTTAGTGGGCGTTTGGATATAAGAATTGTGAAATTTTGAAAATAAATAAAAATAAATCAAGTAAAATGGTATTTGAATTAAAATTGTACTTGAATATGAATACAATATGGTGGTCTTTTTTGAACTTTTATGAGTGATTTAAAGAGAAGAACAGTTTTTGGAGTTTTACAAATTTTGGAAATTACCAAAAGTATGTGCAAATTTGTCCCATATAGTTGGACCTCTTCCATCTTCTTTCACGGCGCCTTCGTACTGCCAACATAATATCAATTAACACAAGTACATAAATTACCATGCAAGTTGATGAGGCCATTTTTTCTTTTTTTTTGGATTCTGCTAACCAAAAAATAAAATAAAATAGAACAATACGATTCAAATAAAATATTTATACAAAATTTATGCAGTTTTAATTATAATTTATACATATATACAGTATTATTTATTGATGAAGCGGGTTCAACTGAACCCACTTGCCATCACGTAAATTTCTAGGTAAAAATTCATGAAAATTACAAAAGTAGTAAATATGAACACATTATTTTTTTATCGGAGAAGGGCCTAAAATGCCCCTCAACTATCAGATTTGGTCTAAAAATGCCCCTCATCCACCTATCGGGCCAAATATGCCATATGTTAATGTTTTTGGCTCACAAATGCCCTTTGAGTTAACGGAAGGACACGTGTCATCCTCTTATTGGTGCATTCTAAATATTTCATAATTAATTAAAAAGACACATTATTCATACTTGAAAAATAAATAAAAATTTTCTAAAATACTTACAAAAGTTTTTTACTAAAATAAGATTTTTTTTTCCCGTTTTTAACTTTTGTAAGTATTTTAGAAAATTTTTATTTATTTTTCAGGTATGAATAATGTGTCTTTTTAATTAATTATGAAATATTTAGAATGCACCAATAAAAGGATGACACGTGTCCTTCCGTTAACTCAAAGGGCATTTGTGAGCCAAAAACATTAATAGAAGGGCATATTTGGCCCAATAGGTGGATGGGGGGCATTTTTAGACCAAACCTGATAGTTGAAGGGCATTTTAGGCCCTTTTCCGTTTTTTTATTTCTTTATCTCCCCATGAATCATATGTTTGTAACAATAGGGATAGAATTTGAACTAATCAATTATTGTGCCGGTTCTTTTGAGTAATATATCTGGAAATACCTCTTGATACCTTATCAACACTATTTCGGACACAACTAGTACATTCCAAAATCACCGTTACTCGGACGTATTTCCCAATGGCCATGAACCTCCTTTGGATTTTTGATTTACTCAACTCTTCTATTTTCGATTCAAAACGAAGAAAGGATAAAATAGAAGTTACTAACTTGAAATCCAATTCTAAAAGTAAAAGACTAAAATCAAGAAAATAAAGTAATAGTAAAGCAAAGTCATAATAAAATATAATAAATTCAATGCTAAAAATTTTGGAAGTTAAACCTATAGAGTTCAAATTCTAATTCCGCCTCCGTAAATAAGTCCTCTCTTTAGTTACTATAATAGCCAAATACTAATAAAAATCGTGGAGTAACATAAATATCACATAACTCTATTTATCGAGGCTTAAGTTGATAGACAATAATCATCTAATGTCTATACTGTAATTCAAACATTAGTCTACTACGACTTTCACTCATTTTATTGACCACTAAACTATATTCTTAAATGTCATTCAAGCTGGCAATACAAAATTTTAAGAATTTACTTTTTGTGTCACCTCACCATTTCCGTTCACAACTTAATGGTATGATCTCGATATCAATAATAGAAAGAAAATCGCGACGCTCTCAGACTTTTAATAATTATAATTCTCATTATTAGAAATATACAAACTAAGCATAGAATAGAAGTTCACTATTCTATAGAACTTCAATATAATCTTGATAAATAGTTCCTACGTTCTAGCCACAAAAATACTATTCCTTACGTTTCAATTTATGTGAACCTATTTGATTCGATATGAAATTTAATGGAAAAAAAAACTTTCGAAACGTGTGATCTTAAACTGTCACTGTATTTGTGTGACTATAAGACTATTGAAATTTAAGACCTTAAATATAAACTAATATTTGTGTGGCTAGTAATATAACTTTTATATATTAAGGTAAAACGAAAAGTTCAGGTTATTCTTTTCAAGCTAAGTTTAGAAAAATTTATTAACGAGCTAAAAAGGAAAAAAAGATCACAAACTGGAGTGGAGGCAATATTAGAAGAAGAAGAATATAGACAAAGATAGATGGTTTAAGAAAACAAAAATGGAAAGGAAGAGAACGAGTGATGGAAATTCTTTGAGACAAAGAAATAAGATAATAAAAAAATAATACGACCTCTCTATAACACTATTTTACTATAAAAGGCAAGTTTTTTCGAAACCAATTTTGATGTTATGTTATAATATATATATTTTTTATAACAATACTCCACTATAACAACCATAAATATTCGGAACAAACAAGGTTGTTACAGAGAGGTTCGACTGTAAGACCAAAAAAGAAACAAACCTGATAAGCAGCAGAAGCAGTTCCAAAAACAAAACCTTCTGGAAAGCTTCTTCTGGTTATGTTCTCTTCAGCCAAACATAATATTCCATGAAATCCAACCAGAAATAGTACCACCATTGCTACAAATTGTTGAACAATGTGGTTTTTACTCCTCAGCAACATTTTGGCAGCTATTACCTCTTGATGTACTACTGTATAGAAGAAGAAAAAATTTAAACAAATTAGAAAAGAGTAATCTTATCATATTTATGTACCCGTGCAAGTCTCTCCCGTTCATGCAATATTTGGTGAAAGACTGTACCCTAAAATGATGTAATGTAAACAGTCTACCTTGATGCAATCACAAAGATTGATTCTATGACACGATCCAAAGTTTTGTAGATGAAAGAAAAAACTATCCTTTGAAGTAGAGACTCATGACATGAATGAAGTTGGAGTTTGTGGTTTGGTTGTTGAAAAACTCAAAAATGGTGTGAACTTTGAAACAGAATTAATGGCAATCATGGGGTCTTTATTGATCTATTTTTGTATGAGGGGTTTTTTTTTGGGGGGGGGGGGGGGAGGAATATTGATTACATTTGGATGTAAAATCTCAATGTGCATGAGAGCAACATTAATTCTTGAGTCTATATTTTACTACTATTTATTTTCTTAATATACTCATTTGATATAAGATATTCACTAGTCTAACTAATTTATATGTGTATTAGGTAGGGCCTATTAAAGGAGAAACGCCTATATTGAACTAAACAATGCAGAATATCAGTGACTATGTAGGCTTTCCAACACTAGAATGAAATTATGTCAAAGAAATAATTAAAGCAACTACGAGCAAAGAATAAATACATACATATACAACATACGTTTACAATGTAATTTGATGAAATAAGTAATCTTCTTAGAGGATCTAAAATAATTAGAGAAACAAACTAAATTTATGAAATATATATATCAGAAAGACCTGATATACATTGAAATTTTTTAACGTTCTTTTATTTTTAGTTAAAAATCTATTCGAGCTCTGAGAACGAACTCTTTCTTTGATAGGAAATGTTAAAACTCTTATCGAGTTAGTCATGCCAAATTAAAAAAAAAAGGGGACAAACCATGTGTTTGACCCAAGAGCAGCAACTCGATCATGCAGCACCAAGTTTTATTTTTAACATTATTTATCGTAGAACGGATTCTTTATTTGGCAAGTATAAGCTGGCCAATAAAATAATGCGAGGTTTAAGATCACGAAATCTAGCTCATTAATAGCCTTGCTTATAAATCGTAAGTTCATAATACAAGTTTTATTAATTATTATGACATATAGGTAGATAACTAAATCATATTAACTTGGAGAGACTACTTCTATCTATGAAACGTAACACACTTATGTAATTTCTAGTTACATAAAATTTTCAGAAATAAAATTAAACATTTGAATGCAAACAAAAATTACACGCGTTGAATCTTGTATTGTAAATCCCATCATTCTTTTATCGTCACCAAAAAAGTAGTATGCATTTTAATGTTTTAAAATAATTTAATTTTAAATATTTATATTTTTTTATGATCACAGAAATGTAATGTTACAATGATCCTAGTTCCAAAACTTTTTTTATTTTTTTGGTTTTAAATTTCGTGTACAGTTATATATATAGATTGAAATTGAAACGAAAAGTATTAGTTCTCTCTATTAATGACACGATCCGGAATTCCCACAGTTGGGATTGTGATGACGCCTAAAATTTCACTTGCTAGGCAAGCCGACGTTGGAACAGTTTACTTCTTTTAACAATTTAGATAATAACATCAATAGCGAACTGAAATAACATATATGTTCTAAGTATAAATGCGGAAGCTAAACAAACCAAACGTCTATTATAATTCACTCAATCCGGTGTCACAAGTGCACGAGCTTCTAGAGATATGCATATAAGGGCCTGAAACAAGTGCAAAGTTGTTTGAATGAAGATATACAACTAAAGAGAAAGAGGATAGGGACTCCAGGAGCTGCGGGTGCTGCGGGTGCTGAACAACCATACCTGAAGTCTTCGCCAATGTCCGATCTGGGCACACAAATATTATCTGCTTGGACCGACTCCAAAATTTGCAAAGTGTGCAGAGTGTAGCATCGGCACAACCAACCCCATGTACTAATAAGTGTCGAGCCTAACCTCGACGAAGTAGTGGCGAGGCTAAGGCGGGTCACCTACACTATAAACTTACGTAGTATATAAATAATGATAGCATAACAAAAATACTGAACTGAATTAAACAGGTAACTGGAAATGATAACCACGGCCTCAAGAATAAACAAGTATTGTCCATAGACACCAATCTTTAACAGTTCAAACAAATACTGAAAGCCAACACAACTCAAGTGATAGAAATATATAGATTTGTGATGGCCCAAAAGGTCATCTCTTATTTTAGAAGTTAAATCTGTCTTCTAAGAAAAAATCTCCTTTTATCTACCTCGATTTACGTGCACAGTTCAGACGCATTTCCAGAAAGCTTTTATGTGAAATTTAAGAAAAATATTAAATTTGGCCTTTTAAATTGATTAAAGTTTACTTCCATCAATATTTTTGATAAACGGATCCAGACCCGTGATTTGACGGCCCCGTAGTCCGTAGTAAAATATTGGACTTGGGCGTATGCCCGAAATCGAATTTTGATATCCCTTATCCGAGAATTTTTTTTAAAGAAAATTGTTTGATGGAAAATATAAGGATTTTTAGAAATGAAATGGTGTGTGATTTTGATGGTATCGGGTCCGTATTGTGGTTCCAGAGCCCGGTACAAGTTTAAAATAACAATTAAGTCGAATATATAAATTTTGGTAAGAATCGGAGTTGATTTGATATAAATCGGACCCTAGGTTGAGGAAATGGAAAATTTGAACTATCATATGAATTTCATGAATTTGAGGCAAAATTCGTAGTTGTTGATGTTATTTTGATGATTTGATCGCACGAGCAAGTCTGTATGATATTTTTAGACTTGCGTGCATATTTGGTTTGGAGACCAGAGGGTTCGCGTTAGTTTTGGATAGGCTACGAAGTGATTAGAACTTAGGAAACTCAGCTGATGCATCTGGTATTTTTGCATAGGCCTATGATATCGCAATTTCGAGACCAGTCTTCGCAATTGTGAAGCGAACAAGCCTGGGAAATGCGACAATAATGTCGCAAATGCGAACTAGGCCTGGGCAGGCCGCCCTCACAAATGCGAACTTTTGGCCAGAATTGCGAAGGCCCTTCTGTCGCAACTGCGACATATTCATCGCAAATGCAAAGACAACAGTAATTCAAAGGGTTCGTGATTTTGATAACTGCGGCCTGTTAAGTGATATTTCAGATGGAATTTTCATCATTTTTCTCAAACCCTAAACATCCCTAGGCGATTTTTCAAAGACCCAAACTTCTCCAAATCATAAATAAGTGATTTCTAACTCATCTTTTTCAATCTGCTTCATCTTTTTAACAAGATTTCATCATAAAATCTAGGAATTTTTATAGGGAAATTGGGTGTTCTTGGGTGGAATTTGGGAATTTGGAAATTCAGGGAATTAGACCTCAAATTGAGGTCGGATTCCAAAATCAATTACATATCCAGGATCGGGGGTGAATGGGTAATCAGGTTTTGGTCTGAACTTCGAGTTTTGACCAAGCGAGCCTGGGGTCAGGTTTTGACTTTTTGGGAAAAGATTGGAAAATTCATATTCATGCATTAAAATTAATTTAATTAGAATTTATTGATGTTCTTAAATTGATTATGGCTAGATACGAGTGAATTGATGATTAAATCGAGAGGTAAAGAAGTGGTTGAGTTTTGGCTTGAGGTAAGTGTTTGGTACCTTGACTTGATGGACTAGGGATACCCGACTTACTTGCTATGTGAAATATCATGTGTTTGGCTTATAGGTGTGGTGACGAGTACCTATGCGCCACCAAATTACTTTTTTAGTCGGTTTCCTTTCCTCGTTTCCCCTTATATCTTGCTTTTTTCCCTTAATTGCTACTTGATCATAAATGTTTCCATGTCTAATTTATTAATGTTAACTATTGTTCTCTTTATCGAATTACTTAATTATTTCATGTTAATTATTGACGTTTCCGTTGAGGTATTATTGGTTTCTTGACTTTATTTTATTACACCGTTGGCTTATATGGATTCATCGGTGCCTTATGGTGCACATTGGTTAGTTTCTCTGATTTGTTTTCATTAGTGAAGTTTTATAATCATAGTGATATTCCATTGTGTAGTTTGAAGTATACGAATTGTGGAAATTGAGTTAACTTGTGAAATACCTTGTAATTATTCTTTGTGATTGGTGTTGATATATACACATGTTGGGATTAGGTTGCACGCTATAATAGAAGAAATAAGGAAGAATTGTAATTGTCTGGTGGGATCGGGTTGCACGTCGCAACAAGGAGTAATAAGGGTGGACATGTGAGATCGGGTTGCACGCTGCAACAGGAGGAATAAGGGTGATATGTGTTGATGAGTAACAACGGAGGACAGATGGGATCGGGATGTACGCCGCAACAAGGATGAATAAGGGAGAATATTGATACTGTTCCTTCAGTCCAGTGGAGACCCAAGGTAGTCCTGTTGGCATCCGCATGCCTTGACGTCCCCTTCTATCATGTTTCCTTTCCGTTTTATCTATTTTTGAGACAAATGTGTATTCTTTGTTCAGACTATTATATGTAGTATTCGTAGATGGTCCGTGAGATTGTGACACCAGTTCTTGACCATACGAACCGTAGTTCGAGGTTGCTACCTTCAGTCCAGTGGATACCTAAGGTAGTCCTGCAAGCGTCCGCAGGCCTTGGCGTCCCCTTCTATCACGTTTCCTTTCTGCTTTATCTATGTTTGAGACAAATGTGTATTCTTTGTTCAAACTATTATTTGTGGTATTCGTAGATGGTCCGTGAGATCGTGACACCAGTTATGGGTGGATATTACTTTGGTTTTCATTATTGTGTAAAGTTAAGCTTTTGAATTATTTTCTTTCGCATTTGTTTCACTAGTTTATTTTGTTAAGTCTTATATATTTGAAAGATAAAGGAAAAAGGAGAATAATTCGTAATGTTGGCTTGCCTAGTGAGTACAATGTTAGGTGCTATCACGGTCCCTACGGTGGGAAATTCGGATCGTGACTAGTTGGTATCAGAGCTCTAGGTTACTTAGGTCTCACAATTCACGGATAAACTTAGTAGAGTCTAAGGGATCGGTACGAAGACGCCTGTGCTTATCCCCCGAGGCTATAAAGTTAGGAACAATTTCCCTTATATTCATCTCTGTTGTGCGGTTTGATCTCTCAATGGTAATTAAACTCTCTACTATGTTCTTTCGCGGATGGCGAGAACGCGTACTGCTTCATCAGCTGACCAGCAGCCCGAGACCTAATAGAAACTCCTACGAGGGGCAGAGGTCGAGGCCGAGGTCGTGCTAGAGGCCGAGGTAGGGACAGACACGATCCTGAGTAGCAGCTCCAAAGGTGGTGCCTCGGGTTGAGTTTGATGATGAGGTTCCAGCCCAGACCGTTCCAGCGGGACCAGCTCAGGTCCTAGATGGGTTCATAGCTACCTCGATACTCCAGGACGCTCTGGTCCGTCTAGTAGGCCTCATGGAGAGTGTCGCTCATACATGCATACTTCCAGTAGCACCAGCCGTCTGTTGTATTGGGGGAGGAGCACAGATTCTCGCTGTTCACACACCGGAGTAGATGGCTCCCCAGTTTCAGAGCCCAACAGCTCAGCCAGTTGGAGTAGTCCCGCCGGGTATTCTAGCTCAGACCGGCGATGGGGCAACTATGTCTACATATGCTTTATGGAGGTTGGACAGGTTTACCAAGCTTTTCACTACTACCTATGGTGGTACATCTTCACAGGATCCCTAGGATTATTTGGAGATTTGCCATGAGGTTCTACGGAACACGGGGATAGTGGATACTAATGGGGTCGACTTTGCTGCTTTTCGTTTTTCAGGTTCCACCAAGAAATTGTGGAGGTATTTTTGTTTGGATAGACTAGCTGGGTTGCTTGCTTTGACTTAGGATCAGTTTTCTCAGCTAATTGTGGAGAAGTTTATCCCTATCATTTAGAGAGAGGACTATCAGATGTAGTTTGAGCACATTTAGTAGGGTTCTATCACCGTCACTCAGTATGAGACCATATTTATTGACTTGGCCCGTCATGATCTTCTTATACTTTCCACCGAGAGAGAGAGGGTGAGGCGATTCATTGAGGGATTTTCTCAGCCTATCAGATTGCACATAGCTAAGGAGATAGGGGTCAAGATTTCTTTCTATGATGCAATCAATGTGGCCAGATGAGCCGAGATAGATTTATCTCGGAGCAGTGGCCAGGGTTCTGACAAGAGGCCACGTCATTCTGGCAGGTTCAGTAGTGCTTCGTCTGGAAGCAGGGATTCTTTTGGTAAAGGCCACTATCCCATGCCATTTCATTTAGCGCTTCAGGCATCCTATAGAGCTTTAGATACTCGTGGTCTGTATGTACCTCCTCCAGGTCAGCTAGCTTATAGTGCACCGCCAGCTCTCATCAAAGCACCTCATCTTTAGAGTTATTATCATGGTCAGTCGGCCCATCAGGTTCAGTCTTAGCTTCCTCAACTGCAATATTCAGATGGATATTTTGAGTGTGGTAAGTATGGTCATATCTAGAGGGCTTGTCCGAGGTTAGTGGGTGCTTAGTCGCAATAGCAGATTCCTCGTGTCATGATTCAGGCAATGCCTGCCCAGCCAGCTAGAGGTAGGGGTCAGGGAGACAAATGTAGGGGTCAACCCGTTTTGGAGGTCATGCCATTAGAGGTGGAGGCCAGGTCGCTAGAGGTGGATGCCAGCCAAGAGGCCGTCCCAGAGATATAGTTCAGGGTGGTGGGGCCTAGCCCCGATGTTATGTTATTCCAACTAGGTCTGAGGATGAGTCGTGTGATGCAATTATCACAAGTACGATTTTAGTTTGCAGTAGATATGCTTCAGTTCTATTTGATTCAGGGTCTACATACTCATACGCATTGATAATAGGTGAATTTGACTATAATTATGCCCTAAATAATCACACTTTATTATGAGAATAATGTTGTTAAAAGGACAAAATGCTTTGATTAGTGTTTGATTGTGTTTTACAGGTACATGTGATGCATTGGATGCCTTAAAAAGCCATTTTGAAGCCATAAATTGATGCAAAGGCCAAGAGAAGAGCTAAAGTGAAGAGGGCTGGACGAAGCAGTAAAGAAACAGAAGCACTGTTCATCCGCGGTCCACTCGCGGTCGCGGATGAACCGCGAAAAACAAAGCCCTCTGAAGTTTGACTGTTCGCGGTCCGTTCGCGGCCGCGAACGAACCGCGGAGGTCCCAGCGGCAGTTATCCTAATTGGACTCTAATTTGTTTTCTTAGCCCTAAAACCTCTATATAAACTCCTAGTTTGCCCCATAGAGGCATGTACTTTATTTCTTCAATACTTTTGCAAGGTTTTAGTAGGAGAGATTCCTCTCAAACTCTTTCTTTATTATTTTATATCAAGTAATTCTTTATGATTTCAATTATTATCTTTGTTTCTTCAAGCATGAGTAGCTAAATTCTTTTCTAAGGTTTTGATGGAACTTATTGATAGATGAACTTATCGTTTATGTGATTACAAATTGTGACTTAGATTTCTATTTGTTCAACTTCATTCTTATTGTAGTTAATTGGTAGACGTCCCAATTAGTCGGTGCCTATTTAGTGTGCATAACTTGGAAAAGAGTGCATATTTAGGTTTATTGTTGAACAACACCACACCTAGGTTATTAGAGGAATCTATAATTTTAGGCGTAAAGACGGGGTTAGGAATAACGAAGTCTTGGGTGCAATCTAAAGTGAACTATTCAAATTAAAGCTAGCTAGGGTAGCTCGGGAGAGTGCACTAGTAAATTATTGTAATTGCTCGGGAGAGGGTTACGATACACATAGCGTTCATGATTGATAGAATATATTAACAATTTGTATGAGCATAACGATAAGGGATTCGATCAATAGGGGAAATCAATACCTTAGTCTTTCTCTATATTATTTCATTCAACATTCAATTCTTTCGTTTAAAGCATTCGTTAATTCTTGCAAAGTAGTTGTTCGAAAACACACAAATATATATTCAAAGTTTGGGAACTTGATTCGGAAGTACTTTTGGGGTTGTGAAAGTTGCAATTGGTAGGTTAATTCTCTGTGGGATCGATCTTGGACTTATTAAACCAAGTTATATTGACTACGACCGTTGCTTGGACGTGAATCAATTTTGGCGCCGTTGCCGGGGAATTAACGGAATTATCAATTGCCATTGACAGAACTTCAAGATTCTTGTGTATTCAGGTTCTTTCTACACTCTACATTGAATATTTTGACGTTTGTTGATTTGGGTATTCGGGTGCATGCCTAGAAAATCTGCAAGGATTGGAGAACTAATTGAAGGACTCTCAGACCCCGAGCAAACTTTTCGGGCACGTAACAAAGCCATCAAACAAATTCAACAATCTCAACAACCAATCAAACTAGACTTCGACATGGGTGACATGAACACTCAAAACCAGCAAGCCAGGCTAAACATGCAAGAGGCACAGGAGGCACAAGAAGGTGCATTGTTCGACTGGGCACAACCCACGGCGGATAATTTGGCAACTGCCATCGTTGTGCCAGCAATTCAAGCTGAGTCTTTCCAGATTACCAACAACATGCTTCACTTGTTACAAAACAAGGGATTATTCTCTGGGTCTCAGGTTGAAGATCCACAGCAGCACCTCAAGAACTTTCTATCAATATGCAAAACACAAAGGCAACCGAATGTAACTCCGGAAGCCATCAGATTACTACTTTTTCCATTCTCAGTTACAGGAGCAGCACAGATATGGCTAAACTCACTCCCAATAAACTCCATTACAACTTGGGATGAGTTAGTCAAACAATTCCACAACAAGTTTCATCCACCCAACAAAACAGCTCAACAAATTGATGAGATTGTGAGCTTCAAACAAAAACCATTGGAAACACTACATGAAACTTGGGGGAGATTCAAAGGCATGCTTGTTATGTGTCCTCACCATGGGATTCCCGAACAGATGTTGGGTCAAAGGTTCTACATGGGACTTTCAGACAGTATGAAGAATATTGTAGATGCTTCAGCAGGTGGGGCTTTTCCTGAGCAAGACTTGGAGAGAGGGCCAAAATTTGCTAGACAAGATGGCTCAAAATTCCGGGTGGACGTCCAGGAATGCTCCTATCACACTAGTAGTACACTCTGTACCTCTGGATCAATCCAACACTCTAGAGGAGAACATGGCAACTTTATTGACACAGATGAGCATCCTAACAAAGAAGGTGGAAAAATCAGGGGTCAAGCAGCAGGTTCACATTGTAGATACTACCAATGGTGGTTTATGCACATCTTGCATTAGCCAACCCATAGGTAATCCATGGGCTGCGGACCAAGAACATCATCACTAGCAAGAAGATATGAACTATGTAGCAAATTATGGAGGGCAGTGACAGGGCAATCAAAACTGGGGCCAACAGGCTCCAATGCAGTATAGACCTCCACAGCCACAATTTAATGCAGCAGGTATGAGGCCATCACACAACATGGCTCCATATCCTAGACCTCAGAATTTCGGCAATCAGCAGCAGGGATATCATCCACCTCCACCACCACAGCATGGGGGTAGACATGACGATGGGTTTGCAGAATTGAAAGCTATGATGCAACAGGTAATCGGGTCAAATGCCAAAACCAATGAGAGAATAGATGCACATGATGCAGCAATCAAAAATATGGAAATGCAGATGGGACAGATTGCTATGTCACTTAACAATCGGCCTCAAGGGACATTACCTGCAGATACTCAAACGAACCCAAAGGACCAAATCCCAAAGCAAATAATGGCAGTGACTCTGAGAAGCGGTAGAGATCTTGATGCTGAGAATGAAAGTGAGAAAATTGACAGACAGGCTGAGACACCTACTCCATTGCCCATTGAACTGGATGAATCCACAGGGTTGACAAAAGTCACAGTCCAGCCAGTTGCTGAAAATAAAGAAGCACAACAGGGAATAGAGAAAGTAGCTGAAAAAGTAGAGCAACAGATTGATGAGAAAGCAATAGACAAAGATAAATCCCAAGTCACCGGGAAGAAGAGGCCTCCACCACCATTCCCCCAAAGGCTGGCCAAACACCAAAAAGAGGAACAATACAAAAAGTTCTTCGACATGCTCAAGCAAATTCAGGTAAACATCCCATTAATTGAAGCTTTAAAAGAAATGCCTGGTTATGCTAAGATGATGAAGGATTTAATGTCTCGAAAATTTGATTTCCAAGACTTGGCCACAGTTACACTCACACAGACTTGTAGTGCAGTGGTTTCCAGACCCATTGCTGAGAAGCTATCTGATCCAGGTAGTTTCACCATCCCATGCACTATAGGGAATTATGCCTTTGCTAAGGCTTTATGTGATTTGGGGGCAAGCATTAATCTCATGCCCTTAGTTGTCTATAAGAGGTTAGGTATTGGGAGAGCCAGACCCACCTCTATGCTTTTACAGCTTGCTAATAGGACGGTGAAGCATCCATTTGGTATTATAGATGATGTGCTAATCCAGGTTGGGAAGTTCGTATTTCCCGCCGATTTTGTTATTCTTGATTGCAGGGTCGACGAAGAAATTCCCCTAATCCTGGGAAGACCATTCCTAGCTACTGGGAGAGCCATAATTGATTGTGAAACTGGGGAACTCAAGATGAGGTTGAATGACAAGGAGATCATCTTCAATGTACAAAAATCCATGAGGCGCCCTAGTGAGTTCGCAAATTGCTCTCTAGTTGATGCGGTTGATGTGATAGTGGAAACCGACGATGCAGAATTGACTATCGAAGATCCACTGCAAGCATGCCTGATGAACATGGAAGAGGTAAATGGTGAAAGTTTGGCCGAATGGGTATTATCTTTGGAAGGCAAGGGATTTTGGAAGCGAGAGATCGAATTCGAACCCCTACACCTAGAAAAAAGAGAAAACCCACCAGCAAAGCCATCCATAGAAGAGCCACCGAAGCTTGAACTTAAACCACTACCATCACACCTCAGGTATGAGTATTTAGGCCCTAACTCCACTTTACCTGTTATTACTTCATCTGTTTTGCTAGATGTGCAGGCTCAAAAGTTATTACAGGTACTCAAGAAATGTAAAGCTGCCAATGGTTGGACCATGGCAAACATAAAATGGATCAGCCTTGCATACTGCATGCACAAGATTCTCCAGGAAGAGGGGCACAAACCTTCCAGGAAACGCAAAAGAAGGCTAAAACCGAATATGAAGGATAGGATGAAAAAGAAAGTGATAAATTGGCTAGACACGGGGTAGATCCCAGGTAAGTTTTCTCACCCTTCTATGTTATACATGTATTATTATGCCATGAGGACATGGCATGATTTTAAGTGTGGGGTGGGAGACTTATCTTGTATTATATGTTGTATATATTAGTTTTAGTTGTTAATATAAATAGTTGGCTTGGCCCGATGATAGACACTTGGCGACGGGTTTCTTAAGGGTCTAAGTCGGATTAAAAACAAAAAAAAATAGAAAATTTTAAAAAGTACAAAAATATGAGTAGAGGACTCTTCCTTATGACGGACTATTTAGGACAAGTACACTTGAGGGAAGTAGTCCACGTATGAATTTTTCTTTCTTTTATTTTCTTTTTCTAGGTAGTGTATCATCTCCCCCTTGGTTTTTCTTTTGACCACGGTTCTTTTCCAAGGTTTTTTTTTATTGAACCGGGTTAGGTAGATTTTTTTTTCTTTCTTTTTTTTTTCTTAGGATTAGAGGTAAAAGGGCAACATGTAATCCCGAATATGCACATTAGCAAAAGCATAAATTGAACTTGAGAATGTATCTTCTAAGCTTGATTGTAGAATCTCAATATACCTTAAATTGCACAATAATGCTTGCTTGAACATCGATAGGATTTTGTAGATAAACCGGATTCCAAATGAGTTGCATGCCATGTGTGTGTGAGGTTTTTACTTATATTGTATGTTGTACATGATGCCTAGAACTTGCCATGTGTGTTTGCAAAGCGAAATAGAAGTTGTTCGGTTGTAGAAAGGATAAAGGCATTTCTTCGTGTAACCCCATATATCAATAGACATAAATTCACCCGTACATTATATCTTAGTTAACCCCTTTGAGCTTAAAGCCTATTCTTTGATAACCCTTGAATGTTCTTCAAATTATTATATTTGTTCTACTTTACCTCCTAGAAGCACTTGTATTGTAATGAATATGCAAAAGTTTAAGTGTGGGGTAAAGGGAAATTGAAAAGGAAAAATCAAGAATGAATGGTAGAAAATAGTGAACTGGCCAAAATAATGTAAATGTATTGCAAAGCAATGAGAAAAAAATACTGAAAAGAAAAAGATATTTTGAGAAAAAGAGCTATATTAATGTATACATGAAAATTAGAAAGGCCAGTTACACCAACAAAAGAAAAGTGGGGATTAAAAGCAATTAAAGGTGAAGGAATGTTTAGGGGAGACATAAGGAAGAAAACGAAAAGGGAAGTTGTAAAAAGGAAAAGAAAAGTGCTTAGGGAGGCTAGTCACTACACCCAAAAGTATCCTACCCTTCCCATAGCCTACAATACAACCCTTAAAGACCTCTTGATCTATGATTGGATAACTCGATTAGTGGAGTATTACACTAGGGGCAAGCCTATGGTGTGTCTGTATGCATATGAATGTTCTTTGTTGAGAGTGAGTGAATTTTCCGATATTTATAAGTTCCATGTTCTTCATTGTTTATGTGTGGGAACTTCTCTCAATAAATTTGGTGAGAGCATGTAACTCAAGAGGAAGAAGGTAAATTTGCAAGATTTTGGTAATAAGTAGAGTAAGTAATAATGTGCGGGCATGAGAATTTACAGTTAAGTAAAGAGTATGCATATCTTAGGTTGTTCATGTATAATAGCTTTTGTGACATATTTTGGGGGAGACAAAATTTTTTTTTTGGCCTAAGGTGTGATTAAAGGTTGCTCGAGGACGAGCAAAGGTTTAAGTGTGGGGTATTGATAATAGGTGAATTTGACTATAATTATGCCCTAAATAATCACACTTTATTATGAGAATAATGTTGTTAAAAGGACAAAATGCTTTGATTAGTGTTTGATTGTGTTTTACAGGTACATGTGATGCATTGGATGCCTTAAAAAGCCATTTTGAAGCCATAAGTTGATGCAAAGGCCAAGAGAAGAGCTAAAGTGAAGAGGGCTGGACGAAGCAGTAAAGAAACAGAAGCACTGTTCATCCGCGGTCCACTCGCGGTCGCGGATGAACCGCGAAAAACAAAGCCCTCTGAAGTTTGACTGTTCGCGGTCCGTTCGCGGCCGCGAACGAACCGCGGAGGTCCCAGCGGCAGTTATCCTAATTGGACTCTAATTTGTTTTCTTAGCCCTAAAACCTCTATATAAACTCCTAGTTTGCCCCATAGAGGCATGTACTTTATTTCTTCAATACTTTTGCAAGGTTTTAGTAGGAGAGATTCCTCTCAAACTCTTTCTTTATTATTTTATATCAAGTAATTCTTTATGATTTCAATTATTATCTTTGTTTCTTCAAGCATGAGTAGCTAAATTCTTTTCTAAGGTTTTGATGGAACTTATTGATAGATGAACTTATCGTTTATGTGATTACAAATTGTGACTTAGATTTCTATTTGTTCAACTTCATTCTTATTGTAGTTAATTGGTAGACGTCCCAATTAGTCGGTGCCTATTTAGTGTGCATAACTTGGAAAAGAGTGCATATTTAGGTTTATTGTTGAACAACACCACACCTAGGTTATTAGAGGAATCTATAATTTTAGGCGTAAAGACGGGGTTAGGAATAACGAAGTCTTGGGTGCAATCTAAAGTGAACTATTCAAATTAAAGCTAGCTAGGGTAGCTCGGGAGAGTGCACTAGTAAATTATTGTAATTGCTCGGGAGAGGGTTACGATACACATAGCGTTCATGATTGATAGAATATATTAACAATTTGTATGAGCATAACGATAAGGGATTCCATCAATAGGGAAATCAATACCTTAGTCTTTCTCTATATTATTTCATTCAACATTCAATTCTTTCGTTTAAAGCATTCGTTAATTCTTGCAAAGTAGTTGTTCAAAAACACACAAATATATATTCAAAGTTTGGGAACTTGATTCGGAAGTACTTTTGGGGTTGTGAAAGTTGCAATTGGTAGGTTAATTCTCTGTGGGATCGATCTTGGACTTATTAAACCAAGTTATATTGACTACGACCGTTGCTTGGACGTGAATCACGCATCATCTTATTTTGTCCATATTTGGTTGTGCCTCATGATGCCTTGGGTGTTCCCATGTATGTGTCCACTCTAGTAGGGGATCTCATTATTGTAGATCGTGTTTGTCGCTCGGCTGTGGTTGTTATTAGGGGTCTTGAGACTAGTGTAAATCTCCTACTTCTCGATATGATTGATTTCGATGTCATTTTGGGAATGGATTTGATGTCACCTTACCATGTTATATTAGATTTTCACGCCAAGACCGTAAATTTAGCCTTTCCAGGTTGCATCTATTGGAGTGGAGAGGGACTCCGGGTTATTCTTTCAGCAGGGTTATTGCATATGTGAAGGCTCGACGTATGGTTAAAAAGGGTATTTGGCCTATTTTGCCTATGTTCATGATTCTAGTGCTCAGGTTCCTTCTATAGATTCTGTACCAGTTTTTCGGGAGTTTCCAGGGTATTTCCAACAGACTTGTTGGGGATGCCACCCGACAGGGATATTGACTTTTGCATTGATTTAGCTCCAGACACTCAGCCCATTTTTATTCCTCTGTATCGCATGGCCCCGCCAGAGTTGAGAGAATTAAAGGAGAAGTTTCAAGATAATCTTGATAAGGGCTTTATTATACCTATATGTAACCTTGGGGTGCCTCGGTGTTGTTTGTTAAGAAGAGGGATGAATCCATAAGGATGTGTATAGATTATCGGTAGTTGAACAAAGCCACCATCAAGAACAAGTATCTTTTGCCGAGGATTGATCATTTGCTTGATCAACTTCAGGTTGCCAAGGTATTTTCAAAAATTGATTTGAGATCTGGCTACCATCAGTTAAGGATTAGCGCATTCGATGTCTCTAAGATGGCTTTTTCGCATTTGGTATAGGAATTACAAGTTTTTAGTGATGTCATTTAGCTTGAAAATTTCTCCAACATCATTCATGGATATGATGAACCGAGTGTCAAAGACTTATTTGGATTTCTTCGTGTTTGTCTTCATTGATGATAGTTTGATCTACTCCAACAGCCGAGAGGAGCACGAGAAGCATCTTTGAGTCATTCTCCAAACTCTCAAAGATAGTCAGTTGTACACTAAGTTATCATAATATGAGTTCTGGTTGAGTTCAGCTGCCTTCTTGGTTCATATTTTATCAGTAGAGGGTATTCAGGTGGAACCGAAGAAGATAGAGGCAGCCAAGGATTGGCCTAGACCATATCAGCTACAGAGATCTACAGTTTCTTGGGTTTGGCGGGTTATTACCACCGGTTTATGGAAGGGGTTTTCATCTATAGCACCCCTGATGAACAGGTTGACCCAGAAGGGTGCCCAGTTCAGGTGGTCAGACAAGTCTGAGGCGAGCTTTCAGAAGCTCAAGACATTTTTGACTACGGCGCAGGTGTTGGTTTTACCCATAGGTTCAGGGATATTTATAGTATATTGTGATGTATCTCGTATCGGACTTGGTGCAGTGTTGGTATATAATGGCAAGGTTATTGCATATGCTTCATGGCAATTGAAGATTCACGAGAAGAATTATCTAGTTCATGATTTGGGGCTAGCAACCATTGTTCAGGCGCTTAATATCTGAAGGCTTTATTTATATGGTGTGTTATGTGAGGTGTTCACAGATCATAAGAGTTTGTAGTATTTGTTCAAGCAGAAGGAGCTCAATTTGAGGCAGATATGGTGGTTGGAGCTACTAAAAGACTATGATATCACCATCTTGTATCATATATGGAAGGCCAATGTGATGGCAGATGCTTTGAGTAGGAAGTAAGCCAGTATGGGTAGCCTTGCATTAATTCCGTCCGGTAAGAGGCCGTTTGCTTTGGATGTTCAGGCGTTAGCCAATCAGTTTGTGAGGTTGGATATTTCTGAACCCAACTCTGTTCTAGCTTTCACAGTTGCTCGGTCTTAATTATTTGAGCGTACTAGGGATTAACATTATGATGTTTGCTAGTCCTTAGGGACACAGTGCGGCATGATGGTACCAAGCAGGTTACAGTTGGAAATTATGGAGTTTCGATGATACATGGTCGAGTTTGTGTGCCTAATGCGGATGGACTTTGTGAGTTGATTCTAGAGGAGGCCCATAGTTCCCGGTATTCTATTCATCGGGGTGCCGATATGATGTATCAGGATTTGCGGAAACATTATTGGCGGAGGAGGATGAAGAAGGACATTGTTGCATATGTAGCTCGGTGTTTGAATTGTCAGCAGGTAAAGTACGAGCATCAGAGACCTGGTGGTTTTCTTTAGCAAATTGAGATTCCTGAGTGGAAGTGGGAGTGTGTCACCATGGACTTCATAGTTGGACTCCCACTAACTCTGAGGAAGTTCGATGCGATATGGTTTATTGTTGATAGGCTGACTAAGTGAGCGTATTTCATCCCTGTGGCAGTTATCTATTCTTCAGAGCGGTTAGCTGAGATCTATATTCGAGAGATTGTTCGTCTTCATGGTGTGACCGTGTCTATCATTTCTGATTGGGGTACATGGTTTACCTCGCATTTATGAAGGGTAGTTCAGCTTGAGTTGGGTACATAGGTCGAGTTGAGCACATCATTTCATCCTCAGACGGACGGAAAGTCTTAGTGCACTATTCAAATTTTGGAGGATATGCTCCGAGAATGTGTTATTGACTTTGGAGGTTCTTGGGATTAGTTCTTACCATTAGCGGAGTTTGCCTACAATAATAGCTATCAGTCAAACATCCAGATGGCTCCCTATGAGGTATTATATGGTAGATGGTATCGATTGCCAGTTGGGGGGTTTGAGCCGGGAGAGGCTCAGTTGTTGGGTATAGATCGAATGCAGGATGACTTGGACAAAATTAAGATCATTTAGGATAAGCTTTGTACAGCTCAGTCCAGGCAAAAACTTTATGCCGACCGTAAGGTTCATGATATGGTATTCATGGTCGGAGAGCGAGTGTTGCTTTGGGTGTCGCCCATGAAGGGCGTGATGATATTTGGGAAGAAGGGAAAGTTATGCCCAAGATTTGTCGTTCCTTTTGAGATTTTTGATCGAATGGGAGAGGTGGCTTACAGACTTGCGTTGCCACAGAGTTTATCAGCAATGCATCCAGTGTTTCATGTGTCCATGCTTCGGAAGCATCACGACGATCCATCCCATGTGTTAGACTTCAGCACTGTCCAATTGGACCAAGACTTGACCTATTTTGAGATCAAAGAGTTATCCATTGGTCCGTGTTCATTGAAGAGGTCAGCTTGTTGAGGCAACTACCTAGGAGTTCGAGTCTGATATGCAGAGCCAATATCCCTATCTTTTCACCGATTTAGGTACTTTTCTATGTCCGTTCGAGGACGAATGATTGTTTTAGTGATGAGGAATGTGATGATCCAAAAGGTCATATCTTGTTTTAGAAGTAAAATACATGTTCCGAGGCCTTAAAAACCTCATTTTGTCTCATCTCTATTTGCATATGCAGTTCGAGCGCTTTTCTGGAAAGCTTTTATGTGAAATTTAAGAAAAATACCGAATTTGGACTTTAAAATTGATAAAGTTAACTTCGGTCAACATTTTTTATAAACGGATCTGGACCTGTCATTTGATGGTCCCGTAGGATCCGTAGTAAAATATGGGACTTCAGCGTATGCTTGGAATCGAATTCTGAGGTCCATAGCCCGAGAAAAGCATTTTTAAGCCTCGACGCATGGTGGAGAAGGGGTGTTTAGCTTATTTGGTGTATGTTCGCGATTCCAGCACGGATGTTCCTTCTATTGACTCAGTTCCTATTGTACGGGAATTTCTCGAGGTTTTTCCTTCAGACCTATCGAGTATGCCACCCGATAGGGATATTGATTTCTGTATTGACCTGGCACCAGGAAATTAGCCTATTTCTATTCCACCGTATCGCATGGCCCTACCAGAGTTAAAGGAGTTAAAAGATCAGTTGTAAGACTTGCTAAAGAAGGGATTTATCAAGCCTAGTGTTTCTCCTTGGGGTGCGCCGGTGTTATTCGTGAAGAAGAAGGATGGTTCGATGCGGATGTGTATTGATTACCGGCAATTAGACAAAGTGACGATAAAGAATAAGTATCCACTGTTGATGATTGATGCTTTGTTTGACCAGCTCCAGGGGGCAAGGGTGTTCTCAAAGATAGACTTGAGGTCTGGCTACCATAAGCTGAAGATCAGCGCGGCTGATATTCCTAAGATAGCTTTTCGCACTCGGTATGGAAACTACAAGTTCTTAGTCATGTCTTTCGAGTTGACCAATGCCCCAGCAACATTTATGGAGTTGATAGACCGGGTGTTCAAGTCTTATCTGGATCTGTTCGTGATAGTCTTATAGATGATATCCTGGTATACTCTCGCAGCCAGGAAGAGAACGAGCAGCACCTCAGAGTGGTTCTTCAGACTCTGAAGGATAATCAGCTATATGCCAAGTTTTCAAAATGCGAGTTCTGGTTGAGTTCGGTTGCATTTCTAGGTCATATTGTATCGGTAGAGGGTAGTCAAGTGGACCCAAAGAAGATTGAGGTAGTCAAGAATTGGCCTCAACCAGCTTCAGTGACCGAGATTCGGAGTTTCTTGGGGATAGCAGGTTACTACCGTCAGTTCATAGAGGGGGTCTCTTCTATTGCAGCCCCGATGACCAGGTTGACCTAGAAGGGTGCCCAGTTCAAGTGGTCAGATGAGTGTAAGGCAAGCTTTCAGAAGTTAAGAAAGCTCTGACTACGACACCAATGTTGATTTTGCCCACGGGTATAGGGCCTTACATAGTCAATTGTGATACATCCCGTACTTCGCTTGGAGCGGTATTGATGCAGGATGGCAAGGTTATTGCATATGCTTTGAGACAGTTGAAAATGCATGAGAATAATTATTCGATTCATGACCTTGATTTGGGAGCGGTTGTTCATGCCTTAAAATTTTGGAGGTATTATCTATATGGTGTGGCGTGTGAGGTATACATGGATCACAAGAGTCTTCAGTACTTATTTAAGCAAAAAGAGTTAAATGTGTGACAGAGGAGATGGATAAAGTTGCTGAAAGATTATGATATTACTATATTATATCACCCAAGTAAGACTAATGTGGTGGCTAATGCGTTGCATAGGAAGTCTACCAGCATGGGCAGTCTCGCTTATATTTCGGTTAGCCAAAGACTGCTTACTCTAGATGTTCAGGCCTTAGCCAATCAATTCGTGAGATTAGATATTTCTGAGCCTAGCAGGGTGTTTGCTTGCACGATCGCTCTTTCTTCTCTATTGGAGTGTATCCGTGAGAGACAATTCGATGATCCCTATTTGTGTGACCTGAGGGGCACTGTGCAGCGAGGAGATGCTACAAAGGTAAGCTTAGAAGACGACGGAGTATTGAGATTACAGGGGCGAGTTTGTGTGCCCAATATTGATGGGATTCGAGAGTTGATCTTAGCGGAGGCCTATAGTTCTCGGTATTCTATTCACCCAGGTGCCGCGAAGATGTATCAAGACTTGCGGCAGCATTATTGGTGGCGTAGGATGAAAAAGGACACTGTTGCGTATGTCGCCCGGTGTCTAAATTGTCAGCAGGTTAAATATGAGCACCAGAGGCCTGGTGGTGTGTTCCAAAGAATTGAGATTCCCGAGTGGAAGTGGGAGCGGATTACGATGGACTTCATTACTGGACTCCTGTTGACTAGCAAGAAATTCGATGCTATTTGGGTTATTGTTGATAGGCTGACCAAGTCAGCACATTTCATTCCAATAGCGATCTCCTACTCATCTGAGAGGTTAGCGCAGATTTACATTCGGGAGATTGTTCGCCTTCATGGGGTGCCGGTATCTATTATCTCAGATCGGGGTATGCAATTTACCTCGCGCTTTTGGAGAGCGGTCCAGCAGGAGTTAGGAACCCTGGTTCAGTTGAGTACAACATTCCATCCTCAGACGGACGGTCAGTCCGAGAGAACTATTCAAATTTTAAAGGATATGCTCCGAGCTTGTATCATTGACTTTGGAGGCTCGTGGGACCAATTTCTGCCCTTAGCAGAGTTCGCCCACAACAACAGCTACCAGTCTAGCATTCAGATAGCTCCATATGAGGCATTATATGGTAGGCGATGTCAGTCTCCAGTCGGATGGTTTGAGCCGGGAGAGGCTCAGTTGTTGGGTATGAACTTCGTTCGGGAGGCCTTAGATAAGGTCAAGACTATTCAGGAGAGGTTGCATTCAGCTCAGTCTAGACAGAAGAGTTATGCAGACCGTAAGGTCCAAGATGTGGATTTCATGGTTGGTGAGCGGGTATTGCTCCGGGTGTCACCTATGAAGGGCGTGATGAGATTCGGAAAGAAAGGCAAGCTCAGCCCTAGGTACATTGGTCCATTTGAGATTCTGGATCGAGTGGGGGAGGTGGCTTATAGACTTGCACTGCCACCTAGCTTATCAGTCGTGCATCCGGTTTTTCATGTATCTATGCTTCAGAGGTATCACGACGATTTTACACATGTGTTAGACTTCAGTATTGTCCAGTTGGACAAGGATCTATCTTACGAGGAGGAGCCTGTAGCTATTCTAGACCGGCAGGTTCGACAGTTGAGGTCGAAGTATTTTCCTTCCGTGCTTGTTCAGTGGAGAGGACAGCCTCCCGAGGCATCGACCTGGGAGTCCAAGTCTGATATGCAGAGCCGTTACCCACATTTATTCCCCGACTCAGGTACTTCCTTCTCTTCTCCGTTTGAGGACAAATGGTTGTTTTAGAGGTGGCGGATGTGATGACCCAAAGGGTCATCACCTATTTTTCTCATTTGTTTCGTGCTTTCGAGGCCTTGAAAACCTTATTTTATATTGCCTTGATTTGCGTGCACAGTCTAGGCGCGTAGCCGGAAAACTTTTATGCTAAAATATGTGAAACATTTGAAGAATTTTGATATTAATATTGATATAGTTGACTTTGGTCAACATTTTGGGTAAACGGACTTGGACTCGAGTTTGAACGGTCCCGGAAGGTCCGTAGAAAAATATGGGACTCGGGCATGTGCCCGGAGTCGAATTCCGAGCCTAGAGCCCGAGATATGAATTTTTCTGTTAAATTGTTTTTCTAAAATTATTAAGGAAAATGAAATTGAAAATTTATTAAAAGACTATGGTATCGGGCTCGCATTTTGGTTCTGACGCCCGGTAGTAGTCTTATATATTGTTTAAGCGCTTCCTGCAAAGTTTTATGGAAATCGGACGTCGTTTGATGTGTTTTGACCTATGAGTTCCAAGTTTGAGAGTTTATGAAGTTTAAAAGAAGAAATCATGAATTTGAGGCTTAATTCTATGTAAACGATGTTATATTGGCGATTTGATTGTGCGAGCAAGTTCGTGGTATGTTTTTGAGGTTGTGTGCATTTTTAGTTTAGAGCCTCGAGGGCTCGGGTGAATTTTGGATAGGCGTCGGGTTGCATTTTAATCAATTGAAAAGACCTGGTGTAAAGCTTCTGCAATTTTCGCAATTACGAAGAGGAGACTCGCAAATGCGACCTCGCAAATGTGAGGTTTTGATCGCAAATGCGAAACCTAAGTGACCTGGGCAAGGATCACAAATGCGACCTCTGGCCTCGCAAATGCGGCAAGACCCTATCGCAAATGCGAACGTTTGCGTCGCAAATGCGAAGGTCCCTAGGTTGCACTGAGTTCACAAATGCAAACACTTCTTCGCATTTCCCATGACAGTAGACCTGGGTTCACAATTGCAAACCCCTGTTTGCATTTCCCACATCCGCACCTGTGCAATTTTATACTTAAACGAATTTAGACCCACTTTTCTCCATTCTTTCAAAACCCAAAACCCCATACACAATTTTTCAAGAGCAACATCATTCCAAATCACTTGTAAGTCGATTTTCACTCAATTTTTTCAACTCTTAACATCATTAAACATGTTTTCCATTTGAAATCAAAGATTTTCATGGTTGAAATTGGTGTTTTTGGGTAGAACCTAGGTTTTTCATAAATTGAGGAGTTGGACCTCGATTTGAGGTTTGATTTTAAAACAAATTATATATTTAAACCTGTGAAGGAATGGGTAACCGGATTTTGGTTCGAACCTCGAGTTTCGACCACGTGTGCTTAGGGGCATTTTGGGAATTTTTGAGTAAAACTTTGGAAAAACTATTTTTATGCATTCAAACCGATTCATATAGTGCTTTATTAAAGTAATTTAACCAATTGTGATTAGATTCGAGCGAGTTGGAGGTTGAATTACTAGGTAAAGCAATAGTTTAAGGTTAAGCGGACTTCACGGCTTTAAGGTAAGTGTTTGATCTATCCTATCTTGAGGGAATAGGATTAGAGTATAATAATTTGCTAATTGCTAAATGATCGAGTGTAGTGTATAGGCGTGGTGACGAGCATCTATGCACCGGAGTCTAGCATGACTGTGAGTCGTCGTTGTTACATGTTGTTAGCTAATGTGGAACTCTCTTAAGTTATATTATTGAGCCCTTACTGGGTTGTGAAGGTTGTGTCATTGTTCCCTTGTCGGTGCCTTATTATTGTTGTTGCTATTGTTCCCTTGCCGGGATATTATTATGACTGTTGTTACTCCCTTGTCGGGATGGTACTTGTTGTTTATTTCATTCTTCCTGTCCGTTGATTGTGACTGTTGTTTGGGTCATGAAGAGTGATAAAGCACGAAGGGTGATGTCGTGCCATTTTTAATTATATTCGCACGAAGGATCATTCCGTGCCATTGTTAATTATATTCACACGAAGGATCATTACGTACCATGTTTTACTATTTAAGCAAGAAGGAACATTCTGTGCCATTATTAATTATATCATGCACGAAGGATCATGTCGTGCCATGAATGTGAGAATGAGAGTAAACGCACGAAGCCGTGCACTTTTATTTGATTATTTGGTGAGGATGAGACTAAAAGCACGAAGGGTGATGCCATGCAAATATTAAATTTCTTATTTTGTGATAACTGTTTGTTGCACTCTGTTTTTATTTTACCGATGAATTATGTATATTCAATTGTGCTCCCCATAACATGTTCCCTCCCTTGTTATTTGTGTTGTTCAGTATTTCTGTTGTTTTGTGGTACATATGTATATAGAACTGCACATGTTTATATGAGTGTCTGGTCCTAAGCTTATCACTACTTCGCCGGGATAGGCCGGGCACTTACCAACACATGGGGTTGGTTGTGCCGATACTATACTTCTGTGCGTTTTTGCACAGGTCCAGGTTTTGAGCAGCAGCAGCAGTAGTAGTTGACTAGCAGGATTGTCATACCCACGATACTAAGGTAGCTTGCAGGCGTCCGCAAGCTCGGCGTCTCTTCTTATATTTTTTATTATTGTTGTAGTCTCATTGTTTCGAGACAGACGGTTGTTATATTTCTTTCAGACCATTATGTGTAGTTATTAGTAGTTCGTGAGTTTGTAGCTCCACATCTTGGGTAGAGAATTTATGTTGAGTATTTCACATTTATATCCAGATTTATGAAAGTAGACTTTCGCAATTAACGTTATTATTATTATTCTTGTTATTAAATTGACAATAGGATGATTTTTATTAATGGAAAGATGGTGAGTAAATTGGCTTGCCTAGCTACCACGAGTAGGCACCATCACGATCCCGATGGTGGGAAATTCGGGTCGTGACACAGAGCCCCGGATCAAAATCTCACCTACCAACTGGAATTCACCAAAATACTAACTTCACCAATTCAAGCCACCGGACCTCCAAATTCAATTCCGGTCGCACTCCTACGTCACAAATCACCTCCCAAAACTAACCAAATTACTGAAATTTACATCCGAGCCCTCTAACTGAATAGTCAACTTCCGGATAACTTTCCCAAAACAAGCTCCTTTTTAAGAGACTAAGTGTCTCAACTTCCGGATAACTTTCCCAAAACATGCTCCTCTTTAAGAGACTAAGTGTCTCATTTCCATCTAAAATCGATCCAATTCTACACGATCACCTCAAGTACTGATAATAAAGTATAGCAAAATATATATGGGAGAAACGGGGTAGTAACTTACATGATCCATTCGGGTATGGGATGGGTATGGGCTGGGGCGGCGGGTCTGAGAGGATTCATTTGGGCCTGATGAAATTAAAACTTGGCCCAATTAATTGTCACGCCCCAAATCGAGGGACATGACTGGCGCCTGACCGGGTAGTACCAGTCAAGCGGACTTGGGTGCCTTTCTATCCCACGCGTTACCCATGTGTTGTTTATTACTCATAAGCCAAAGAACTTACTAATTTTAACTGAATTCACAATGTACAAACATAATCATACGATTGATTTACTAACAAGTTTACAATTTACGACGCCCGACATATATATACATAGGCTATAATCTCACAGTTTACATGTCTACGGAGCCTCTAGGATTACAAAGGAGGATACAATACTTGCCGGTAACAAGGCTCTGGCTATACCTTACAAAAATCAAAATAAAGTCTAAAATAGAGGTGGCATGAGACACGCAGGGCCCCGAGAAGGAAAGGGGCTCACCAAAACGGGCAGTGGAAGATGAAGGATGCTACTGACGATGAGCTGAAGTACCTGTTACAGATCCACCTACAATCATAACACGAATGTAGCATCCCCGGCAAAAGGGATGTCAGTACACTGGAATTGTACTGGTATGTATGGACAAGTTTTGTCCCAAGTAATCTCAAACCATTAAACAAGTAAATCACGATGACAAGACAACCAATGAATTACACCAAGAATTAATAAAGCCGGCCAACCATGTTTCCACATTTACCTCGTTTCAAGTAGTTCTCAGCCCAAAACACAATTCAAGATCAACAAAGATGGCCACAACCAAACAATCACGGGAAACACAATCAAGTCAAACAAAGGGGAAATCAGTGCCCCACAGGTTGCAAACTCTCCTGCTGTCTCCTTTCACAATTTCACATCAATGATTTTCATATCAATTTCAATGGCGATTTCGATCGCTTTCCATCCTTATTATCTTGGCCACCCTTATTAACTCGGCCACCCTTATCACCCCAACCCACACCTTATTACTTCGTGTTGCGGCGTACAACCCGATCCCACTGTACAGTTTTAAACACAACAATCACAAACAACAAACAAGAACACTACACAAGATCACAAACAAGTGCAACAAGCAAATTACAAATTGGTTCATGTTTCCAAATACCTTTCAATCCGATATTACAACAAAGTTATAATACTTCCATATTCGAGAGTACCCATACCATTATGTTCAATAATTTATCACAATTCAAGTGTTTCATTTCTTTCCACAAGAATCCATGTATGCCATCACAACCATTGTTCTCAATTCCTTTCCAATTTCAATTCTTGTTTTTTATCTTTCGGTTCATATTCCATACCACACAGCACATAGTTCAACATCAATTGAATACCCAAAAACAACATCAAAGAATTACACACGATCTCTCAAATTAACACATACCAAATAAATTGCACACATAAGGGCAATTTTACAAGAATCAAAGTTAGCCATACATACCTGGAGTCGAATTTAGTTCTTTCAATCTCTTACTTAAGCTCACCCAAGTTATCCTAAGTTGCCAACTTCTGTTTTTGTAAACTCTTACTTCTACCCACTTCTTTTTACTAAAATTCAAGCTCAAATAACATGCATGAGTGTTAAATTCTATTTTCAAAAGCTATTGTATGCAATTCTTCTTTACCTTTTAAAACTGAAAATCAAAGAAAATGGTTAGGGTTTTTACCTTGTAAAGATTGGGGAAGATGAATTGCCCTAGGATCTTCCGGACCAAACGATTGGAACAAATCTTTGAAGATAATTAGATTTCTCTCTCTAGAATCCCTCTTTCCTCTCTCTAATTTTGCTAAGAAGATATGAGAAAAATGAAGGTTGGGGGTGTTTTATTAAAGAAGGGGTCGGGTCAAATTTTATAAAATATTTGGGCCGAGTCAATTCTGCGGTCGCATCTGCGATCGCAGAATCAACATGCGGTCCGCATAATGGACCGCAGAATTGCCTCAAAAATTGCACATGTTCTGTTACGATATGCGACCAGAATGCGGTCCGCATTTCCATTCTGCGATCGCATATTTGACCGCATTTCAACACCATTTTTGGAAAACATTCTGTTAAGCTCTGCGGTAGGAATGCGGTCCGCATAGCAGATCTGCGATCGCATTCTTGACCGCAGAATTAATATTTTCTGGAAAAACTTATTCTTTCAATTTTTGAAACTTAAATCACTACCAAGGGTCCGAACCGCGGCGAGTTTCTACACATTCCTAACACATGATTCGGACCATGACACCATAGCTACTAGGTTTTAAGCACGAAAATTTTACGGGGCCTTATATTAATATTCCTTTCTCTTTCATTTCAATTTTCTTTTTATTTTACAATTCCGTTTTAATTCCTTTTTCTTCTTCCAAAGTTAAATAAAAACCTAGATTAAAATTAAAATTCATATTAACCTATCAAATTAAATTAATTTCCATATTTAATTAATTAAAAAAATCAAATTAAAGGAAAAACTAGCAAAAATTCAAAATTAAATTTAAAATGTGCAAAATAAACTATTTTTGCGATTTTCCCATTTTATAAAACAACTAATTTTTACTTAATCCTAAAATGTAGAAGTAAATCCTAAATGCAAATGCAAGATATTTTTTATATTTTTTCGAAATTAACATGCACACACAAAATACAAACAATTAACATAAAATACCACAAAAATACATAATATTGTAAATACTGAAAGAAAATATTTTATTTTGAAATTATAGGAGTAATTCATATTGGGCAAAAATCACGTGCTCACACCCGTGCCCGCGTTCGTGTTGAAGGAATGGCTGACCCCTCTCCCAAGTCCCTAACACTACGTGTTTGTGTTCGTGAAGGGTTAAGCCCCCATCACTCTGCGTTTGCGACCTAGCCTTCGCGTTCGTAAAGAAGAAAAATTCACTCAATCTAGTTCACTCTTCGCGTTCGCGAGAGTGCCTTCGCGAATGTGAAGAAGAACACACCAGAACAGTTGTCACGGCAAAATACTAGATTTTCTAAGTTCAAAAACATCTTGTAGCCTATCTGATACACACCCCGAGCCCTTGTGGATCTAAACCAAACATCCACACAAGTTCTAAAATATCATACAAACTTGCTCGCACTATCAAATTACCAAAATAACACCTAGAACTATGAATTGAACACCAAATCATATGAAATATTCAAGAAAGCTTTAAAACATCTATTTTCCCAACCGGACGTCCGAATCGTGTCAAACCAACTTCGTTTCTCATCAAATTTCACATACAAGTCTTAAATATCATAATGGACCTGTACCAGACTCCAGAACCAAAGTACTGACCCGATATCAACAAGGCCAAACATAAACCAAATTCTTAAAACCAATAAATTGTTAGTCTTTTAATTTTCACCAAAAAATCATATCTTGAGCTCTGGACATAGGAATTCGATTTCGAGCATATGCCCAAGTCTCAAATTATGATATGGACCTTCCAGGACCATTAAAATACGAATCCGGACCTGTTTACTCAAAACGTTGACCGAAGTCACCTCAATTAACTTTTAAAGCAAAAATTCTCGTTTTTATTTGTTTTTAACATGAAGCCTTCCGAAAAACTACTGGGGCGTGCATGCAAATTTAGGAAGGCTAAAATAGAATATTTAAGGCTTCAAAACATAAAATTTAGTTTTAAAACATGAAATGACCTATCGAGTCATCATGATTAATGTGAAAATAAAATTAGAAACTTGTCACTTGAAAATCGGCCACGTAATTTCTCAGAAAAATAAAGGAAAACTATACAGTAAAACTGCTTTAACAAATAATAATTGATAAAATATAAATATTTTTTATATATTAATGTAATAGCGGATTTAATTATTTTTAGCCAGTCGGCCAAATCTCTAACTTTCCCACAAACTAATAGGATGAAATTGTTATAAATATAATTCTATTTTTGGTGAATGTCTATATTTAGAGTAATTCTAGGGTTTCTTACTTGGTGGCTAAGTCACCATCTCCCTATAAATAGAGGGTTGTATTCCATTGTAAATCATCCAATATCAATAAGAATTCCCCCTCTCTCTTCTCTACAATATTGTTCTTGTTCTTTTATTATTTTATAACACGTTATCAGCACGAGACTCTAACCAATTGAGTAGAATCTTTGAGATTGATCATAATAATTGTCAATTGTTCTATGAACTTCCTTCATGATTAAATTCTGGATTTAAGGTAAGTATTTTACTTTTCTCTTTCAAATTCTTGACATTCTATTATTTGATTTACAATACAAGCAAAGACGATGAATTTTGATTGCAACTCTAATGGAGTTTGAAAAAAATTATAACCACCCAAAGTGGTAAAATTTCTATGCCTTGCCATGATTAAATTCATGTATAATTGTGGGCAAAGAATTGAAAACTCATCCCATTGAATTTGCTCCATTCTCATTCCCTTTAGAGAATGTGATAGGAGTATGTAATAAGTCTGAAAGAAGACAAAATTATTACCATGAATAATCAATGGATATGGACGTGGCAATAGATTATATTGTCATTATTGTGGTAATGAGAACAATAAGTATTCTCAAAATAATCTCACACGTTGTGAAAATATTTGTTATCGATTTGACATGAGATTTTATAAAGCACATACAGATGACTATGGTCCATTCATGATGTGAATGAGAAAACATCTGATTTATGAATATATATTTGTTTTTAGAAGAATATAAATGTGCTAGTGGTAGTGATTACACCACACTCACCTCTAAAAGGAGGTTTCAGATGATATAAGAAAATAATATCATTATTATGGCATGAATGGTCATTGGTCACGCGCCTATTGTACGCAATATATTTTGGCATTGTTATAAATTAAAAGTCAACGATAATGCAAGAAACAGATCTTGCATATTATTTTGACCATGGCCATAATGGTATAACTTTCTCTTTAAAAGAGATATTCACCACATGGATGATGATGAATCTGTGGTAGTTCAAAATTAATTGAGAGCTCTGGAAGAGCCAATTATTACTATTTTGGAGAAATACAATTGGTTACCAATAAGGTATTGTGTTGTAGTAAGTCTCAAAGAAACTTATTCAGGTTTCCAAAGTATATGCGAAAGCGGTTGATTATATTGAGACTATAAATAAAGGAAAGATTTAATATCTTCTATTACTACAACTTGTAGCGGGGTAATATGTATGTGAAAAGTTACCCGCTTTATTCTCCAATTTATATTACATAGATAAAACAATATCACAATAAAGTGAATATTTATTGATATAAAAACCCGTATCATAATAAACTTGGAGTTTATTCATAATTGCACATATCATGGTGTAAACCTGAAGTTTATCAATATTGATAATTTATTCAGTTGGCATAATTGATTTACCCATATCAATTAAAGTATGATATACAAAAATAAAGAGAATTCACATGGATAAATATTAAAGAACTAGAAAGTTCTTTACAAATTCTTTTATGTGCTTTGTTCTCATTAATTAATAGTTTAACTAAAATTGGGATTGAATCCCATGAATGCTGAAAATATCAAAGGCGGATATAAGCCCATTCACCTGCCATGTATACCACATAAGATGCATTTATGAGATGGTTACATGTACAATTATTATTTACCTACAATCTGGCCAGTGTGTGCGAGGTAACTTGTTCAATTATTTGATTCAGAGCATAATTTCCAGATTTTCTATTCAAGAAGTTCATCTTGATAAGTTGGTCTACATCATATCTGGTTTAGCAAAATAATTTATTGAGTGCCTTCACTTAATAGCTAAATTATTGCTTATGAGAACAAATTTATATATATATATATATATATATATATCAATTTGATATACATTATATACGAAAGTATATTATTTTCTCCCCTCATAAGTAGTTTAGGGTCAGGAACCAAATAATTCCATCTTATTATTATTGATGTGCAGTGTATATTTTGATTAACACCATAACACACAAAGATGTGTTCTCAAAGTTGAGGAAACAAATTAGTTTTTCTAACATGAGGGGGAGACAAGATACAACAGTTGAGAAACGTTACATGAAATAAATTATCATTTATACATCGAGATACTCGAATAAAATAATATGAACTTGAAGTTCATAAAAGGATAATTCATGTGCAATTTATTGCAAAGCATGCCAGACGCATTTGCTGACCCAAATAAAGTAACTATATTCTCATTACAAATGCTCATATTAAGTCCTAGAAGGACAAAGTCTATGGTTGGCTTAAAGCGTATAGACAATTCGGTTTAAAATAAATTTCTTGATAAAGAAGATCAGAAAATGATCAAAATGATCATAATAAAGGAGGCAAGTGATCTAGAAGATCACATGACATAACACTCCATAAACTCCCATGAGAGATTCAGGTACCTGAATATATGAATGAAGAGATCTCTATGTTATGTCATTATGAAAATACATTGAATTGATATAAAATCTTTGTCGATGTCAACCTTCAAGAAGCTAGTGTACAAGATCGGGATGTGAAGGCTTAAGGACGTGAATTGATGCTCTCATCAGGGGGAGTTAATGCGCATTGCACTCTTTCCCCTTACAAGGTTTTGTCCCACTAGGTTTTCCTTGCAAGGTTTTTAACGAGGCAGCCAAAAGGCGTATTATTAGATATGTGTACTCTTTTTTCTTTTCTAGAATTTTTTTTCCATTGGGTTTTATTTTAGTTAAGGTTTTAACGAGGCACGTTGTCTGTTGAATAGACATTCAAGGGGGAGTGTTATAAATAGAATTCTATTTATGGTGAATGTCTATATTTAAAGTATTCAAGGGTTTCTTACTTGGTGGCTAAGTCACCATCTCCCTATAAATAGAGGGTTCTATTCTATTGTAAATCATCCAATATCAATAAGAACTCACTCTCTCTCTTTCTCTGCAATATTGTTCTTGTTCTTTTATTATTTTATAACAGAAATGACACTGTATGATAATATATGAAGAGAATGGATAATTTTTAGCCTTCTATTAGATTTGGCAAAGGCAGCCTAAAAAGATTGTCATTATATAGCCAAATTAGAAAGAAAAAAAACTAGTTTCTTATTTATTCTCTCTCCCCATATTCTTTCTTCTCTCCAATATGTCTTCTTCTACTTCTTCTTCAATCTTTTTTTCTTTTCTTTTCCCGTTTTCAATAATTTTTCGTTGGGACCTTTTATATTGTGTGGTGTTGTAAAATAAAAGCAATGCAGTAAAATGTAAATAAGAAGAGATAGAAAGAAGGGAGAAGAGTTTTGTTCTTTCACTTTGGTGTATTTTTCCATTGCAATTACATGGCCTTTTATAGGCATAAAAAGCAAAGAAGATTGACATAAAATAGGAGATTTAATCTTTCAATTATTCACAACATGGGCATCCAATGTAGTATCCAATGTAGCATCCAATGTACAAATTATTCATAACACTCCCCTTTGGATGTCCATGTAACATAATGTGTCTCACTAAGAACTTACAAAAAAAATATTGGGATGTACATAGTTATTTATAATATACATTGCTTGCTGCCTCATTAAAAACCTTACTAAGGAAAATCCAGTGGGACAAAACCTTGGTTAAGGAAAAGAGTGTCATGTACTTACTCCCCCTGATGAAAAATCACTTAATGTTTTGAAGACGACGCATTCCAATCTTATATATCAGCTTTTCAAATATTGAGGTTGGTAATGCCTTAGTGAACAGATCAGCCAAATTATCACTTGAACGAACTTGTTGTACATCTTCACCACTCTTCTGAAGATCATGAGTGAAAAAAGAATTTTGGTGAAATGTGTTTTGTTCGATCTCCTTTGATATATCCTCCTTTCAATTGATCTATGCATGCAACAATGTCTTCATACAATATTGTTGGAATATTCTCTTTCGAAGAAAGACCACATGTTTGCTGAATGTGTTAAGTTATAGATCTTAACCAAACGCATTCTCGACTTGCTTCGTGAATGGCTATTATCTCTGCATGATTTGAAGAAGTAGCAACCATAGTTTGTTTTGTCGAACGCCATGATATGGCTCTACCTCCACTTGTAAATAAATAGCCTGTCTGAGATCGACCTTTGTGTGGATCAGACAAATATCCTGCATCTGCATAACCAATCAATGATGGCTTGGATTCATTTGAATAAAATAAACCCACATCAATGGTCCCTTGGAGGTATCTAAATATATGTTTAATACCATTCCAGTGTCTTTGTGTTGGCGAATTACTAAATCTTGCCAATAAGCTTACCGAGAAAGCTATATCTGGTCGGGAATTATTAGCAAGATACATTAATGCCCCAATTGCACTAAGATATGGTACTTCGGCACCAAGAAGCTCTTCTTCATTTTCATGAGGTCGGAATGGATCTTTCTTTATATCAAGTGATCTTACAACCATCGGGGTACTCAATGGATGTGCTTTATCCATATAGAATCACTTTAAAATCTTTTCGGTGTATGTTGATTGATGGACAAATATTCCATCTTTCATATACTCAATTTGTAGACCAAGACAAAATTTTGTCTTTCCAAGATCTTTCATTTCAAATTCTTTCTTCAAACAGTCTACTGTTTTTGGAAGCTCCCAGGAGTTCCAATGATATTTAAATCATCAACATATACGGCGATTATAACAAATTCAGATCCAGACCTTTTTATAAAGACACAGGGACAAATTGGATCATTCGTGTACCCTTCTTTCAACAAGTATTCACTCAGACGATTGTACCACATACGACCTGATTGTTTCAATCCGTACAAAGATTTCTGAAGCTTTATTGAACAAGTTTCCTGAAAACCTTTATATGCTTCTGGCACTTTAAATCCCTCAGGTACTTTCATAAAAATTTCGCTGTCTAATGATCCATACAAATAGGTTGTAACAACATCCATTAGATGCATATCAAGTTTTTCTTGCACTGCCATATTTATGAGATACCTGAAGGTGATAGCATCCACCACAGGAGAATATGTCTCCATATAATCAATTCCAGGCCTTTGGGAAAACCCTTGTGCCACAAGTCGTGCTTTATATCTAACGACTTCATTTTTATCATTTTCTTTTCGCACAAAAACCCATTTATACCCTACTGGCTTTATGCCTTCAAGCGTTCGAACTATGGGTCCGAAGACTTCACGTTTTCCAAGTGAAGTTAACTCTGCCTGGATAGCGTCTTTCCATTTTGGCCAATCATTTCTCTGTCTACATTCATTGATAGATTTTGGTTCAAGATCCTCATCTTGTTGCATTATTTCAATAGCAACATTATAAGCAAAAATGTTATCGATAACAATATTATTTCGGTTCCATCTTTTCCCGGTTGAGACGTAACTTATTGATATCTCTTCATTTTTATTATTTTCAAGTACCTGGACCTCCCCCAAGGTCTTATCATTTGTTACATCTTGGGGCTCTTCTTGAGCCACTACCTCCGTGTTATGTTTACTTTGATCACTTGCTCCTTTTCTTCTTCGAGGATTTTTGTCTTTAGAACCGAATGGTCTACCACGTTTCAAGCAAGGCTTAGGCTCATTTGCTTTAATTAATTGTCCTTCCGGGATATCAACTCGAATTGGAGCATTAGCAACTGGAATATGTGAGTTAGTCACCCTTGGTAGGTTAGTGAATGCATCCGGCAATTGATTTGCAATATTTTGCAAATGAATAATCTTTTGAACCTCTTGTTCACATTGATTTGTTCGAGGATCTAAATGAGACAGTGATAATGCATTCCAATCTATCTTCATTTTCAGCTGCTTATTTTCTCCCCCTAATGTTGGATATACTGATTCATCAAAATGGCAATCAGAAAATCTTGCCGTAAATAAATCTCCAGTCATTGGCTCTTGATATTTTATAATAGAAGGAGATTCATATCCAACATATATCCCCAACCTTCTTTGGGGAACCATCTTTGTGCGTTGTGGTGGAGCAATTGGAACATATGTCGCACAACCAAAGATCCTAATATGGGAAATATTTGGCTCCTGACCAAAAGCCAACTGCAATGGGGAGACTTTATGATAACTTGTGGGCCTTATCCGCACAAGTGCTGCTGCGTGCAAAATAGCATGACCCCATACTGAAATGGGAAGTTTTGTTCTCATAAGCATTGGTCTAGCAATTAATTGGAGGCGTTTGATCAATGATTCTGCTAGACCATTTTGTGTATGAACATGAGCAACCGGATGCTCAATTGTTATCCCAGTTGAAATACAATAATCATTAAAGGCTTGGGATGTAAACTCACCAACATTGTCAAGACGAATTGTCTTAATTGCATAATCTGGAAATTGTGCTCTTAACTTTATTATTTGAGCCAACAATCTCGCAAATGCCATATTGCGAGTTGATAGTAAACACACATGTGACCATCTTGTAGATGCATCTACCAAAACCATATAATATTTGAATGGTCCACATGGAGGGTGAATGGGCCCACATATATCACCCTGTATACGTTCCAGAAATGCGAGGCATTCCATCTTAACTTTAATAGTTGATGGTCTAATAATTAATTTTCCTTGAGAACATGCAGCACAAGAGAATTCCTTAAATTGAAGAATCTTTTGATTCTTCATTGCATGTCCATGTGAATTCTCAATTATTTTACGCATCATATTAGAACCGGGATGGCCCAATCGGTCATGCCAAATAATAAAATTATCTTGATTAGTAAACTTCTCATTTACTACGGCATGTGTTTCAATCCTGCTAATACTTGTATAGTACAAGCCGGAGGAAAGAGGAGGTAACATTTCAAGCACATATTTCTTACCAGATATTATTGTAGTAATATAAAGATATTCAATCTTTTCATTATTGGTAGTCTCAATATGATAGCCATTTTGGCGAATATCTTTGAAACTTAATAAGTTTCTTTGAGATTTACTACAATATAGTGCTTCATCAATAGCCAAATTTGTTCCTCCCGGTAGTAATAAATTGGCTCTTCCAGAACCTTCAATTAATCTTGTACTACCGGATATTGTATTAACACCCGCTTCTTTCATTACCAAATAAGAGAAATATCTCTTATCTTTTGTAATAGTGTGTGTTGTAGCACTATCCAGAAGACATATATCATCTTTATTAATCTTGAGTCCAACTGAAGACTGGGAATGTTCATATTCTTCATAAAAAAAAGGACAAATAATACATTATAAGAAATATGAAAGTCAAGCAAAAAAAAAACATTAAGAAATACATTAGGAATGTAGAAAACTAGCAACACATGATGCATTAGAAAAATACACTCAAGAAAAATAAACTAGTTGCAAACATAAAAATAGCAACTTTTATAGCTTCATTCCCCAGTAAGATGATTAGTTCTTCAGTCAATATCCTCAAAGAAGTCTCCAACTTCTAAATGAGTAATATTTGTTAGGCCTTCAAAATCATCATCTTTATATGCAAGATGTGCCTTAGAATCATATTTATTTGAGGGACCTGATTCATCATCATTATTTTGAAAGGTCAAGTGCGCCTTCACATTATTTTCCCTTTTCTTGAGAGAGGCTTGATAAAGTTTAACAAAATGCTCTGGCGTACGACAAATGCGTGCCCAATGACCTCTCATACCACATCGGTGACACATACTAGCTTTACCTTTTGAATGATTAATTTGAGAACCCTTATTGTTCTTCAATTTATTTCCACCATAATGACGATAATTGTTTCGCCCCCTGCCACGTCCACGTTTACGACCATGTCCACAAACACGGTAATTATTTTGTTTTCTTTCAAACTTATCATATGTTGCTACAGCATTCAATTCCGGAAATGGAGCTGACCCGGTGGGACGAGCTTCATGATTTTTCATTAACAGAGTATTATTCTGCTCAGCCACGAGTAGGCATGTGATTAACTCGGAATATTTCTTAAAACCTTTTTCACGGTATTGTTGTTGTAGCACCACATTTGAAGCGTGAAAAGTAGAAAATGTTTTTTCCAATAAGTCCTTCATTTGTGATAGTGTCTCCACATAATTTTAATAGAGAACTTACTTTAAAGATAGCGGAATTATACTCACTTACGATTTTAAAGTCTTGCAACCTTAAATGTATCCACTCATACCGAGCTTTCGGTAATACCGTAAGTTTTAGGTGGTCATATCGATCCTTTAAACTAATCCATAATTCAAGTGGATCTTTTACAGTTAAATATTCAGTTTTTAACCCTTCATGTAGATGATGACGAAGAAAAATCATGGCATTTGCTTTATCCCGATTTGATGCTTCATTTCCTTGTATAATAGTATTTCCAAGACCTTTAGCGTCAAGGTGAATTTCAGCATCAAGAACCCATGATAAATAGTTCCTCACGGTGATGTCAAGTGCAACAAATTCAAGTTTTGATAAGTTTGACATAGTGAAAACTTAATCAAATATGGCTCAACTTAGCGGGAGTTAAGAATAAAATTAGAGTTTCGTGCTGATAACGTGTTGTAAAATAAAAGCAATGCAGTAAAATGTAAATAAGAAGAGATAGAAAGAAGGGAGAAGAGTTTTGTTCTTTTACTTTGGTGTATTTTTCCATTGCAATTACATGGCCTTTTATAGACATAAAAAGCAAATAAGATTGACATAAAATAGGAGATTTAATCTTTCAATTATTCACAACATGGGCATCCAATATAGTATCCAATGTAGTATCCAATGTAACATTCAATGTACAAATTATTCATAACAGTTTCTTATTTATTCTCTCTCCCCATATTCTTTCTTCTCTCCAATATGTCTTCTTCAATCTTTTTTTCTTTTCTTTTCCCGTTTTCAATAATTTTTAGTTGGGCCCTTTTATATTGTGTGGGAATAACGTTTGATAGAACTATAAAGTTTTCCTTGCAGAACTTGGTCTGCATCTCAAACGAAGTTAGGATAAGGACTTTTTGGATTTTTTTGTTTTGTTTCAACTCCAACGACACGGCCGAAGTCTATCGCAATTCACAAAAGTTTATTGCACTAGTTATTATGAGGATCCAACGTTGCCATTGCCGAATTATTTTTCCATTCAAATTATCTATCTTAGATGCAAATTCATGTACTAATAAATTTCGCCCTTCTTTTCTGCTTTTTCAAGCGGCAGATTCCAATTTTCTTCTCCTTCCCTCTTTTTCAATTTTTTTTTAATTGTAAGAAAGAAAATTTATGTGTATATCACCGTGTATGCCTATGTGTATATCATGATATACATTGTTAGATATGGCAATATATTAAATCGGAATCAATCAATTTGATTTTAAGAGGAAGAAATTTATTTTGAATACACTTATTTCAATTTTGTTCTTGTCAAAGAAGAAAAATAAATTTTAATATAATGTGTTTAGAGGAAGTTCTAAAATATAACATAATAAATATAATCGTGGGAATAAATGAATTTTGGTTTATATTTTAATGTATAAAAAAGGAAGTAAATGTTTGATACACAAACAAGAAACATAAATTTGTGATATTCATTTTGGTATACATATATTTGATGTGTCATATATTGCGATATAAAAGAAATATATTTTTATTGTGATATACATATATATATATATATATAAAGAGAAAATAATAAATTTTAAATGACTATATTTATAATTTCTTATTTAAGATATACAAATATATTGGAGATGGCACACCTACTTCCATAGTCTCTTGAACGAGGAGGGGACATGAGCATTGTACTAGGTGATTTGAAACTCTATGGGAGTCGTTGTGACTTTGGGTATTATAGGCGGATTAAAGTTGATGGGGCTATGTGTAGGATGAGCAGGGGCAAAGTGACCGGGCCGGATGAAATGTCGGAGAAGTTTTAGAAGAGTGCGGGCAAGACAGGCTTGGAGTGGCTCACTAGGTTATTTAATATTATTTTTAGAACGAAGAAGATGGCCGAAGAGTGGAGGTGGAGCACGATGGTTCCTGTATACAAGAACAAGGGTAACATCCAAAATTACAATAACTATCGGGGTATCAAGTTGCGTAGCCATACTATGAAAGTCTAGGAGAGAGTGGTAGAGTTAAAGATAAGGAGGAGTGTGACTATTTTCGAGAACCAGTTTAGATTTACGCCAGGGCATTCGACTACAGAATCCATCCACCTTGTTAGGAGATTGATGGAGCAGTATAGGGAGATAAGAAAAGACTTGCATCTGTTGTTCATCGACTTAGAAAAGGCGTACGACTAAGTTCTGATATAGGTTTTTGTGGAGATACTTGGAGGCTAGATGTGTACCTGTTACCTACGTTAGGTTGATTAAGGACATGTATGATGGCGTAAAGACCTAAGTAAAGACGGTGGGTGAGGACTCAGACCATTTTTCGGCTATGATGAGGTTGCATTAGAGGTCACCACTCAGTCCATTTTTGTTTGCTTTCGTGGTAGACGTACTGACACGCCACATTCAAGAGAGGTGCTGTGGTGCATGCTATTTATAGGTGATATTGTATTGATTGATGAGATGCGGGACGGTGTGAATGCGCAATTAGAGGTATGGAGGTAGACTCCGAAATCTAAAGGTTTCAAGTTGAGCGGGACCACGATAGAATACTTGGAGTGTAAGTTCAGTGACGAGACTCAAGGAGGGGAAGGGGAGGTGAGGCTGGGCTCGCAGGTCATACCTAGGAGAGAGAGTTTTACACTAGATTAGATAAGGTCATAAATGAGGGTATTCGAGACAAGGTGGGTATGACCCCTATTGAAGATAAGATGCGGGAAGCGCGGCTTTGATGGTTTGGTCATGTGAGGAGGAGGAGTACAGATGCCCCGTTGAGGAGGGGTGGGAGGTTGACATTAGAGGGCTTAAGGAGAGATAGAGGTAGGCTAAAGAAGAGGTGGGGAGAGGTGATTAGAACAAGACATGGCGCAACTTAAGCTGGCCGAGGAAATGATCCTTGATTGAAAGGTATGGAGGTCGAGGATTAGGGTAGTAGACTACGTATTCTAGAGTGTTGATAAAAGTAGTATTGGCACACAGTTTCACTTTCTGTTGGTAGTAGGTTCTTATGACTAACCGTTGTTTTTCCCCATTGTTGATTACCTTACTGTTTTGTTATTTTTTCTGCTTTTATATGACTTTTTGGTACTGTTCCTTATTGCTTATATTTCCATTAATGTGGTGCTTATGCTTTTTCGAGCCAAAGGTCTATTGAAATCAGTTCCTCTAAGGTCTACGTGAACATTAACCTTCCGAGACTCACGGTGTGGGTTAATAGTGGGTATGTTTGTTGTTATTGATTTAAGATAGACAAAGAAGGAAAAAGATTAATATATATATTTTGATATAAAAAAAAGAAGAAAAAAAATTATGATATACACGCTCTTGTTATGATATACGAATATCGGCTATCTAGTACCAATATTTGTAACTTGGCTTTTTCCTATTAATTATGTAGGTACATTGCCATGCGTTGCCAAAATTATTAAGTGATATTTTTATAAAGTATTATTTTTTAGTGGTAATTAGCTATTTACATATATCATTTGCTATATTACGGATTGTAGATACGTTGATGTTGTTATAAGATGTATTTGATGTATTTAAGTTACTGTATTCATGAATATAGTAGCATTTCTAGGCATGACAAAGGGGATCATAACTAGAGAGACTTTTGTATTCGAGGATATTCGACTGTATTCATGGCGTGAAATATGGGATTACAGCTGGACAGATTATTGTATTCGACCGTATTCACGGCGTAAAATAAGAGATTTCACTGTTTTAAAGTGAATCAATTAATATAGTAGACTCCTAATATAACTCAACAAACTCAATTATAACACATAAATTTTATATTTCCAGTTATAAAAAGATTCTCAACCGAAAAATTCCCCAAAAACATAACAATCTTGAAAAAAATTATATAATACATCTGAATACATAAATTATATTAATTAAAAAAATATATGAATACATTCCTGGAATATAGCGAGACAATGATTACAATAAGAAAGAATTACAAGAAAATACACATGACTTCACACCATAACAAAAAATGGCCCATATTTTTAAGTTTTACCCCATCTAGTCCACATTGTACATATTTTGAAAGCACTTGCAAATTCAAAATTTGTGTTCTTATAACCATTGCTTTCAAAAGTTATGAAGTTAATTTTTTGTTCTCACAACCATTGCTTTTTCTCTCTTCTTCTCACATCTTCTACATATGATTCAAGGGACCGTGTATTTCTGCTTATCCTCTTATGTCACCGGCTTGCAATATAAGAAAATTGAAGAGTAGAAGTCTATAATTGAAGACCATTCAAAGTTTTGGTTTTGATTTTTTTATTTGGAATTTGTTAGTTGTTTGGATTGGTTGTTGTTCCAGTTGATTGAAAATATCAAATGAGTTCAAAATTTAAATTTGAAGTGATTTGGAGTAGATTTGGACAAGATTTAAGTTAAATTTCAGGAAAAACGCAAGGAAGAAGACGAAGTCAGTTTTTTGTATAATTATGTATAATCTTGTATAATAGTGTATATGAGTGTATAAACACATATTATACACTATTATACACTTTTATACACCTTTATACAAGCGTCTGTAGACGAACTTCTTTCACGATTTTCAGTTGTAATTTTGTTCAAAACCAGTCCAGATCTCCATTAAATGACTTCAAATTTTATATACAACCTCCTTATACTATTTCTAACAAGTCTAAATGACACCCACTCCAAATTTCTCTCAAATCAAATTCGAAATTTAAACCCACATATTTAAGCTTGTTAAAAATCTAATTTTCACCACACCCCAATGAATTTGGTTTGTAAAATTAATATTTGAGTCACAATTACTATTCAAAAATTAATTTAAAAGTTTGAGGTATCTTTTTTAAAAGTTAAATAGTGATTCTGAGAACCTATTAGAGTTGGATGTTGAATCTTAGCATATTATTTTAAAGTTAGTTGGTTGTAAATTAAAATATGAAAGTATGTAGCTAAGTTGTTCTAATGTGAAATTTTCCCTAAAAACAACTGGTTATATAAAAAGGGAGCAATAACAATAGTTGATTGTGTGAAATAAGTTGTTTTTTCGAAAATTAGCCTATTATTTTTGGGCTATAGATTTGCAATGTGATATCTAGGCTATTATGTTGCAAGCTAGGTGTGTGAATTGTACTTATGTGAAATTATCCCTTACAATAAAATACATAGAAAATAACGAGATACAATGAAATAAAATAAAAAAAAAGATAATGAATACAATAAAATACAATAAGATACATTGAAAAATACTAACATAAAATTCAAGTTGTTCAGCCCCCAACTTCGTCATCTTTGTTCAAGAACAAACCTAATATCATCTAGTTGAATCATCATCAATATCCACTTACTAATCCTTACAATCATCATCTTGGTTTCGGAAGCATCGAACTACCTTTCTTTCTTGTACTGAGATAGAGTTTCAACACTTGATTTCGTTCTTGTTACATCTCTTCATCTTTCTTCTAATTCAAAAATGGAGGAAATCGAAAAAGCTGTAAACTCAGAAATTTTATGGCTGATTATTACTCTCTTCGGTCCGTGGAGGTTACCTATTATTGAGAAATTTAAGGGGATATGAGAAATTTAAAGAGAGATAAAAAAATAATATAAAACTTTAGGAGGCGATCATAAATAAATATTTGGGTATAATAAATCAAAATATGGGTATAAAATATAATTTTAATTTTTTTTATTTAAAATAAATAATATATATCGATTTGGCCCTGTAATAAAGAGTCCATTTACACTCTCGTCTTTTTCAAAGAAAAACAAAATGGAAAATCGACTGAAGGAGCTGAGCATGGAGGATTCCGACGAAGAACCGCCACTCGCCGTCGAGATCAACGACGCTGTCAACTCCAGTCAACCGGCGGAAAACTCCCAGCTTCCCCCGGTCGGCGTCACCGTCATCACCGGTTATCTTGGTTCCGGAAAATCCACTGTAATTTCTACTTCGACAAATTTTTTGCTTATATTCAGTTATTAAATTATACTCCCTCCGTCCCATTTTATATGATGCAGTTTGATTAGACACGTAATTTGAGAAAAATATTGACTTTTGGTTTAAAACAAATCAATAAATATTTGTGTGACTATATATCTGTCTCATTAAAGTAAAATTGGAGTTTTAAAGCTTACAACAACAACAACCCAGTATAGTGCCACAAGTGTGGTCTGGGAGATTTAAAGCTAAAGTGTTTCCAAATATAGAAATGCGTAACTTTTTTGGAACATATTAACAAGAAAATAACGTCACATAAACTGGAAAGAAGGGATTATTAATTAGTTTGGGATTTTCTCATAGTTGTTTTTATTGTTAGTTGATTAATTATATACTGAAAGAGCAACATGGGAAGAGAATAGCAGTGATACTGAATGAGTTTGGGGAGGAAATAGGAGTCGAGAGAGCGATGATAAATGAAGGGGAAGAAGGCGGTCTTGTGGAAGAATGGGTAGAGCTTGCAAATGGATGTATTTGTTGTACTGTGAAGCATAGTTTGGTTCAAGCATTGGAGCAGCTTGTTCAGAGAAAAGAGAGGTAACATGATCTTGCTTTCACCTTCACACTGTCCTTTGCCATTATTTTCTCACTGTTTATATGCATATATACTTCGAAATGAAATCTTTTTATGCTGTGGGCTGCTCGAGGAAGGCGGTGCACTGATGGTTGTACGCATGTAATTCAAGCTACTGTAAGTTTGAATTTGAATTTCTTTGGTGGAATTGGTGTTAGGAGGATTTGTATGCATAACTTTGTCCTGCTTTGAAGCCTTAGTTCTATACTTGAGGAAATGGGATTAGAGAGATTGCTTCTTGAATCTGATGGAATTGCCTATGTATCACAAATACTTTGTACTTTTTCACTCTCTCTCTCTCTCTTTACTTTCTCATTGGTGTTTAAAGTATTAGCGTCTTTTAGGGGTATTGGTGTTTGAACCTCTGAGCGCAGTGCCGCAAAAGCAGGCAAGGAAATACATAAAAATAAAAGAATCTTTAAGATGACAGGAAGAGAAGAAATGAGAAGGATCCATCTTTTTTCTTTATTTCCTTGTTTCTTTTTGGGAGGTGGGAATGTTAGTGCATGTGGTCTGTTTTCACCAAGTGCTTTCTCTGAATAATCCGTTCTTGATAAGTTTGGAGCTAGGGGACGAAGTTCTGTAGCTCTTTGCTAAAGTATTTCTTAAGGAGCTATTTTGTTTGTTTGTAGACTTGACCATATATTGTTAGAGACTACTGGTTTGGCAAACCCTGCCCCTCTTGCATCCGTCCTTTGGTTGGATGATCAGCTGGAATCAGATGTCAGGCTTGACTCTATTATTACTGTGAGTTCTGTGTTACAATGATTTATAACTTACTTTATAAAATTTTCAGAATTTTCCTTTTTTTCTCTACACTACTATGTGGATGGAGAAAAGAATATTTTCTGGAAGTGCGGCCGTTTAGATTTTTTAGTTTATGTCTCCATTCTTAGATGAGCGCTACTGCAGTAGGCAACTAAAGTTTATCATGCTGGTTAGATGTGTATTGAGAATTTACGTATTAACTTCATATCCATCTTGTTATTGTACTTTTTTTATATGATTAACTTCATATGCTATTGTTCTCATTGTTGTTCTTAAAAAATTTCCACTTTATCTTCCCAGAGGTTTTAATTGATTTTGCTTGTGTAACAGGTTGTAGATGCAAAGAACCTTCGGTATCAGCTAAAACCAAATCCTAACTCCTCTTCATTTCCTGAAGCTTACTTACAAATAGCATTCGCGGTAATTGATATGTTAGTCTCTCTATTCAATCATCTGAGGTTTCTAATTAGGCGTTCAATCTGTTTTACTTTCTAGCAGTTGTTATCCCATTTTTATAGGTGCTAACCGGGATTGTGCTTCATACAGCTTAGGTCTGAATAATGAAATGAAATCATGTGACTTTTATTTCTTAACTGTTGGGTGTAGGATGTTATCATTCTCAACAAGGTTGATCTAGTTTCTCAAGATGAATCAGGAGCAATGCTAGAGGAACTGGAGAAGGAAATACGTGATGTTAATTCCCTTGCTAATATTATTCATTCTGTGCGTTGCCAAGTTGATTTGTCAAAGATATTAAACTGCCAGGCATATGATCCTACTGTAAGCAATGATCCTTAATGCACAAATTCCAGATATTGCAGTCAGCAGATGGAGAGCTATTTAATCTTCCTTTATTTTAAATTTTTTTTAGCATGCTGCTCATCTGGAAGCCTTGTTAAAGGAGAACAAATCTCTAACTACTAAAGGCCTTCACGACAGTGAAGTCAGAACGTTGTGCATCTGTGATACACAGCATATTGATCTGGATAAGGTAAATTTTTGAAAGGGGTGCTAGTATGTGCTTGCTGGGCTGCGACTTAAACCAGCTTCTGCAGAGTGCTCTGATTCTCTTTCCTTAGAAAGCAAAACAGGTTTGCCAATGGTGGCTCTGATATTTTGTTCCAATCTTTAAAAAAAGAATTCCTTTAGGGGGTCTCATATGAAAATCAGTACACCTCAGAATCATTATTTCTAGCCAGATTATTATCCTTGTATGATCCGATTGTGGTTTTAGCATAATTTCTTGCACAAAGGTTGGTTCTTAACTATCTTGGATCACGAAGGTCCTTACTTGCCTTGTTGGCATTAGGTTCGCACTTGGCTTGAGGAACTCCTTTGGGATAAACAGGATGGAATGGATGTTTATCGTTGCAAGGGAATTTTAAGAGTCAGAAACTCAGATCAACTCCACACTTTACAGGTAAGATGTTCTACATTTCAATATAACTAGTACCAAGATCTGAAGCACTTTTAGTTTTCCTTCTCAAATTGTTAAGGCCGCATTTTGGTTCTTGGTGCACCTTTTTGAAAGGTAAAAGCCAGAACTAGTGAACCAAGATGAAATGATAACTAGAAGAAAATTAAATAACTATCTAATCCAATGAAGAACGATCAAAATGCTTTGATTTTCTGTTTTATTACAAAGAAATGCTTTGGGGAACACTTAATTAGAGATTGACCAGTGACTATATAACTTTCAGCTGTTGGATAAATATGTCCCCAATACTCTTACAAAATATACTTTAATTAATTGAAGAGCTCAACCTTTCTGTTGTGCGTTGATTGCAGTAGACTCTGATATACAATTCTTGGCTTAAATCAATAGTTATAAATATAATTTGCTACTATACTTCTTCATGCAACAAGCAATGCTTTCTTCAAGAATGATGAACTTCGATGGTTCAATCTTTTAGGTGGAACTTGGATGTTTGTATTTTCTTTAGTGTTGCTGGAATATATTTTCCAAAGACATCTCTATGCAGATGTGTGTCTATACATTTAAAGTTGCACCTTTACATGTTACATGAAATTAGCTGCATCCTGTAATATACTTTAATACTGGATTACTGGTGATGCATGATGGTGGCTCCTAAGGTTATTTGGTGAACCAAAACGTCTGTATTCTTCATGTTTTCTTTTTCAAAGATATTTGCAAGCGTAATTTTATATAAGGGATCATGTAACTGTTTTAGTTGCTTTTGATGGAAACTTCTTCAAAACAAGGTTAGTTTTAGAAAGAAAGAAAAAAGTGAAAGGGTTGTTTCCAGTTTCTACTTGTTTCCTGAGAGCTACATATTATGTATTAGCCAGCTCACCTTTTTGGCACATGTTTAATACTTACCCCAGTGATGCGGTTCTCCACCTGCATTGTGTTCGTTTGGAGTAGGAGACAATTCTTCAATTAGCCTATAGTGGACCTACCACCAAATTGTACCATATCATCCTCTATTTCTTGGTGTTTTTTGGAATTTATAAGGAAATATTGCAATAATTCTTCAGTACAATCTCATCCTACATAGCTGTACGACGTCAATTCTTGGCGTCTATGGTGTTGTGTTTTCTTTGTCCTTACATCTTGACTACTGTATCTGGCAGGGCGTGAGAGAAATATATGAAATTGTTCCGAGCCGCAAGTGGAGAAATGAAGAGATTCAGATGAACAAAATAGTATTCATAGGTAACCACATTTCGAAATATGAAGTTTTTTTACAGCTCGTTCCTCTTTTGAAGTAACCTTTCTTTTGCAGGTCGGTTTCTGAATGAACAGATTCTTTTGGACTCATTACGTACTTGTGTTGTTGAAACCAATTGACTCAATAGAATTTGATCAATCCTTTCATTTATCATTAAGGCGAAGAATTAAAACCAACATCATCAATCAAATCACCTGTTCTGTTTACCTCATTGATTGACTTGGGTGGACCGATGATCCAAGTTGTACCTTAACTTGTTACTGCCCGAGTTTCCTTTCTTACCATGGCAAAATCTTGTTTGGTTGTCTTGCTTTGAAATTCCAGATACAGCAAGTAGTGGCGTAGCCACATATATTGAAAGGTGGTCAACTGAATACCCTTCATCCAAAAATTATATTGAGTATATAAAAACTTATATTACGTATGTAGGATAAAATTTCGAAATTGATGCTTTAATACAAGAATTTTATGTGGGACTGTACAGTTAGGTTGTTATGCGGAGAATAACATGTTTAAGTAAAGTGAAAGAGTAAAGTTCTTTTTTTTTTCCCTCTTTTTCTCGTGAAGTGAAAGAGTAACGTTGCACTTACAAAAATTGAGTAAGCTACTAGAACAATTTTGGTTTCAACAAAAATAAAGTACGACTGACCAGATATGGTATAGTATTTACAATACATACTTTACTATTGTATTATTAAGGCGAAATGACTTCTTGGTCACTTAAACTTGTCGGGTTTTTTAAAGCTGATACATAAACTTATGAATTTCCCATTTGAATATTCGGACTCATTCTTTTCATAACTAATATACACATTTGACCATTGATTATGCCCGTGTGGCGTCAGCAGCCAGGGACATGACGCACAAGAATGTGAAAATCCCTTCCCAACAGTACAAAATACTTCCTTCTTCCATTTTTAAACATCTGAAGCTCCATTTTCAATTTTTTTTTTCATTTTTCGAGCCCCGAACCAATATCTCTCAATGAAACAATCGGTTACAAGATCGCCCGGTGAGGACCATGAAATGTTGAGAGCCAAATAGATTCTCTCAATGAATCTCTCTCAGAACCTCAACGCGTTTTCTCACATTCGGGGACAAACTTTCAAGCACGTTTGAGTGCTTCCCAGTAAGATCATGAAGTTTATTCTGCAGAAACAAAAGGCAAAGTCACCCAAGTAGCCTAAATTTACAACACAAATTACACCTAAACATATAAACAGGCTTGAAAAATCAAAGGAAAAAGAAGAAAAGAACTCACTTAGAGCACATTGACAAGGTCTGCTCGGTCCCCAGCATTCAAAGCTACACAAAACATTATCAATTAGGTAAATTCAAACCCCATTAGAAGTTTAACCTTTTTTACCAAGACACACATAAATAACTAGTACTAAACCCCATTAAAAAATTGAACTTTTTACAGAGAAACAGATATCAAAATAGTATATACATAAAAATTTAAGCTTCTTAAAGAGAAAGACAAATAAGTAACTAGTATCATCTTTTTACCGGTTGCTCTTTAGCTTGGTTTGATCAAAACTGGTAGTTGGTTACACAAAAGAAAGAAAAAGAGCACGATTGACTGGTGGATACGGTAAAAAGGGAAGTAATATCAGAAAGTTCTAAAGATTTTCCTTTTCAGCTACCCCAAAAAATCCTAATAAGAAGTAATTAATCATGCAGGCCGATCCAGATAACTCATCCGCCATGAACATTGTATGGGGTTGAATTGGATGTGATTGATGTAAGTCGAGCACGCCTCCCTCCACGGCCACTAAAGTTAAATATACCTCCCTTCACGCTCATACGACGGAAAGGAGTACGCCTCTAACAATAAAGGCGCACTGACAAACTCACCCGTACGAGCGTTCCGTCCCCTCCGCCCGTTTATATTTCTGAAATGACAATAGTCCTAGGATAAAGTGATATTGTGACGAGGGGGGTTTCCTTCTATATAAGGAAAGGCCTCCCTCATTTGTAAGGCAGGTGTTATTTTCATCAATAATACAACTTCCGACTATCATTCTCTCTCTATCTCATTTCTCTCTTATTGATCATTTTTGATAATCCACTAAGTCTTATTACAATCTCACCAGAGCAAACAACATACGAATTATAGATCTGTCCCTGAGTCTATTACCGTTGATTCTGATTTACCCTTTTATATTCTTTGATTGTCCCTAACTCATAAAGCAACAGACAGCTTTTGCGTCAAACAATTTGGCGTCGTCTATGGGGATTTCGAGAATCAAACCTGTAGTATACACCCAAAGGATCAGATCACCAGATAAAACCTAAAAATGGCCGAAAACAACACCCGATCCAAGGCTATAACAGAAGACACCACCAACCTCCTGAGTTCCCTGAACGAGGTCGGTGGTAGTGCTGCCATCAATATCACATCTGAAGTAGAAGCCTCACCTTCCCCCTCCGGGAATCTTGCAACCTTGCAGGAAAGAGATACCTCCACATCCGTTGCAAAAGAAGCACCCCCGGCGGTCAGGAAGTTACCAGAAGAATGGCTGACAAGCACCCTGAGCGGCCTAGTGGAAAAACCATCACGGAGTCATGAGAAAGCAGCACCAACAACAAGTATCACCGCCACAGCAAACGAGCAAGAGGAAACGCGTACCAACAACCAACCCGTCGAAACGCAAATGCATGATGACACATTAACATCCATTTTGAGAAAAATAGAAGAAATGGAGAGCGAAAACCAGGCCCTCCGCAACCAAATGAAAGAGCTCTAGGATAGGGTCGACAAGATCCCCGGAGCGCCCAAACTGTTGCCCAAACGTGACGTAGAGAGATACGTAGAACAACCTTACTCTGAGGAGACCACCCCTTACACCATCCCGAAAACTTTCAAGATGCCTCATTATCTGAGAGTATACGATGGGACCACCGACCCTGAAGATCATCTCATCCATTATGTCACCGTCGTGAAAGGTAACGACCTGTCTAAGGAACAGGTACCATCTGTTTTGCTGAAGAAGTTCGACGAGATGCTGATCGGAGGAACCCTGACATGGTATTCTCAACTGCCCGCCAAAGCAATCTCAACTTTCGAAGAAATGGCAGACAAGTTCATCACTGCACACGCTGGCGTTAAAAAGGCAGAAGCGCGGGTAAACGACATCTTCGCCGTTAGACAAATCACAGGCGAAGGTCTCAGGTACTTCCTCGCCAAATTCAATAGGGTAAGGATGAGCCTACCAAATGTATCGAAGGTCATGGCGGTAGCCGCTTTCCAGAATGGACTCAGCAAGGACGGCTCCGGAGCAACCAAGAAACTACTAAGCCGGCTCATGAAATATCCCCCACAACTTGGGATGAGATTCATAACGCCTATTGCGCCGAGGTACAAGCAGATGAAGAGGACCTCAATAGACCTACCTGATGACTTACAGCCATACACCCAGACAGAAGGAGAGATCGACGTCACAAGGGATGTTAAGAACTCCCCCCTCGCCCTAATAAAGAACGACATCAGCCTTACATGAGGTCTCCTCTTCCGCCCCCTCATCACGTAGACGCACTACAACGTTATCTCGCCCCGCTCATAAACGAAAGAGGTACGCCCCTTTTACTTTCATCACATAACTTTTGTGTTCTACTTTAGAGATTGTGTACGCATTGGAAAAGCTCGGCACTAAGGTACATGTAATGACCCGACCGGTCGTTTTGAGTCCCGACGCGTCATTCAGCAGATTGAGGTCCTGAACAACTTCATCTCAGGTATATTGACTTGTGTGTATGGTCAGAATTAAAATTCAGGAAGTTTGAAGTCAAATCTAAATGGAAATTCTCATTTTGAAAGCTGAAAGTTGAAGAAATGAACTAGGATTGGAATTTTGAGTAAATGACCTCGGAATTGGGATCTAAAAGTTCCAGCATGCTCGTATGATGATTTTGAACTAGGGCGTATGTCCGGATTTGGTTTTTGATAAACCGTGAGCATTTCGGCGTAGATGGTGGAAGTTAGTATTTTAGAAAAATTTCATAAATTTGGGTTGGAAGGCATTTTTAGAGTTATAGATGTCCATTTGGGATTCCGAGTCTGGGAATAGATCCGTATGGTGATTTTGGAGTTGGGAAAGCGATCGAAAGTGAATTCGGATGTCCGGAGGTCATTTTGAAGTCATTTGGCTAAATATAGGAATTTGAAGGTTTATGAGAAAATTCGACCGGAAGTGAAAATTTTGATATCGGGGTCAGAATGCGATTCCGAAAGTTGGTACAAGTCCGTAATGTCGAATGTGACTTGTGTGCAAACTTTGAGTCAATTCGGATCGATTTTGGTAGGAAAAGGGACAATTAATTTCTTTAAGGAAAGCTTAAGTTGGAAAAGTCAACCCAACGTTAACTTATGAGTTAGAGGGCTCGGAACTGAATTCCGATGATTCGGTTAGTTTCGGGGGATGATTTAAGACTTAGAAGCGCAATTGGAAGTAATTTTGGAGGTCCGGTGAAGAAGTTAGCCTATTTTGGCGAAGTTGGAATTTTGGCGGAATCCAATCGATGGGTGATATTTTGATCCGGGAGTCGGAATGGAATTCGACAGTTGCAGTAGCTTCGTTAGGTGATTTTGGATATGTCTGCAAATTTTCAGGTCATTCGGACATCGTTTGGTCGGGTTTTTGATCGAAAGTGTATTTTTGGAAGTTTTTGGAAACTTAGGCCTTGATTTGATGAAAATTGATGATTTTGATGTTATTTCGGCGATTTGATCACTCGAGCGAGTTTGTGTGATGTTTTAGAGTCAATGTGCATATTTGGTTTGGAGCCCCGAGGGCTCGGGAGTGTTTCAGAGGTGTCTCGGAATAATTCCGGACTTAGAAAATGGGTAGAAAATGTAGAAAAATCTGCTGTGAACAGTGTCTATGAACAGTGTCCATGAACAGTGCCCGTGAAACAGTGTCCGTGAATAGTACCGTGAACGGTGTCCGTAAATAGTACCATGTACAGTGTCCGTGAACAGTACCGTGACCAGTAACCGTGAATAGTGTCGGACGGAATATATTTGAGGTCCGAAAATATATTGCCATTTTTGACGATTTGGAGCTCGGAAATGGCGATTTTTCGTGGGAATGTTGGAGAGAACAACGGGTAAGTGTTCTTAACTCAATTTTGGTGGTACAACTCGAATCTATTGCAAGTTTTAGTGTTTAATTTGAGAATTTTTGTTGAAAAGGGTAGAAAACCCTCTTGGATAGAAATAGTGATTTAAGGGGACAAATGAACTCCAATTTTTGTGAATTTGGTATGTATGGACTCGTGGCGAGACGAGGATTCCGGAAATATAAATTTCGAAATTTTTCGAGATGTGGGCCCGGGGCTCGGGTTTTGTCAATTTCGTGATTTTTGATATTTTTCGAGTTCTTTCGATTGGGTTATGTTCCATTAGCCTATTTTGATATATTTGTACTGATTTTGGCTAGTTTGACGTGCGTGGATGCCGGTTCGAGGAGCTAAGGCGTCGCGGGCATGAAGCTTCTACCGGTTCGAGGTGAGTGGTAGTAGTAAACAATGTACTGAGGGTTTGAAACCCCGTACTAGCACTTCACCGTGCTATATTGAGATGAGACACGCGTTCTATGACGGGCGTGGTGACATTGTGATTGGGGGTTCGGACTTAGTCCTTCCCGACTAATAGTATACTGTGTGTTATGACTGATAATAAGTTTATAACTGTGCAATTGGGCTGATAGCCATGTTTGGGGCCTTGTGCCGATCTGTAGAGCATTAGGGAACCTATAGAGCTAGGTGACCCTTATATCGTGTTGGAAACATACACTCAGCCGTAGCTCTAGTTGTATAGTATAATATGATCCCGTACTAGATGTGTACATTGAGAGAGATTATCTAGGGTGGAATTCCCTGTTCTAGCTGAGTGGGCCTGAAAGGCCAAGTCTATACCGATTGAGATGAGATAGGGTTGGAATTCCTTGTTCTAGCTTAGTGGGCCTGAAAGGCCAAGTCTATACCGATTGAGATGAGATAGGGTCAAGGACCCACTATGAGATGTTATATTGGGCCTGAAAGGCCAAGTCTATATCGACTGAGACAGGGTCAAGGACCCACTGTGATATATTATATTGGGCCTGAGAGGCCAAGTATATACTGACTGGAATAGGGTCGAGGACCCATTATGAGGTATTATATATATATATACCTATATTGGATCGGGCTGCACGCCACAGTAATATACATGTAATATACATGTGGGACGGACTGCACGCCGCAGTATTATTGCGCTTGGGCTGTAGGACGCAGTAATATACATGTAATATACCTGTGGGACGGACTGCACGCCGCAGTATTATTGCGCTTGGGCTATAGGAGCCCCTTCGGAGTCTGAGTCTGCACACATTCTCAGTGAGCACTAGTGTATATTATGGGATCGGGCTGCACGCCGCATCAGTATAGAGATATATACATATATATATTAGATCGGATTGCACGCCGCAGTAGTATTTTTGTGGATCGTGCTGCACGCCGCAGTATTATAGTGCTTGGGCCCGGGGAGCCCTTCCGAAGTCTGTATACACCCCCAATGAGTGTCGTCGACGTTAAATGGAGCGGGCTGCGCGCCGCAGCGGTATATGTATTGGAGCGGGCTGCACGCCGCAGCATTTTACTAATCATATCCTATTACCTACTTAAATACTTATACATTATAGACATAGGCATGTGTCTTCATATATTGAGATGGCCGTACACCATAGGGGTACGAGTGAGGGTTTGATCAGATGTATATGTCTCCATATATTGAGATGGCTGTATACCGTAGTGGTACGAGCGAGGATGTGGTCAGTGTGGGACCTAGATGAGATAGATGTGGACTGGAGATCGGAGTACTCATTATAGTGATGATTAACCTGTGGGGGTTGCCTTAGAACAGTTTAGTGATAGTACATGAGTTCTTATTTTCAGTTATTGTTTATTATTGTTACTCACCGAGTTGAAATATACTCACCCCACTCCCCTGCACTTTTTGAGCAGATATACAGGTTCAGGAGGGTAGTTGAGCTATCGCAACTGCTTTATTATCCCCATTATGTGGAGACTTCGAGGTAGCTGCCAGCGTCCGCAGTACCTGACCTCTTTCTTTTTATCATTTTGTTGTCTCCATTCTAGTTAGACTTGATTTTGTAGTAGATCTCATTTGTAGAGGCTCAGACTTGTGACACCACGATTTGGTTGGGACTGTGTTCTTGTATTTCAGTTCTACACTTCTTGATTTGTTATGAAAACAGGCTAATCATGCCGATTAATCGGTATTAATTATACTTGGCTGGTTTAATTGGATAAGATGGTCGGGCTTGCCTAGCAATGTGTTGGGCGCCATCACGACCGGGGTTTGGGGTCGTGACAAGTAGTGGCCTCAGAAAATGAAATCGGACCCTGCCACGAGAAAATCAAATGTTCTGTGTGAATTCCACCAAGAATGAGGACACAAGACCGAAGACTGTATAGGTCTACGACAGGAAGTCGTGATGATGCTAAACCAAGGATACCTAAAAGAGCTGCTCAGCGACAAGGGGAAAGCTAATTTCGCACGCGGGCAAGAGCAGTCCCGCGGACCACCAAAGCCACCCTCCCCGACGCGTACGGTAAATATGATCGTCAGAGACGGAACTGACGTTGCTATCAACCATGTCAAATTCGCCAACACACACAGACTGAAAAGGACCATCTCCCACGAACGGTACGATGACCTCGAATGAAGTATCACCTTCGATAAGTCTAACGCCGACGATTTGTGTTTTCCCCATTATGATGCTTTAGTTATCACTTTATGTATTATTGAAACAGACGTCAGGAGAGTCATGATCGATGACGGAAGCGGCGCCTGCATTATCCATCCGAGAGTCCTCTCATAGATGGGACTCGAGTACAGGATAACCCCCTGTTGTATAACTCTACCTGGTTTTAACAATGTAGTGGAACACACGTCAGGAGAAGTGACTCTACCCATCCTCGCGGGGGGAGTCACCTTGGAGACCACTTTCCACGTAATAAACCAAGAGACGACATACAATGTCATCATCGCGTGCCCATGGATACATGCCATGCGAGCGGTCCCCTCGAGCTTATACCAAGTGGTTAATTTCCCTACTCCACGGGGAACATTCAGCATCAAGGGAGAACAGCGCACAGCGCAAGAATGTTATAAGATAACACAAGACTGCACCCACACCCACCAACTGAGCGGGGAAAGTGCGGAGGCATAGCAATCAGCCGTATTGGGGACCAAAGCGGACCTGACAACCAACGCCGTCAAAGACCTAGAAATTGTGGAAGCCTGTAAGGCCATAATCGAAGACCTCAATCCGGTTTAGCTAGATCATCCCAACCCCGAAAGGAAAGCATACATCGGCCACGGGCTCACCGACCCAGGTAAGTACCATGAATTTTTTACTAACCATGCAGACACATTTGCTTTTTCCCATGCAGGCATGCCATGGATCTCGCCAGACATCGCCACCCACAAGCTCAATGTCAATCCGCTACATCCGCCGATAAGACAGATCAAGAGAAAGTTCGGCGCCACAATCAATGAGGCAGTCCGCGAGGAAGTAGATAAACTACTCGCCAACGGCTCTATCAAGGAGTCAAAATATCCACAATGGGTCACCAACGTAGTAATGGTCAAAAAGAAGAACGGAAAATGGAGAATGTGTGTGGACTTCACCGACATGAACAAGGCTTGCCCTAAGGATTCCTTCCCCCTCCCTCACATCGACCAACTAATCGATGCCACTGCCGGGCATGAACTACTAAGCTTCTTGGACGCGTACTCCAGTTATAAACAAATCTTAATGGCCGAGGAGGATCAAGATAAGACCACGTTCATCACACACCAAGGTACCTACTATTACAGGGTGATGCCCTTTGGGCTCAAGAACGCAGGGGCCACATATCAAAGACTGGTCACTAAGATGTTCAAGGAACAACTCGGGAAAACTATGGAGGTTTACATCGATGACATGATAGTGACGTCCGCCAGAAAGGAAGACCACATTGACCACTTGCGAGAGGCCTTGGAAATACTGAAAATGTATGGGATGAAACTAAATCTCGAGAAATGCATTTTTGGCGTGGCATCAGGAAAGTTTTTGGGTTTTCTCGAATCCCAAAGAGGGATCAAAGTCAATCCTAACCAAATCAAGGCGATCGCCTCAATACCCGAAACGCTCAACAGCAAGAAACAGGTCCAAAAATTAACAGGTCGGATAGCCGCCCTCTTCCGCTTCATCTCTCGATCCTCGAACAAATGCCACAAGTTCTTCAGCGTGCTGAGAAAAGACAACGGATTCCACTGAAATGACGAATGCGTTAAAGACCTGCAAGGGCTAAAAGTGTATCTATCATCGCCACCGCTGCTGTCAAAAGTGAAACTAGGTGAGCCTCTACTAACGTACCTAGCTGTATCGGAAGTCGCGGTCAGAGCAATACTGGATCATGAAGAAGAAGGTACGCAATCACCTATCTATTACATTAGCAAAACCCTAGTAGATGCCGAAACTCGATACCCGCACCTCGAGAAAGTGGCTTTGGAACTAGTCACGGCTTATAGAAAGCTGAGACCCTATTTCCAATGCCATCCCATCAAAGTAGTGACCACTTTCCCTCTGAGAATCATCTTGCACAAGCCCGAACTATCGGGCCGGCTTTCCAGATGGGCCATAGAGCTCAGCGAGGTGATATCACATATATTCCCAGGACCTCCATCAAGCCGCAAGTCCTTGCCAACTTCATGGCCGATTTCAGTGTCAAAATATCGCCAGAGGCGGAAAAGGAAGCCCTACAGGCCGCCTCGAACATCGACCCCTGGACCCTCTACACTGATGGGTCCGCAAATGCCTCGAAATCTGGACTAGGACTCGTCCTCGAAGTCTCATGGGCAAAACCATTCGCCAATCCATACGATGCCCCGAGATGACTAACAATGAGGCCGAATATGAAGCCGTCATTGTAGGTATAAAATTAGCCATCAGGTACGGAGCTCGTCGACTTGTCCTGCACTGTGATTCAAAAGTCATGGTGAATCAACTCACCGGGACTTACTAGGTCAAGGACCAAAGGCTACAGAAATATCAAGCAGAAATCCACAAGCTAATGGCACAACTCGACGAATGTTTCTTCGAATAGGTTCCTAGAACACATAACGCCGAAGAAGACGGACTGGCAAAACTGGCCGCTGTCGCCACCAACCTAAACAAAGAAAGCATCGTCACCCTCCTTCACTTAGCAATCGACCACACCGAGGTACTCTCCCTACACCTAACTCGGGACTGGCGCAACCAATTTGTATCATATTTGCAGGATGGAAATCTACCACCCGACAAAAAAGAAGCAAAAAAGCTTCGCATGCAGGCAGCAAGGTACTGATGATAAACAACGACCTCTACAAGAGAACTTTTGGAGGACCCCTGGCCAAGTGCCTAGGTCCCAACCAAACGACGCCGGTATTAGAGGAGGTTCACAAAGGCCATTACGGCACTCATACGAGTAACCGAGCACTCGTGCGATGTGTGGTATGGGGTAGGTACTACTGGCCCACCATGAAAAAAGACTCGGCGAAATACGTTCACCAGTGCGAGAAATGCCAAAAGTTTGCCCCTTTGATACATCAACCAGGGGAACCCCTCCATTCGGTCACTTCACCATGGCCCTTCATCAAATGGGGAAAAGACATAATCGGACCACTACCCGTCGGACGAGGAAAGGTACGTTTTTTATTAGTTTTAACTAACTATTTATCCAAGTAGATAGAAGAAGGTGCCTACGCCCAAATTCGCAAGCAAGATGTCATCGCCTTCATTTGGAAAAATATTATATGTCTCTTCGTCATCCCAAAGAAATATCCTGCGACAACGGACGACAGTTCGTACGGCAAAAAACAACCGACTTCTTCGACAAGTGGCGTAACAAAAGAATACTTTCAATGCCATATCATCCTGCCACCAATGGCCAAGCAGAGTCATCCAACAAAACCATACTGAATATTTTGAAAAAGAAACTCGAAGACGCTAAAGGACTATGGCTCGAGTTATTGCCAGAAGTACTGTGGGCGCACAGGACTATCCCCAAATCCTCCACAGGAGAAACTCCTTACTCACTGGTCTACAGAACTGATGCCGTCATACCGGTTGAAGCCGGTAAACCAAGTCTAAGGTACTCGCACACGAGTGGAGATGAGAACGACACAAATTGACTCTAAGACCTTGATGAAAACGAAGAAAGAAGGGAAATGGCCCACATTAGGCTGGTGGCCCAAAATCAGCAGATCGAAAGATACTACAACAAGAGAGCAAAAATTCGACCACTCAAAGTAGGCGACTACGTGCTAAAATCCAAGACACTGGCATCCAAAGACCCTAACGAAGGAAAGTTGGGCACCAATTGGGACAGACCTTACAAAATCACCGTAGCAGCGGAAAAAGGTTCCTTCCTGCTAGAGACCATGAACAAGAAGACGCTCCAAAACAATTGGAATTTCTCCCACCTCAAGCATTTCCATTTTTAGAAAGAGTATCCCCCAAGTCGTACTCTTTTTTCCTCATCCGAGTTTTGTCCCAATTGGTTTTTCTCGGAGAGGTTTTTAATGAGGCGACAAAGGAGACGCTCGGGAGTGCTTACAAGCTTAAATCTGATATACCAAGCGTACCGATGATCGGCACGAATGTCATATCACAGGGACTATGGCTACAGCCATAACCAATGCATGAAAGGTTACGACCATCATCAATGTATGAAAGGCTACGACCATCACCAATGTATGAAAGACTACGGCCATCATCAATGTATGAAATGCTACAGTCATCTCCAATGTATGAAAGGCTACGGCCATCTCCAATGTATAAAAAGCTACGGACATCTTCAATGCATGAAAGGCTACGGCCATCTCCAATGTATGAAAGGCTACGACCATCTCCAATGTATAAAAGGCCACGGCCACCCATAAATGCAAAAGGCCAAGGCCCTAATAGCGTAAGGGAAGACTACGGTCATCTCCGATAAACAAAAAGGCCACGGCCACCCATAAACGCAAAAGGCTAAGGCCCTAACAGCGTAAGGGAAGACTACGGTCATCTCCGATAAACAAAAGGCCACGACCACCCATAAATGCAAAAGGCCAAGGCCCTAATAGCTTAAGGAAAGACTACGATCATCTCTTATAAACAAAAGGCCACGGCCACCTATATATGCAAAAGGCCAAGGCCCTAATAGCATAAGGGAAGAGTACGGTTATCTCCGATAAACAAAAGGCCACGACCACCCATGGCTAAGGCCCTAACAGCGTAAGGGAAGACTACGGTCATCTCCGATAAATAAAAGGCCACGGCCACCTATAAAACGTAAAAGGCTAAGGCCCTAACAGCGTATGAGAAGACTACGGTCATCTCCGATAACCAAAAGGTCACGGCCGCCCATGAACGCAAAAAGCTAAGGCCCTAACGGCGTATAAAAGGACTACGGTCATCTACAACAAATAAAAGGCTATGACCATCCACAAACAAAGAAGGCCACGACCACTCCTAAATGCATAAACATGCAAGGGAAAAATAATAGCCACATAAAAACACACAAGCAGCCGTGACCGGAGCCAATCCAACCTAACTACGACAAATTAGCTCAATAAAAGGCGACGCCATATACAAAATGAAAATTGTGAAAGAAGACATAAAAACACAACAATACGTGCATATCATTATAAATCATTCACAGAATACAAATTTAACATCTCTTCAATTACAAAAAAAGAGAAGAAGTTTTATCTAACTACCCTGGACCCCACCATCCTCCACCGCATTGGCCGTGCCGTTAACACGGTCCCCACCGCCCTCGACCCAGAATGCCAAAGAAATCCAGGACCCCGTGCCCAACTGGTTCGCATCTGCAAAAGTACAGCCTGCTAGGTCCGGAGAGTCAGAGTTATACCCACAAGCTTTTCGAGCAACCCTAACAAGGCGATGTTGATTTTCAACCTCTGCCTCAATGGCTCTACCAACGGCCAACAGCTCCTCGAATACAGTCCGCTTTGCCTCAGCATACACCCACATGTCGTGAGCTTCGCAGGACACGTCGCCAATAGAATCAACTGCCACCGCCTGCTGAGGAGCGACCACATCGGCCATTGTAGTCCCGAGCTCGACAGATAGAGCATCAACCCTGGCATGCAGCTCTGCTGCCTCCGCCATCGCCATACGGCCCAGTTCCAACTCCCCCTCCTTCTGTTGGAGGAGACTCTCCAGCTCAATGTTTCAAGCTACAACGGCCACTAGGTCTTCATCCACCTTTTCCAGCTGAGCCGTGCGCTTCCGCAATTGATACCCCGCCTGCTCCAACCCCTCACGAAAAACTTGAAACTGAGGGTCTTGGGTGTAAAGGTCCGCCAGCGTCTTGTCCTTACCGCGGACCTCCCTATATTTCTTTGTCGCCTTCCTAAGGGCGTCACTCTTCTTCCGCTCCCGCCGGCCTCGCTCCACTTCTAAGATGAGGGTCTGAGAGAAAGATAAAGAAGAGACATAATTCAAAACGACACACGCCTTAGGGCTCATGATAGAATGACGAAAAACAATAACAAAATCTTACCTGCAAGGCAGCGCCAGCAACTCGAAGAGATAAATCCTTGTCGCTTACGACCTTCAAAGACTCGGTTTCGGCAGCACCGCATAACAAAGACATATCTACCATGGCCTGCTCGCTGTCCAACAACAGGTTGTATCCCGTAGGAATCACAAGCTGACTGGTAGGTCCCATCGTCACCATGTCAACCGGGGCATAGTCTTCTCGCGGCACGTCCGTGGAAGTAGGAGCCCGTTCGGGAGCAGCCCCTTCCTCATCAGCAGCCAGCCCAGCGACAACGGGCATACTATCATCCTCAACATAAAGAGAAGCGGTATCTCCCGCAATTTCCCTCAAGAGGTCCGCCCTCTCCGGTCGAATGGCGTCGCCCATAAAGACCAACCTCGACTCAGGGCGGCGATTAATCGCCTTCCTCTGTTCTACGACCACGCCTTAAACCAAGAAGTAGTCGGCGCCTCTTTCGCTCCAGCGGCTCATCGTCCTCAGAAGCCTCCTCTTCAACAAGAGGAGATGGAGGCAAGGGGCCCTCTTTAAACTTCGGTTAATTCACTGACTCAACTACGGGACGAGAAGTCCCAGGGACATCCTCGAAAGCAGGCTCCGAATCACGGCCTCGCCTTCAGAACGAATGGTGTCGGAAACATCCACACTAGATGCTTCCATATCTGTTTGGTCTCCCTCAGGTCTAGCGGCTTCAGGAGCAATCCCACTTACATGAAATACATGTTCAAAGCCGGAATCCGCCGACGAGGAAGCGGCAGCTCGACGTCTCCTCCTTTGCGGGGCACTCCGGGCTGCCAACACAGTTATGCAAGGAAAGATACGTTAGAAAACACAGCGTCAAAAAAATATATGGTCGCCAAACCTAAAACCAGTACAATACCTGGAAGGCCATATCTTGTGGTAAATGCCACCCACGTTCTACACTCCACTGCAAAAGGGATCAACCGCCCCACCCATGCTCTAATATCCGGCACAGATTGGGGCGTGCGCACCCTTGCTGCAGATGCAAAAATATAAAAAGGTGACAAAGAGTCGATCAAGCCTAAAATAACTAAGTACGAGGGACGACACTTACGCTCGGTATTCCATGCCTCAGGGAATCCAGTAGGGTCCGACACCAAATCCGATGTTTGGATGAAGAAAAATTTCAGCCAAAATTGACAATTGGGCTTGTCGTCCGTCTCGACAACCAAGCATTTCGTCCTACGATTCTTCAATTGAAGCATCGTCCCCCTCATAAACCCGGGCCTGATAGCTGCAGCAGGTGATATACCATGACGTCCAGTCCAGCCCTCTCAGCGTAAGTCGTTAGGATATGACATATTTTCCTAAGTTGGGCCGGACACACATTGTAAAATCTGCACAACTCCCTTGCCAACTGGTAGATAGGAAGGCCACACCCTATTATGAAGGGGTATTCATAGAAAGCACAGAACCTTGTTCTGTGTACATTAGAAAAATCCCCCTCGGATGTTTGCATGACTACCGTTTCCAGAATCTAACAAGAAACACAGAGATCATCCAAAAGAGATTCAGTAAATTTAGACCTCTCTCATGCTAAGGCAGCTCCCTTCGTAGGAAAATCCCTTTGAACGTACAGTTCACGGGGAAGCAAATTGTCTACAGAGAGAGGAACGAGGGGTTTTCGGGATTTCTTCCCACCTTCCGAGGGTGGAGGGACCCTAGAAGTGGCCTCATCCTCATTTGTCCCACGGCGATGACTACCTTTAGCCATTGTCAACCTTTTTATCAAATTTAGAGTATGCGAACAAGTTTCGAAAGTCAAAATGAAAAGCTGCTAAATATCGCTATAAAAATGACAAAAGTGCAAAGAACTTTTTGTAGGGATCCGAAGAACGGAAAAACTTGAAATCCCTCCCTATTTATAGCGGGCCAGTACACGGGATTCGAAGAGGTTGGTGTCAGAAAAGGAGGCGGGAAACTGAAACGTCAAATCATCTCCTGGCCTTCCTCGAGAGCAGTTGTAATCATGACACATGCCGTCAGCAAACGACGGTTCAAAGAACATGCCACGTATGCATATACCAATAGGTCCGAGATGGGTCGATCTTTTCCGCCCATTGCAGATATATGTCGAATACATTTCCAACAGGCGGAGGGACTAACTGTATGGGGTCGAATCGGATGCGATTGATGTAAGTCGAGCACGCCTCCCTCCACGGCCACTAAAGTCAAATATACTTCCCTTCACGCTCATACGGCGGAAAAGAGTATGCCTCTAACAATAAAGGCGCACTGACAAACTCACCCGTACGAGCGTTCCGTCCCCTCCGCCCGTTTATATTTCAGTAACGACAATAGTCCTAGAATAAAGTGATATACTGACGAGGGGGGCTTCCTTTTATATAAGGAAAGGCCTCCCTCATTGTAAGGCAGGTGTTATTTTCATTAATAATACAACTTCTGACTATCATTCTCTCTCTATCTCATTTCTCTCTTATTGATCAGTTTTGATAATCCACTAAGTCTTATTACAATCTCACCAGAGCAAACAACATACGAATTATAGATCTGTCCTTGAGTCTATTACCGTTGATTCCGATTTACCCTTTTATAATCTTTTATTGTCCCTAACTTATAAAGCAACCGACAGCTTTTGGGTCAAACAAATATTCAACAGGTTCAGGTGAAGTAAGTGTTTCTTCTTAGTGGGAGTAAATGGCCAAAGAGAAGGAGTTGTTGCTTGACTTTTCGCGCCTTTACGTGTAAGACATCTATTGGTTATTTGCTGACTGGATGGACACATATGCGTATGTGTAATACACACGCACATGGTTAATGGTCAAATGTTTTCATTAGTTATGGAAAAAACGAGTTCGAGGGTTCAAATGAGAAAATTATAAATTTATATATCGATTTTAAAAAATCCGACAAGTTTAAGAGGCTAAGTAGTCATTTCGCCTAATATTAAAGTAAGGAGTAATGTACCAGAGATAATTATATGGCATTATCAATTCCGTACGACCCAAGAAAGCCATGTGTGCCTTTATACTTTAATTGCCTACTTTATATGCCACTGAGTATTTTTCTTTTTATAAATATTTCTTCTAATTAATGGTTATAGGATTAAATTATATATGTTTTTAATTTTAAAATATAAATTTTGATGGCATTGTTTTTCCACTGCCTGGCCGCGAAATTCTTTTCATAATATCCTATGCACGTAGACTATAGTAGTATATTTGGCCAAGGTGGAATATAAACTTCTTTTAAAAAGTGTTTTTACTTAAAAATATTTTTTTCTAAAGTACTTTTGATAAGAAGTAGTTTGTGCTTGGATAATTATTTGAAAAGTACTTTTGAGAAGCAATAATTATTATCAAGCTTTTAAAAACTGCTTCTAAGAGTATTTTTTTCAAAAATATTTTGGGAGAGAAGTTACTTTATTTTTCCAAACCTACTTCTGTTTCTACTTAAAACACTTTTTTCCTCAAAAAGTTTGGCCAAGCACTTCAACTTTGAAAAAACAAGTTAAAAAAGAGCTTTTGGCTTGGAGAATCTTGGCCAGACAGGCTATAAGTGGACGTTTGGACATAAGAATTGTAAAAATTCAAAAAAAGTAAAAAAAAAACTTTTAAAAACTGCTTCTAAGAGTGTTGTTTTCAAAAGTACTTTTCAAAAAAGTACTTTTATAGAGAAGTTACTTTTTTTGCGTTTCCAAAACTGTTTTTGTTTCTACTTCTACTTAAAAACACTTTTTTTCTCAAAAAGCTTGGCCAAACACTTCAACTTTAATTTTTTTTTTAAAAAAAAAGTACTTTTGGCATGGAGAAGCTTGACCAAATGGGCTATAAGTGGGCGTTTGGACATAAGAATTGTAAAAATTAGGAAAAAGTGATTTTTTTAAAAAAATTAAAAATAGTATTTAAAAATTAGAGTTGTGTTTGACATGAATACAATTTGAAGTTTTTTTTATTTTTGTGAGTACTTTGGAGTGAACTTTTTTTTTTTTTCGTAAAACAACGTTTTGGAATTTTTAAAATTTTTGAAAAATATAAAAATTTAACTTCAAGTGAGATTTGAAAATTATATGAACAAACACTGATTATAAGAAAAAAGTGGCTTTTCTTGAAAAAAATAAAAAAAATCTTATGGTCAAACGGGCTGTAAGAATTAAGTATTTGTATTTTTGTTTTTGTTTTTCTTTTCTCTTAGTCTTGAAGAAGAATAAAGAAAGAGAAAATGAAAAATAAACCAATGCAGGGTAGGTTTTGCTGGTAAATGGCGTCATAGCAAATGTCATTAAATATAGAGTCCCAATGGAACCTTCCATTGTCTTCATCAATGAGTTGGCCATTCCCCCCGATAGTCCCCACAGCTCACTTACTATAATCATAAAATATAGAACTGTACTCAGAATTTAAATTTTATAAATTTATTTTTTAGTATTTTAAATAACAAATTCGTTATATTTTTAACATTACGGATTCATACTTATGTTTCGAACCGAAAATATTAAATTCAGATAAAGTGTGATACTTGCAATCAGTGGCGCGAAGCAAGGAATTTTCTCAAGGGGGTTCAAATTTGAAATAAATAAAAAAAATAATCCAATAAAGGGTGTTCAATACATGTTATATACCTCTAAAATCTAATATTTTACCTATATAAACAATGTAATTTTCCGACAAAAGGTGGTCAGTTGACCCTCCTTGCCCAATTGTGCCTTCGCCCCTTCTTGCAATACTCTATCCTTGAGTACAAGTGATATGCTAACGTAGTTGTAGGAGTTGTTGCATGTTGGGCACATATAGCTCCTTTTACAGATTTGCTTATGTATTACAACATGCCAGATTATGATTCAGTTTTGCTAAATATAGGTTGGCAGTTTTTTAAGCAACAAAAATAACCTAACTGTAATTCCATTGAGGGGCGGCCCGACCAATTTTGTGGTCTAAAGCCAAATATTATGAGGGACCTTAATTTTTTAATTTTTATTATTATTTATTTGAAATTTATATTATTTTACATTTCTTAGATACAAAGTTATAAATAATTTTCTTACCAAGAATAACTCCTAATAAGTATTTCTCAGTTGACAACATAACTAATCTATTTAACCTTTCTTGTGATATTATTGTTCTTGGGTAAGATTTTATCAATTTTAATTATGAAAACTTCTTTCCACCGAAGCAACGATAACATGAGTTATTAACATTATTCCATAAGAAATTTAGGCATTTGGAAAAGAATTAAATATTTTATTTGATTAGGTGTATCAATTAAACTGTTATCTTATAATTGTACTATTTTTCTTAATATTTTTAATTAAGAAAATAATTCTAAACTATTAATATCGAATTGATTATTATGTTTTAAGGAACAACCAAAATTAAGGCAATATTTTTCGAATTTCCAATATCTAGCTATCTTATAGAAAATTCATTTTTTTCATATGCTTCGAATTATTCCAATCTATTTTGAAGTGAAAAAATAGCCTTGTCTATTATGTATAAAAGATATCAACTCTAAAGGACTCTTCGAAAGCTTTTGAGATTTCATCATCAACATTACACATCAAATTGTTACTTCCTATATATCACACATTTCTTGCAAAATTCGGGTTCGATATTCATTTCAAGTGTAAATTCCTTAGTAGAAATCATAGCAGTTGCAAATCCCTTTTCTTTATATTTGTTAAAGAAAGAAATCAAACTTTTTCACTTTACAGAACTTTTAAAGTTATACATATATTAAGTGTAATAAAAAATTATGCCCCCTCATATGGTGCCTAAAACGGTTGTTTTACTTGCTTTATGGACGAGCCACCCCTGATTTCATTCCTTCCATATTACCGTTCAAAAAGAATGAACCAAATTTTTTTAACAATTTTTTTTTAGAAATAATGTAACTTTAAACATTTTATTTTCTTCTTAATAAGATGATCTATAATCACACAAATATCTGCGAATGATTTTAAATCATAAATTTAAAAAATCCTTTATTCTTTCTTAAATTTTGTGCTAAATTAAAGATGTTCATTGTTTTTGAAGCAGGGAGAATATTATCATTTTCTTCTACTTTCATTCTTCTCACTAATTCCATCATCATTTGATATGTTACGGAATCAATGGTTTGGCTCAAAAGTTACGAATATACGTTGTAAGCTAGGAAACAATCAAAAATATGAAAGGGTAAATCGTAATCAAATATAATAGACCTAAGATGTAAGAATGATATGATTGTTGTAGATCTAATATTGTGAGATGATATTATGAACTCAAAAGAAGATGTTCGTTAGAGACAGGGATAGAGAGAGACTAGGAGAAAGTGGGAGAGTTGTATTATTCAAGAATAATATTGATGATCCTTTTACAATGGGAAGGTCCTCCTTATATGGGGGGGGGGGGAAGGGCTTCGTGGAAAATAAAAATAAAAATACAAGAAGTGGTCGACGTCCTCCTAGCGAGGACGCTATGTTTTAACTGGCGTCGCCTTCATCCTTACGTCCGAGCCGTGCTCTTACTTTAGCAGATATGCGCTTACTGGGCGTACCCTTTGGCGTAGAGATGTATAGGGATAAATTTAACTCATACAGTTAGTCTCTCCGCTTGTTGAAGGCATATCGGTAGACGTCTTCAATGGGTAGAAATGCAGACCTCGTCTTTAGAAAATTTGACCTCACTATGGGGGCGGTGACGTGAATGAAGGGAAATATATGGCATCGTTGATCCGTTGACACGTGGCCCCCTTTTCGAAATGACGTCATCGCTCGCATGCGTCATAATTATACTTGCTCCTGAGGCGGTTCATGAGATGATGTGATGTTTTGATTTTCCGCGCCCGTTTTGGATCACGCCTCTTCAATTCTCATGCATCTTAACCCTATAAATAAGGGAAAGTTCAATCTTTTTTATCTTTCGAACCTTTGAAATTTTTTTGCTCTCCTTTTCATCTTTCTTTCTAGTAACAGCTACTTTATGCTAGACTCTTCCATTTCTTTTGAAACAACACTTCTTATTGTTAGAGCTTTGTTTCTCATAGAAATTATCATGACAAAACGTGGATAAAGTAGTAAAAAGGCCAAGGGTAATACCCCATCTAGAGTTCCACCATCTTCCGGTAGTGAAGGGAAAAGGTAGATAAGACCCTTATTCCTCTTAGTTTAGATAACGTCCTCTCGAAGAAGATACATGCTTGTAGGGATTTCCCAACTAAGAGCCCAGCCCTTCCATGGGATCACAATGAGTTATTACAATCCCACTGGACAATCTTCGAGAGACGTACCAGATTTCAGACCCCGTGGAGATGGTGCCGGCCGGGACGGACTATGCCAATGTGCACCGGCTTGGGTACTGCACATTCTATGAGTACCCATTTTTAATCGGTTACAGTCTCCTAATGTACCCCCTAATGGATGAGCTTTGCCATTTTTACAATGTGTGCAAGACTCAACTCACTCCCTACACTTTGAAGGTGTGCTGTATTATGACCACCTAGGGCCTAGTGCAACGTCTCGATCCACCACCTCTTATAGTTATTCGGCCCCGATTACTTGAGGTATACCTTGCTGTAGCTGAAAAGTCGTGGCACAAGGGGCTTGGTTGTTACAGTTGATGACAAGACTAACCACCACTTTTGGTATAAATTCTTCTACATCAGGATGGAGCACCTGATGTCGAATCCCGAAGGGTTCCCGGAAAGATAGAATCTAGAATGTAAGTATTTTTACTTGTAAAATTCAGGACTGTTTGATTTTGACCGTACATCCATTGTGACTTTTGTTACTTCCCCCCCCCCCCTTGCAGCGAGAGCTTCTCCACCTCGATTCATTGAAAATATTAAGTTGTGGGTGGAGATAATGATTCCGTATGCGGAGGAATGCCATACCTGTCACACCTCTTTTTTTACGCACCCGCGAGGATGCAAAGAGTTTTTCCAATTAAAGGACAATCGAGATGGGATTTATTTTAATTATTTCAGAGTCGCCACTTGGGAGATTTATGGTGTCCCAAGTCACCGGTTAAATCCCGAATCGAGGAAAAGAATGACTCTATTTAACGGTCCGCGAACCAGAAATCCGGATAAGGAATTCTATTAACCCGGGAGAAGGTATTAGGCATTCCCGAATTCCGTGGTTCTAGCACGGTCGCTCAACTGTCGTGTTTGGCTTATCTATCCGCTTTTTACAATTATGTACTTAGTGCAAGTTAATATCCCTTTACCGCTTTTATTATTGGTTATGATTTACGCAAGAGAAAGTTGCTTATAAATATGCTTTCGAATCACGTCACATGAAATGCGCCCGGATCCTCGACATATTCTTATTCAACATTTCGGGGTTTGGATTTGGGTCGCATGAAATGCACACCCGTATTTAAGAAGATAGAACTAAAATATGCGCCCGGATCGACTACTTATTTACACATGTTGAGAAGGGCGTGACATTCGTTAAGAAACGACGCATCTCAAAATCTAAGTATTTTATATGTACATTTATGAAGGCTGTACGATTAGTGTAACTATTGGGCGAGGCGCACCTTTGATTCAAATCTAAAGCGAACTACACCCCACTGTATTTTACTTAGGAGTTGATTCCAAATTATTTAAAACTTGCTACGAACCACACCACATGAAATGCGCCCGTGGTTCCTGACACGCTTTATTTGCTCTTGCCCGAAATTGGGGTCGGGTCACATGAAATGCACCCCCGACTCCTTTAATCTAATTGCGTCATTCAGTTGAGTAATAACTCCTTAGCTAATCTTGCTTTTAACACAAGATCTAACATTTAACAGATTTAGAGATTACACACATGAGTAGAGAAGATTGAACAGAGATACAACAGACTAATTCAGGTTTACGCGCATATCTAATGATAGTGTATCTTTGGTCTAGCTACATTTTCCATAACAAAACTAGCAATACCAACTTAATCAAAGAATAACAGAACGTAACCAAATATAAGAACTTTGGACGACTACATGATTCAACAGACTTTAAGCATAAGCTTCAAACTTCATTCTTTTCGAACCAAGGAATTACAATAACAGAGATGTGTACCTGGAATGCGGAAGAACAAAGGAGAGTGAGCAATGGCAATGCAGCAACAGTAACAGGAGCAACAACAATAGGCCAGTAGCAACCAAAGTAAACCAACAGCCACACAAATGACTCAGCAGCACAACAATAATCACCCAATAACAACAAAATAACCACACCAGTAGCAAACTCAATACAGCAGCAGCATACAACAACTGAGATGTACCAGCAGCAACAAAGACACAACAACAACAACAATGACTAACAACAGCAACAATCAACCAGGAGCCACAACACTGGACCGGCAGCACCAAATGACCACAACAGCAACAACAATAGACCAAGCCAGCAAACACTAGACCAAACCAGCAACACTATAGACACTCAGCCATTCAACCCAGCTAAAACAGTGGTCCAGCACCACCAACAACACAAGAACAACACTGGACCAACAACAATATGCACAGCAACAGCAATAAATACAACTGCGATAGCACTGGACCAGCAACAACACAAGAACCAAGCAGCAGCACTCAATACACACGACCAACAAACAGTGGCAGTTAACCACAGTAGCACAGCACCAACACTGGATCAACAACAACAAATAGACACAAACAGCAACCACTAGAGCTACCACAACATTCGAAACAGTAACCAGAACCAATGAAACAGTAACTTCTCTATCTTTTTGTTCTCCCTGTATCTTGGTTTCAATATTGTTTTTCCCCGTTTTTCTTAACTCCCAGCTCTCTCTATCTGTATCTTTGTGTGTATCAAATGTACCCTTGCTGTGTCTTTTTTTCCTCTCAGGTTTTGTTTTTCTCTAGCTATGACTGTCTCCCTCTCTCTAAGGCCTGTATCTCTTCTTATAGTCGACCAGCAGCCCCCTAAGGTTACCCCCCTTACACTGAATCCCCCAACCCATCATACTCCCTGCAACCTCCATCATTCAATGTCCAGGTATGGACTAAAGTATTAAACTAGTGATTCACATGAGGCTTAGTGGGATACCCTGCTGTATGGCAGGTTCCACTAGCCTCTCTTATGGGCAGGGCATTTAAAAATTAATACTAATCAACCTATTAACTATAACTAATTAACCCCCTTAATCTGGAATCAAACAGTAACAGGCCCCTAAACTAATGAATTGCATACAGGCATACACTTACATGAACAATCACACAAATGAATCAACTCATTGACGACGCTAAATAAACTATGCATTCAAAGCAGTGAGCATCGAATTAACACGGATAGAACTGGGAATTGACCGGGATAAAGAGTATACTGGAGATGAAGAGAATAGACAACTAAAGGGGGAAATGAAGTATAAAATTCACATTATTAACATTAACATATGAAGAAAGAAAAGACAAATACCATGTGAGGAGAAAACTGTATTCGAATGAACTTCGGACCCACCTTGGATTCAATTTGGCTCGGACCTTTGTTCTTTGAGGCCAATGGACCTTAATTGAGATGTTTTCAATAATGAAAACATCCCAATTAAGGTCTATTAGACCTCAATTAGGCAGAAATCGCAATTAGGGTTCATGGCCTAGATTTTGGGGCTTGGCTGGTTTTGGCAAGATTCGAACAGAACTAAGCCCGGTGGGGGTATGAGGGAGGTCATGGGAAGGTTTGGGGTGAGTTTGGGGTGGATTGGGATGATCGTCAGATTCCGGCGACCTTCGAATTGATATTCGAAGCGTTCGAGTAACATTCGAAGATAACTAACGCCGGATTCGTAATGTGGGAGGTGAGAGGAAGATTTGGTGTTAAAATGGTGGCCGTTGGCCTACCGGAACCGCCGTGAGGCGATTTCCGGCAGGCGGAGCACGGCGGAGGAGGGCGGCGTTATGCTGGGTCTTTGAGAGCTTCTGAGAGACGAAGCGGGGGGGGGTCTGAAGGGGGGGGCGGGGTATGGGATGGGCCTTATATACGAGATATGAGATTGAATCCTGATCGTTGGATCATTTACGATCAACGATCAGGATCTCCTCACTTAAACCAAACGGTGTCGTTTGGTTAAGTCATAGTCTGAATGTATTTGGGGATTTATGGATTAATCTGGGCCGTTGGATTATAAAATCCAACGGTCCGGATCAAGCGTTACACAGGCTGAAGCTTGGACGGGTATTTGGGCTGGGTATTGAGTTAGTGTGGGCCTGGTCCTTTAACGAATTGGAGACGGCCCAGTTCTGATTTCTTCTTTGTTTTGCAACTAGACTCCATGATGTATCATGTATATGTATATATATATATATATATATATATATATATATATATATATACATTAATTTATAACATAATTAAATTTTTAATACCACTATCCTACATAATTACAGACCACCTAAAAATGTAAATCACGTAATTTCGATATCGAACACCAAAAATGCAAAACCTAATATATTTTTTTTGTATTTTATTAATTTAAATAAATAAACATGCACACAAAAATATAAATTTAAGATAAAAACAACAAAAAATCACAAAAATCATGCCCAACACGAAATTATTTTTATTTTGAATTTTCTGGGAGTACTTCTCAGGTAAGGCAAAAATCACGTGCTCACAGCTGCCTCTCTTTGCGCGTAAACACGCAGAGTTTTCGTGCAAAGATAAGTGAGCGGATATAAGCGATTTTGCCCATTCGAGCACTCCGTATGAAGCATTTTGGAAAAGTTTTGACCGAACCTTGCTTCAAAGGTCTCCTACATATCCCTGGCTAAAAGGGAATCAGGTCAATGTAGTTCGGGAAGTTCTGGTAGCTGGGACTACCATGACCGTTGCGATCTCGCTGTTACTGCTGTTGCCGCTGTTACTGCTGTTACCACTGCTTAGCTGATTTCCTTGTTACACCGCACTAAGTAACAAAAACAAGAAGCTAGACTAAGTTACAGTACTACAAGTTCTTATCTATCCTTTTTAACTTGATCTTGTCGCGCTCCTTGCCATCCTGTCTGACTTGGCGTTCCTTCCGAGGCTCCTTCTCTTCTTACGAACTTGGATTCATGCCGGAGATTTCGTTACATTCTACCGCTTTCCTCTACCAAATTAAAACAGATCGCCACTCCATTCTCCGGGCGGGCTCCCCGACTTCAACTACTACTTCGAAATAAAATCGCCACTCCATTCTCCGGGCGGGCTCCCTGATTTCAATTACAACTTCAAAATTAAATCGCCACTCCATTCTTCAAGCGGGCTCCCTGACTTCAACTACTACTTCAAAATTAAATCGCCACTCCATTCTCCAGGCGGGCTCCCTGACTTCAACTACTACTTCAAAATTAAATCGCCACTCCATTCTCCAGGCGGGCTCCCTGACTTCAACTACTACTTCAAAATAAAATCGCCACTCCATTCTCCAGGCGGGCTCCCTGACTTCAACTACTACTTCAAAATAAAATCGCCACTCCATTCTCCAGGCGGGCTCCCTGACTTCAACTACTACTTCAAAATTAAATCGCCACTCCATTCTCCAGGCGGGCTCCCTGACTTCAACTACTACTTCAAAATTAAATCGCCACTCCATTCTCCAGGCGGGCTCCCTGACTTCACTTACTACTTCAAAATTAAATCGCCACTCCATTCTCCAGGCGGGCTCCCTGACTTCACTTACTACTTCAAAATTAAATCGCCACTCCATTCTCCAGGCGGGCTCCCTGACTTCGACTATAACTTCAAAATTAAATCGCCACTCCATTCTCCAGGCGGGCTCCCTGACTTCAACTATAACTTCAAAATTAAATCGCCACTCCATTCTCCAGGCGGGCTCCCTGACTTCAACTATAACACACTAATTTCATCCTATCTTGATTACCTTCCTTTGCCTCTTGTACCGTTTTCTTCTTCCCGCATTGCCTCTCGGGCCACCTTCTCTTCTGAATTGTCTTGTCTGGGAATTGCCTTCCCCTGGGTCGTATTACTTTTTCTTCTAGCTGCTGGGGGGTATTTTGGAACTGTTTACTCGCCTGCTGGGGATGATACTGCCGAGGAAGTATTCTTTGTTTCCTTCACCCCTCATCCTCTTCCTTCTTCCCATACCTCCTCTGGGACTCACGCTTTTGCCTCCTTGAACAAATTATGGGATGTAATACTGCTAGGAGAATTTCGAAGCCGTTGTTTTATTTTCCCACAACTGCTGGGGGTGATACCAAGCTCAAATATTACCCCATCGTGCCATCTGGCCTTTCTCAAAACTATTCTGCTCGGAGCTGGTACTTCCCGAAAT